>VMOF01000388.1:397732-503264 GCA_011764245.1 Trialeurodes vaporariorum
TTTTCTGAAGTTTAATCGCAAGTGATAGAGAACATCAATGAAATTGATGGCCTTCGTTACTATACTTAAAAGAAGTAAAAGAGTTAAAAATCTTATCTAGAGAGGAGAAATCACGATTTTTCATTTCAGTCTCCATCAGCGTACATATATACCAAGACGACCGTAACCTCAAATAAGCTGCCTGGTATGATAATATATGGTATTGCTCATACTCTTGATGAGTTAAATGATAAAAAATCAAATCCAACTTTTCGAATGCGAATTTATGCCATTAGACAACCAGTTCTCTCAAATGTGACCACACCATTGGATTTCACGTACCATATTAGAGTATCTCCCACCTCAATTTTAATTCATGAAAGATCACAATAAATGAATTTACAATCAGAAGTAGATAGTACGATTATCCAATGGTTTATCGTGGTCTTACTCGATTGTCTCTTATAGGCACGTCGCCGTCATCACTCAATCAGCCTAATCTCTCTTCGTATCGAAGCTTGCTAGAGGTTTAACACGTGAAGTAATGGTACCGATGAGCCCATATCCTAGAATGTTGTGTCCATAAGAACCTGTGAGTTATAGATAAGAGCAAAACATAGAAATGCAATTTTCTCTCCCAAGTCGAGTTCATTCAATGGAAATAATTAAAGTACTATAGAAATATGCATGTGTAAACTACCAAGAAATGTTTAATGCGACCTCTGACGATCGATTTTAATTGAGCTCGGAAGTAGAGAATTGGATATATATTCAGGCTCTTAAAATCGACTCGGGGATCCTCCCACGGAAAATGTTGACTTCTAAGACGCAAAATTAGGCTACTTCTATTCAAAAACTTTATTGAATTAACTTTAATTAGATTTCCCGCAATCATGCTGATATTAATACGAAATCTTCATCTGCAATCGTGCTGACGGTAACATGTAGTCTTCATGAAATCTGGATTTCAGAAAATACAAATACATTACCTCTATTGAACTAATCGTATGCAATCTTATTTTTCACTCAAAAATATTCAGATTTCAGTTTTTCACTTGAATGTACCTGCATATAGACAAACAGTAAGGGTATTCGCATTTGTTATTTTTATTTAATATAATCAATGCTTTGTTGAAGCGCTACAGATTGATAGCGAAATTAATAATGAAGGACATAGCTGCCGGATGGAGAGGGCTCATAAAACAATGGAAGTGTTCCTTCAAGGAAAACAATGTTTCATGCGACACTGACATTATTTTTTAACTTCTTTTCTGTCCTATCTTTTCTTTTCTTTTCTTTTCTTCCTATTTTCCTCCATGTGTTCAAATCAAAGAGTAAACAAGAGTCGCAATTGCATGGAAGGCTTGCGTGGTCGACGCAGATAAGGGATCGGAACGCGGGCTGGCCTCTGATTGGCCTTGCAGCGTGGTGCTATAATGTCTTAGGGTATAGGGAAATTAACACGGGATTTTCGTTCCGGGATGTTTACCTGGAAACCTGTGCAAAATCGTCTCTAAACAATTTATGCGAGTCGATTCAGCAGAATTTTTTGAACAAATTGAAAGGTCATAAGTGCCACTTTATTGCAAATTCGAAAAGACTGTTTCAGTTGAAAAGTACGCACAATAAAGAGTTACTCAAACGCTGCTCAAACACACGTCAAGCATGTAAACACACTTTTGTGCGCACTTTTCAACTGAAACAATCTTTTCGAATTTGCAATAAAGTGGCACTTAATATGACCTATCAAATTTGTTCGGAAAATTCTGCTAAATCGACTCGCATAAATTGTTTACAGAACATTTTGCACAGGTTTCGAGATAAACGTCCCGGAACGAAAACCATCACGTGTTAATTTCCCTATACCCTAAGACATTATTTTTTGCACCACACTTGCAGCCAATCAGAGGCTAGCCCGCGGTCCGATCCCTTATCTGCGTTGACCACGGAGGCCTTCCATTCAATTGCGACTCTTGTTTACTCTTTGGTTCAAATGGATTGAGATTTAGGAGAGAAATGAAAATCACTGCATCCTCTATCCTAATATCTTTGCTATCTTTTTTAATACATGGGTTCAAATGGACTGAGACAGAGAGAAAGAAAAATTCTTGCATCTTCTATCCTAATCTCTATTCTATCTTTGTTATCTCTTTGTTACTTTTTTCTAATACAGGTGTTCAAATGGATTGAGAGAGAGAAATGCAAATTCCAGAATCCACCTACGTCTATAACAAGAAAAGTAAGGAGGGGCTTTGGCAACGGTTTGTAAGGCGCCGACTCATAATAATGGACTAGGCTCAGGGAAGTTAATTGCGGGCTGCTTCAAATCCTCTCTTCTTCGAGGTAATTGGAATCGTTCCTTGTCGAATGGAACGTGGATCAGGACAGCCCTCGCCCTCCCCCCCCTCCCCCCTCCCTCGGTTTTCACGAAGAATAAAAAGTAATTAAAGGCTCTCGCAAAACGTTCGTGCCTTTTGCGGTGAGTCTTCGACAACCAAGAGCGAAATCTGCTGACTCACCGCATACACCACCGAAGAATCAAAGAGAACTGCTGAGAAATATCAATGCATTTTTTACCGCAATACAACGAAGAAAGAGTTGAACGTTAAGGAAAAATCGATGGCCAAGATTTGAGAAAATATTTTCAGAATAAATTCAGAATGAAATACAGGTAAAGCAATGCTTCGGAGATTCTAAAAGCCAAAATATCTAATGTAAATCGAAAAGGCCCCATTAATATGGTGCAATGTTGCCATATGAAGTAGAAACAAAATAATTATAGATTAGTGTTTCATCAACGGATTTCAACCTCTCAAAAGCATTAAAGAAACCAGATTTGGCAACATTGATACTTTTTTCACTGATTTAAGGCACTTTCTTGGATATCTAATAATTGCGTTTCAAATCACAAAATAAATTTAAGAACACGGTATAGAGCTATCTAGGCAACCAAAACAAATTCATTCATAGTCCATTCCCAATGCACCTTATCTCTAAAGATTAAAAAAAAAAAACTGACCAAACATGATTGCAGCACTTATTGGAAAGTTCTTAAATCTCGGTAAAACCTTATTGAGATGATCGGTAATTGAATCGTTGGACGCGCACTGAGAATTAAATAAATATTGGAAAAAAGTGAACTTGAACACCAAGAATCACAGAAAATTTAAACCCTGGAAGAATGACCTTCGCCTCTGTGGTTCACCCATTTGTAAAATATGCTCGTATTTATATAGTTATGCGAACTATCAAGCGGAAAAGTAACGATAGCCAAGAATGTACACTAAGCGGACTGTGGCGGCTCGTGATATTTGGCAACCATGCAAGTTTTCCATTTAAACGTAGGTAAAATAATCGATTCTTGCGGAGGCTGACAGCCTCCGGGAGAATCGATTGTTTTACATTGGTTAAATAGGAGGAGGACACGGTTGCCAAATTTCACGAGCCGCCACTGTAAAGCGGAGAATGTTCCATTGATTCTACGAGGATTCGCGCCCACTTATCTCGAATTCTCGACTGCCAACATTTTTGCGTTCCTTATGGCACAAAATTGTTGGTAATGCTCTTTTCAAGCCTTTTGCCGGGTCATTCTCATACCAAAGGTTTTGTCAGCGCTACAAAATTATTGTTTCTGTTCTTTCTAAGCGTGCCTATAAATGGGGTTTTATAATTAACCCTTGTGAGCCTAAGGTATTTCGGTAACACAAAGGACTAAGGGGGGTGTTTTTGTACCTCAAGGATATTTTCATGCAGCACAGTCAGTATCAATAATTTTGAAACTTTAATGGATGGATTATGTACTTAGTACCCTAAGAGAGTAATTTATGTGAAATTTGAGTAAATTTTTGCTATGTTGCCAAATTTATACCTACTTTTAAAAAAAATGTCAAAATAGAAAAAAATGAAAAAAATGAAATGAGGTACCATCTTATTTTTCCATTTTTGATAAATTTCCATTTTTTTTTTTTCAATGATCTGACTTAATATTCTTAATCTACATAAAATTTCCGTAAAATTCACTGTAATAGATGGTTCCAAACTTAAAACTGGCAGGACGAAGGGGGGGGGTATATTTGTACCCCAACACTTTAAATTTCTATAATATCGACAAAAATTCATAAAAATTAATGAAATGTGGTGGACGTGTTCTAAGTATCCTAACTTAAAATGTCATGAAGTCCCAAAAAATTCTGAGCAGTTTTGACAAAATGGCGTCAAAAAAACTGGCCTGGGGTACAAATCTACCCCTCCCCCCTTAGGCTCACAAGGTTTAAGTGGTTATTTTAGAAAGAAAAAAAAAAAAAAAAAAAAAAAAAAAAACTCAATAGGACTCTTGCAAATTTTTGCTATAAGCAAAGAGATAGTTAACTCTTAAAACCAGCCAAAAACGTGAAACTCGCTCAAGAAAAGTATAAACCAACGAGCTATACATTTATCTAGAGTGGCGGTTTAATAGGTAACCTGCGTAACCACCATGGGGGATTCTTAGGTTAGATTTAAGCGAGTAATTTGTCCATTTGATTCCGTGTATTTTGATGCAGCGCCACGCAGAGTGGATCAAAGCATGATCCGCTTTACTGTGCGTGGCGCTGCACCAAAATACACGGGAACAAATGGACAAATTACTCGCTTAAACCTAACCTAAAAATCTCCCATGGTGGTTACGCAGGTTACCTATTAAACCGCCACTCTAGATAAATGTATAGCTCGTTGGTATAAACTCAGTAAACAGCTGTAACGGCAAGATCGTGATTGCGGAGCTACGCAGGTATCATGGGATATTCTCGTCTAATTTGTCACTTTCTCCATGGAAATACAGAGATACGTCTCAAATTAGATAGGAACCTCCTGTGATACCTGCAAAGATCCTCCATTAAGCCTACTTCTGGGAAAGAATCTTGTAGACTTTTAGTGTACTCAATACTCTTTGTCATTTTTTACAGGTTTTTATGCCAGAATCAACTCTTCAGTCACCTGCAGCAAAAGCTTGCAAATGCCATATTTCGTGAATCTCTCGGAGCGGGAAATTTGAATACCCCGCACGGATTCTGGAAAGTCATCAGGAAAGGGTATCAGCTCATCTCTCTTTGTTTCTCCTTCTCTTACCTGGATCATGAAATGGATAACGGGGAGAGAGCGAGAGAGAGAGAGAGAGAGAGAGAGAGAGAGAGAGAGAGAGAGAGAGAGAGAGAGAGAGAGCGAGAAAGGGAGAGAAAGAGAGAGAGAGATGGTGAACTTTTGGATGTGTCACTATGAGTCGGTGCCAAGCTATATACGAACAAAGACGAACATTCAGCAATCAACGCATGTTGCGGTGGTGACTGGTGAGTTTATGGGTACCTACTACTCGGTACTCGCATCGGTGCATGCGGGATGCGGTGGATGTAAATATTGGTTTCGAGAGTGGGCGGGTGAGGGTAGCGGAGAGGAAGGAGGGAGGGTAGGAGACGTGCCGCGGCTGAAGGCGGCTAAGGGGGAAAGGGGCAAAGCAACCAATAAGGATATCTCATAAAATGCGCGGTTCCTCCGTTGACATCTCGTAAACGTTTTGTTGACATCTCGTTTTGCATGCGAAAACCGGCGCAGCGCGCTCGGAAATTTATCGGAGCCTCTTAATCAGGAGTGACAGCCCCCAAGGATCCGAGGACTCCAGGGTTGCAAGATCTGCGGTCAGGCTACGAGTTTAGTCACCTCGACCGAAAAATGGACTGTCAGACTGAGAAAAAGCTTTGGGCAGGGGAACCCAAAGAGTAAACAAGAGTCCCAACAAAACGGTAGGAGAGCGTGGCAGGTTAGGTTAAGTTCGCGATATCGAAAAGTCAGCTTCTGATTGGCTGGCAAAAGCCTGGGCCCTGTGAGATCGCTCTTATGGAGATTTAACGTGGGGTTTTTGACTTTGCCTCATTTAAAGTTAAAGTCCAAGCAAATTATTGCTCTCTACCTTCGGGACATTCAAATTATATTTTTTTGAGGATATAACGAAGATATTGATGGGTTACACATATCAATTCATCTCAAGAATAACAGAAAAATATGACATTGAAAATTAAATTACGATGAGGATTTGTTGGTCACTTTTTGATAGAGTTACAGTAATGTTAGATGGGAATCTCCCATTGTTACTACCCACTGGCGCAACCAGGATATCTTCCATCTCCCATTTCCCATTCATCATTTCATTTTTCATTTCCCATTTTTCTTTCATTTCCCATTTGAATGTATGAGTAGGAAAAGGACAGAAGGAGGGAGTTTTATCCCCTTGTCCATCCTTGTCTAACATACGTTTCTTAATGGAGAAAAGAGAGAGATGAAGAAACTCTCGGTGCGCTACTGTTACTACCCTCAGCCGCCATTACGCCCGCGCAAATAAAAGCGTTTATCAAGTTTACGAGTGGGTTTCGGAAGTTTTTAGTGCTGCCATCGTTATTTTTTGAGGTTTTTACACCAGAATCGACTATTAAATCGCATATAACAAAAGTGTGCAACAGCCACATTATTGTCTATAATAGTGTAGCGCTGGCTGTTTGAACTTGAAGTGATTTCCTGAATCAATAAAGTGAGCGGGTCTGTTATAAGTCTTTACTGTGCGCATTGTTATTTTTGCCGAATTTTAAGAAAGAATCAAGGTTCCTTATTGTTGTATAGCAACAGTACGCAACAGAGACGTTATTAGTGCGAAGTCAACGGTCGGCCAACAATGCATTCAATTAACTGTGACAAAACTCGCACATTGTTCTCAGACAATAATTATTTGAGCCCGCACTAGCCAATTGCGCGATGACTAACTTTTTTTTTCCGGGGGCTCAACAGAATAACATAGGAAGCAACATCCAACTGGACCGTAAATGTTGACTGATGAAACTCAGGTGCTTTGCTCTCATTGGCTACTGACTCAACACCTCTGCTCACTAGTCAACGTATGGTCCAGTTTCAGTCAGACGTTATTTTGTTGAGACCCCTCCTCCGCAAAGAATAAGCTGCCACCCGATTTTAACAAGGGCAAGATAAATAGTGCGTGGTCTAGTATGTATATTATCTCTGAGCATTTGAAACTATCTCTGTCACTCTTTCACTCTTCCATGACCCTCATGCTCAGTCATTTCTTTCTAGTGTCGGATTTTGCATGCAAGGCCTTTTTTCCTGGACATTTTACCATCAAAACCGCATTGAAGTGACTTGAGAAATTAATTTCTGCCAAAAAAGTTCACAAAAAAATTTCTATATACGACTTCAGCAATGAGAGTGAGATAACAATACACAAGGGTCACGTGAGAGTGAGAGAGACCGTTTGGAACGACCTTTGTAACCGGGTTACGTCATCACTAAAACAAGTCAATCTAGAACCAATATTGTTGACATTTGGCTCAAAAAATTAATCAAAAAACTACGCAGTTCCTGTAGGGACTCTCTTTTCGAATAATTATTTCAGAAAAAAACAAAAAACAATAAGCTTCCTGAGTCAAATTTTAAAAAAAATTACTAGTGGCTCCATCAGTTGAGCGAGAATCTCACTTCATACAGATGAAAAACTACCATAAGTTCAAGTGTATATTAACCTTTGCTGCCAAATTTCCGTTTCTTTCTTTCAAATTGGCATCGAATTTCTTTGAGAGATTTGACAACAACGCGGACTACTATAAAAGCAAGGTAAGCATGCTTCCTCGGTTGACATTTCTGACGAGGCTAGCTGCTCTGTAATAGAAGAAAGAAACGTCTCGGGAATATTCGTGGCAAGTTTGTCACTCACCCATTCTGTCTGCTGTTTCCGTGACGAAGTATTGAGTCACAAATTTTCCAGAGAGGGTCTGAAGAAAAGATGTAGGGATGAGGGGATTGAATCACAGGCAGAACACAGAAGCCACAATCCACATGAATGGAAACACTGGCGCAACCAGGATATCTTCCATCTCTCTCATTTCCCATTTGAAAGTATGAGTAGGAAAAGGACAGAAGGAGGGGGTTTTATCCCCTTGTCCATCCTTGTCTAACATACGTTTCTTAATGGAGAAAAGAGAGAGATGAAGAAACTCTCGATGCGCTACTGAATGGAAAGGATGAGTTGATATCACTCGGTGAAACCGGACGCTGAGAAAAGGACTTTCTTCTGTCTAAGGCAGAGCTGCCGATTTGCGTAGATTTAATGACATTTTGAAATTCACCGAAGATTTCACCGGTTGAGAAAAGATTACAGAGTTTAGTTCAGAGTATAACTGTAATACGCGAAAATACTCTGATCTGTAATCTTTCCTCAATCGGTGGAAACGCCGTTAATTAATTAAAATATACCGGTTGAGAAAAGATAAAAGACGCTAGTATTTTCGTGCATACGGTCGTACACTGAACTAAGCTCTGTAATCTTTTCTTAACCGGTGGAATCTTCGGTGAATCTCAAAATGTCATTAAATCTACGCAAATCGGCAGCTCTGGCTAAGGTTAGTTGTAGATCGGGATTGATGTACACTTGTACAACAGGATAGGAGACTTTGGTGCTAATTATTCTGCGATTAAATGAATAATCAAACTGCTCTTCAGAGATTATGGCTCAAGTAAACAACTTCTAGATGACTGCTGCCTTATAATTTTGTCATGTTTAACTCAAAATTTAAATATTACAAGTCAAAGTCTGGCATTTTATTTTCCCATTTCCTTTAAGGCTCAATTTTTCTCTTAAAGCATCTAAGATTTTATCGCAACCAATTTGCACGATAAAGAAACTAACACGTGACGGAAACAAGCAACATTTTCTCACCCGCATAGTTGCATTTAATTATTTGTCTACTCTTGCATATCCAGGTTTTATGGAATTATTACATCACGACAGAATTTCGACTGGAGATAACTCAATTTTAAATTGGGGTCCGCGCTGACTCCTCCGTCTTTAGTAATCTACGCACATCAAATACCTTGAAGGTTAACTATAGAAATTAAGAAATTTATAAAGATTACAAAGTCAGAAGGTTTTACCTCTTCCGGCGAAGTCTTTGACATGAAAGCGCTCTTTCGTTCAACTACCAGACTTTTGCGGTAGCAAACTTAAAACGAAAACCAAAAATTCCGAGCCATTTCCAGCTCGTTTTTTGCTCAGCATCCTTTTTTATTCACCATGCAACTGAAAGTTGTGTACACGGTACCGTGAGCTTCCCGTGTGCGGTTTACTGCATGAACCCACGTCCACGGTTATCCAGACCCGCAGCAGTGTTGCCAGATGGGGGTAAAAAAGCCGTACGTTTTACATTGATTTAAATGCGGACGATACGGCTTTTCACCCTCGATCTGGCAACACTGAGACCCAGTCATCTCTGCATAATCCATCTCGACCCTTCTCCCCCCACCCCGCGTACAACCGCAAGTCCGAATGTACCTTCTCCTCCCCCCCCCCCCCCCCCCCCCCCCCCCTTCACAGCAGTCTCGAGAATGACACCGAACACATTCTCTGACGCTAACTCTCGTTCCCAACCCCCTCCTCTCGGTCCTCTCCCATATACCTCAACCACGACCCCCCCTCCCCCCCCCCCCCCCCCCCCCCGTCTCGATGGTTTTCCGTTACCTGCAAATCATTTGCCCGCGACTTGAAAGCCATAGCTCAAACGCGGTGACCTTTGCTTTTGATGGTCATCTCTCGCGAGTAATGGGTCTGTTGCATACTTTTGCTACAACAATATAGAACCTCGATTATTAAGTCAAATTCGGCGAAAATATAACGATGCGCACATTAAAAATGTTCAAAATCCACTCATTAACTCAGAAAATCACTTAAATTTCAAAAACCCGCGCTACACTAGACATCATTTGCCCCGACTACTCCATAGACGGAGCCACCGTGCATATAAGTAAACAACATAGTAATCACAAAATGATAGAATTTCTTTTTTAATACGTGAAATATAAGCTGCATTTGCTGTCTGATCTTTTCGGTTTATCAAAGATTACAAAATATTATAAGAAATGTAAGTACGCATCTAAACGAAACATTCCAATGTTTGTAAGTTCTCTTCATGTTTACATAAACGAGATAGTTCCATCTATGTAGTTATTAGCCTGTGATATAGTGTCTAGAGTAGCGCGGGTTGTTTGAAATGGAAGGTATTTTCTGAGTCAATGAGTGGATTTTGAAAGTTTTTAATGTGCGCATCGTTATTTTCGCAGAATTTTACGTTAGAATCCATGAGTTATATTGATGTAGCAAAAGTACGCAACAGACTCATTGCACTGAGAGAAATCACTTCTTTAAAAACAACGAAACACGTTTACATGACGTGACAGTTTTCCTTGCCCGCGAAGTAAAGTTCTGATTGCATAAAGGAGAATCACTCTCATAACAAGGAATCTTTTACTTGTAGCAGCATACATTTTCCTTGGGTTAAAGTAATCTTAGTCAATATTTCACGATGCAGTTTCTTTAAAACAAACGAAATACAAATTGGATTAAAAAAAGTATTCTCTCAGTGTGATTTACCGCCAACTACTTACTTTGTACATGGATGATCGAATGAGGATGTAGATCATGTCAAAATAATGGTGATTCAAGACTTCTCAAGCAATTTTGAATCATTTAAGATTCCAAGTTTATTTTTTGGCTTTAAAATTGTTTAAGAATTGTTAGTACGAACTTTTTTTTTTTTTTTTTTTTTTTTTTTTTTTTGCAAATGAGGCTGTAGAACACTTTTGCTTTAAGTAATTCAAGGGTCGATTCAGAGGTCGAAACCTCGGAAAATAACAATGGCCACTGGTAAAAAAAAAAACCTCAGAGAACCTCAGGATTTCTGAGAGCCTCTGAGGTTTTCTGAGGGCACCCACAGATTCTTTGAGGGTGACCTCAAAGGACTCTGAGGGGTGCAGAGCACTTGAGGGCGACCACAGAGCGCTTGAGGGCGACCACCGAGCATCCCGAATATTTTGAAAGGCCCTTACAACTTTAGAAATTCTTATCAGAAATCTTCAAGGGTGAGCTTCAATCATTTTGAAGACGACCGGAACATTTTTACAGGACAACAAACTCGCACTCAAACTTTCGAATCTTAAATTTTTTAGAGGATGTAGCACTAAAAACTCTCAAAATCCACTTTTAAACTCATTAATTACATTGAAATGCACGAGCGGGATGGCGATGGAGGCGTTGGTCACTAATCTATCTTAATTTCGTCTGCTAACAATAAGGAAGATTTACAGAGCAATTATACGTTAGAGTAGCGATCCTTATAGAAACTCACAATCAGTGGCCATTCTGAAAACGTAGATATATTCACCAAATGTTGATCTTTGGACTCCCCCTTGATTATTTTTGGACACCAGACACGCCCTCCTCACTCACCCTCTCATCGAAATTGTTTTGAATAAACCTCTGAAGGAAGATCCTTGAAATTCACGACTTTTAGGTAGACTAGATAAGAATTGAAAACTGTGATTGGTGGAGACGAGTCACGTGGTTCTCAAGTCTAATCAAAATACAGAATTGATCTAATTGCGGTTATCAGACTCCAAGACTGTCCGATAGCCAATTAGATAAATCCTGTAGTTTGATTAGACTTGGCAACCACGTGACTCGTCTCTACCAATCACCGTTTTCAATTCTTATCCAGTCTACCCAAAAGTCGTGAATTTCAAGGATCGGCCGCTGGTCCGCTGGTGCACTAAAATATGAGCTTCAGACCAACAAAATTTCTTTGAGGAAAAAAACAAAACAAAATCTGAAAAAATGCTTGTAGATTTGGAACTATCGGAAGATCGTCATCTGATTACTCGAATTAATCTTCTTTGTAAGAACAATTATCCTCCCCATTGCATTCAATGAATGTTGGTTAGTGACCGTGTGGCGTAAATGCGTTATGGTTAAATTATCATAAAGCGGCGATCACTTTGATTATTCCGTGTTGCTGCAGCTCTACTCAGAACATTCATAGTTTGTGAAAATTAAACTCAATGACTGTAATCAGATCAAACTCATTCCATTTCCCCGTCCCGTCCAGCGCGGCGTAACTTTGCTTAAATTTAAACTCCACATAAAACAGCTATCCGCAGTGAACAAGCGTGGAGTTACGGACGGTTGATCTGCAAATCACGGGAACGGGTGATGAGAGAGTGGGAGGGCCGGGGAGGTGGTTGAAGTGATCAGAGCGCGTATAACTGCCAACATTCCTCCTCCCTGCATCGCGCCTACTCTTCTCCCCCCCCTGCTCCAGTCCCTTCAATCCATAGTCCCTCCACCGAACCTTGCCCTTTACCGAACTCGTACTCCACGTCTCACTTTTCACGGGTCACCTGTCATTCGGGCCACTCGCCGCTCCATGTTCCAGAGTTGTCAGCTCGTGCAGTCATTCATAAAAATAAACTGTATGGAATATCCTGCGGATACTTTTTTCACACCAATTGAATCGGGGGAGACCCCCACACCCCCTTTAATATGCTGGGTAAGACTCCTTGCCCCCCCTTTAAGATTCTGGTGGCAATCCCCACACTGAAAATAAAGATTACCAGAAGCCAAAGGCGGATCCAGCAACATGGCTACCATGTATTCTTCTCATTTGAACGTATGAGGAAGAATCGAATCTCGAGGGGGTCATGGCCCTTGACTAATCGATTGTTTCTAAAGCATTCAAATGGGAAGAATACACAGTTGCCAGATCGATGAATCCGCCCATGCCAGAAGCATGACGATAAGTGAACCAATGTAAATGGAAAAAGTATACAGTTACCAGAATGGGTCTGTTGCGTACTTTTGCTACATAACTCATCGATTCTAACGTAAAATTCGGCGAAAATAACGATGCGCACATTAAAAACTTCCAAAATCCACTCATTAACTCAGAAAATACCTTCCATTTCAAACAACCCGCGCTACACTATAGACACTATATCACCGACTTGTATAACTACATAGATGGAACCATATTGTTTATGTAAACATGAACAAAACTTACAAACATTGGAATGTTTCGTTTAGATGCGTACATTTCTTATATTATTTTGTAATCTTTGATAAACCGAAAAGACCAGACAGCAAATGAAGCTTATATTTCACGTATTAAAAAAAAATCCATCATTTTGTAGTTACGATGTTGTTTACTTATGCACGGTGGTTCCGTCTATGTAGTAGTATACCGGTGCAAATGGTGTCTAGTGTATAGCGCGGGCTGTTTGAAATTGAAGTGATTTCCTGAGTTAATGAGTGGATTTTGAACATTTTTAATGTGAGCATCGTTATTTTCGCCGAATTTTACATAAGAATCAAGGTTCTATATTGTTGTAGCAAAAGTATGCAACAGACCCATTCTAGAGTTTGTACCATAGTTCTTGAAAATATTGAGCCAATTCTAGTTTTAAGACCATATATTCTGGTGCAGAGTTGGGCAACCAACTAATGAGAAATAATGAAATGAATCCGGCAACACGAAAACTGGGTTAGCAACCTGAGTTGAGCAAAGGAAAACACACGAAGGTATGAGTCAATTGTAGAATTATTCGTAGAATAATTTGATTGACTCGGCGTTGCCTGACTCACCGAATAATTTCTGAATAATTTTTTGCCCAACTCTGTTCTGGTGTTAACACCAGTATTTTTTGGTCAAAGTACTCGACTTTCTGTGTAGTTCACATATATTGTTGTGCTTCTGGTGATATTACTCGTGTTCAGGAATTATGTTTTTCAGTGTAGATTCACCCGCTTAAAAATTATGGGGGAAACCCATATACCCCCTCCCCCTTTAAAACTAACTTAAAAGTTAAATTTTCAAGAAACCAAAAACAAGCCCCTCTGGAGAATCTAGAAAGCAAAATTAGAGCAAAATCTGGATGAATTTGAATCAATAGTTCTAATATTATGTAAGTATAAACGGACTGGCAACCTGACGAACGGACAGACGCCATATTTTTTTTCGTTCTGTTGTTTTTGGCATAAAACCTTGTCAAGAAAGGGTTTCAAAATATTGAACTTTGATGGAAGGGTGTTCTTTTGGACAGTATTAAACATGATAAGAGATCATTACTTTATATAAATCATGATTTACTAAAGCAAGATCGAAAGTATCCAAACAAAATACCTTGAAAATCTCTGAGCCATTGCAATAAGTTCTCAATTTTTCTAACTTTGTTGGAGTGAGTGAAAAACAAATAAACGTGATTTTGAAACTTCAAAGAGGCAGCCATGAGGATATAACCTCTAATGGACCTATTACAAGATCTTGGTTTGTTTGTCTCATAAATTGCTTTAACCTTAAAAAGAAAGTTGTGACGAATCAATTTGACATCAGTTCTAAAATAAATTGCAATAAGTGTTTTAGAATCGCTGTATGGGCCCGTACCTTGACATGTCTGTTCTTTAGGCAGTTTCTGCAAGATAAACTGACACAGGACAGAAACAATCCAAATTGTCATTACTTGAATCGCAGTTTTAGAAGGCTGTGTCGGTTGTGTGAAGCCACTATAAAACACTTGCTATTGAGTTTATAAAACCAATTTCCTCTAAATTAATTACAAATTTTGATTTCAGGTTAAAAAAAATGAGGCCAACAAACCAGAATTAGATCGTTCATGCTATCACACTATGGGACAGGACTTTTAAAATGTATGTATTAGTCTCTTTATTGATGTAGTTCGGGGCTAGGAGGAACGAAAATGCGCTCACTCCCCCCCCCCGGGGGCAGGGGGCACCGCATCGGTAAGGGCACTGAATACAAGAGAGAGAAAGGAGGGAGGAAGACTAATGTCTTTGAAAAAAATAAAATAAATTATCTTTACTGAAACAAAAACAGTTTGTCAAGGCTGGAAACGCACTGACTAGATTACGACATTTGTATCATATGAATGAAGTTATTTCCTGGATATAAATAATTCCTTACTGGTTTAATCAAGACTTAAAATAAGTCAAGTGTAGGACCCCAATCCGTCGAGAGAACACATCAGCCATGCAGAAAGATAGTCAAGTTTTTGAGTTAGATAACTATTCCTGCTTCACTGATGTGATTTTGCCTACTCTCCGAATTGAAGGCGCGAGCAACGATATTCAATATCCATGGCAATCACACTTTGATCCGTTGTTTTTTTACGATGACTATTTTCTCACAGCTCTCTAATTTTTGACACTGTTTCAGAAATGACATAATTTTTAACTTAGCATCGTTCCGATTTTACACACACTGAAAAAAAATCAGCTAAATTTGACTAATTTCAACTTAAAAGTATGGACACCACTTGAAACTGTTAGTTTGACTTTTTGAATTAGTAAAATAAACTCCGTGCCATGTTAATTAACACGGCGCGGGGTTAATTTTACTAATTCAAGTAGTCGAACTAACAGTTTTAAGTGGTGTCTATACTTTTAAGTTGAAATTAGTTAAATTTAGCTGATTGTTTTTTTCAGTGCATATTCTACTTTTTTGCATTTTTCGCGATAAAGTTTTAACTGTATGGATTTCGATCGAAACTAAGGCTCAATCCGAATTTGGCAAGTCAGTTTACGTCAGAAATTCGACGCTTAACACGCGGATAGAGGTCTAATCGTTACAGGGAAACCTATAGTTTCGTGCTCACTGGGGCGGACATCTATGTCGCATAAACGTAAAAATCGCTGATATTGATGTTCTCTTGTTCACAAAAAATTCTAGTTTTTCTCCCTAAAATGTTTGTTGTATTCTCTTTGTCATGCCTACATTTAGAAAAAGAAATGATGCGAGCAAAATTGGTTTATTAGAGCTACACGGGAAAAAAGACTGGTAGAATTTACTATCTGCGTAGCTGATTTTGGAGTCTACTATCTATCAATTATGGTGAATTTTACCATCATATGGTAAATGCAAAGTACCTTGTGGTGAAATGTACAAACAGGTTATCCGTATTTACCACACAGCACGTTGAATTTACCATATGATGGTAACAATTACCATACTTGATAGCAGACTCAGAAATCAGCCATGCAGACTGTAAATTCTACCACTTTTTTCCGTCTTAGGTTGTCACTGCATTATTGCACAGACCGACCTCTCAACTTGCTGAATTTAAATTTGCTGTTGGAATATATATTCCTCTAAATTCTGAAAACACAAGTTTTACATAAATACAACTC
This sequence comes from Trialeurodes vaporariorum, assembly GCA_011764245.1. Lineage (NCBI taxonomy): Eukaryota > Metazoa > Arthropoda > Insecta > Hemiptera > Aleyrodidae > Trialeurodes > Trialeurodes vaporariorum. The sequence goes on from VMOF01000388.1 coordinate 413,769, forward strand.
TTTCTATAAATCTACAAAGATACGTGCATGAAATGAATGCTTTTTTCCAAGTCGACTATCGTCTATTTCCGGTGTTCGTGTTCTTGTTTCCTGCTGCATTCAATGAAAGAGAATGGTGTCATAGCATTGATCTCACACTGCAGAGAGTTTTGAATTTATATCGAATCTTTCGAATGAGTAGGTGTAATTTCTTTCTAGTGGTGCGGGCTCAGAGGAACGCGAACGCTGATTAACATATACAGCCTTCATAACCTCAATGAAAACATCCCGAGTCGTTCTCTCACACATATTATTATACGGATAAAATTCAAATCTTCATCCGCAAATTTGAGATCTTCCTTCTCTTCAACCACTTATTTTTGACGGCCGATCTCGTTTCCTCTCGACATTTTTTTTTCTCATATCGGGGAACGCATAGAGACAACTTGTCGATTCACCGTTTCCTCGATACTGATTTCACAGTCTCTGGTCTCTAGGCGCTCTTGAAAACGATTCCAGGGCAAGCACTTATAGAGAATTATATTTCCCTCGCATTCATATGGAAATCCCTCGGTTGACAACGGAATATATTTAACGGGGACTTAGAAAAGGACTTTTTCTCTTTCTCTCCCACTTTCTCTCTCTCTCTCTCTCTCTCTCTCTCTCTCTCTCTCTCTCTCCTCTCTCCGTTTTCCTTTTTTGCGAGAGAGGGAAACCACGGCATACAAAAGTTTGCTTTACAGATGTAGAAAGCGGGAAGTTCCCAAGCCCATACAACAAAGGTAAATCTAGCTGCCTTTGAGACTTGACTCATATCGTCAGGGAAAGGTCCGTTTGTTCACTCATTTGTCAGTGTTCCATAAACGTAGGGTGTCCCAAAAGTACCGAGACTGACGCTGTAGATTCAAAATTAAGAAAGCCAGCAAAACGATCTTCAATTTAATTAAAAAAAAAAAAAAAATCAATTCATTTTCTATCGATTGAGCGTGAAATGAGCCCATTCGGTCAAAAATTGACGAGTTATGACGGTTTGAAGAAGGAAAACATCCGAACATGTTATCATTAACGTCTTCAATACCTTTTTAACACAGTTCTTTTCATTGGAATATAGTTTTTTCATTGCTTTAGTTGGTACCTATGTATACACAGTTAGTTTCATTGGAATATAGTTTTTTCATTGCTTTAGTTGGTACCTACATATACACAGTCAGTTTCATTTGTATATCGTTGTTATTATTAATGTCGTTGCTGGTACCTATATACACACAGTCAGTTTCTTTGGTATATCGTAATTCTCATTAATGACTTCAATACCTTTAACACAGTCCGTTTCATCGAAATATCGTTGTTTTCATAGACGTCGTTGGTACCTATACACACAGTCACTTTCATTTGTATATCGTTGATTATCATTAAAGTCGTCTATATCGAAGAACACAGCCAGCTTCATTGGAATATCGTTGTTATCATTAATGTCGTCTATACCAATAAACATACTAGGTTTCATTGGAATATCGTTGTTATCATTAATGTTGTACATACCGAAAAAGATAGCCAGTTTAATTGTAGCATCGTTGTTATCATTAATGTCGTCTTTACCAATAAACATACTAGGTTTCATTGGAATACCGTTGTTATCATTAATGTTGTACATACCGTAAAAGACAGCCAGTTTAATTGTTGCATCGTTGTTATCATTAATGTCGTCTATACCAATAAACATACTAGGTTTCATTGGAATATCGCTGTAATCATTAACGTCGTCTCTATCGAAAAACACAGCCAGTTTAATGGGTCTTGTCGCAAACTTTTGCTACAGCAATATAGAGTGATCAATCTCAAGTAAAATCGTGTGAAAAATCCATTGCGGGCAGCAGAAAGTCATAAAATGCAATCACAAACTCACAAGAGGCATTTAGCTGAAATCCAAGATGGCGGTAAAATATCGAGCAACCTGTATGCAAGCACCATGAACATCCAAGATGGCCAACCTAACAAACATCGATCACAACCAATCGCAACGCAAACAAACTCATAACCTCCGATGTTGTGAGGTTTTTAACGTTGGCTATCATATGGATGTTTATGGTGCGTGTACACAGGTTGCTCGATATTTTACAGAAATCTTGGGTTTCAGTTAAACGGTTCTTGTGAGTTTAATACAGACCCATTGTAGCATCATTGTTATCATTAATGTCGTACGTACCAAGAAACACAGCCAGTTTCATTGGAATATCGTTGTTATCAATAATGTTGTTGACCCTTTGCTCCCTGGTAAACGTTTTCCATGAAGTTCCAAGACCAAAATTCTGTGGGGCCACGGATCTCGCGTGATTCCTTGAATGTACGTAAGAATTCCTAATTACAAGAAAACTCTTTATCAAGTCTTCATCGAAATACACCTTGGATTAAAAGAAGAATGGGTCTGTTGCAAACTTTTGCTACAAAGATAAAGAGTGTTTCATCGTACGTAAAATCGCCCAAAAAGTCCATTGGTGGCATCAGAAAGTCATGAAATGCGATAATAAACTTACAAGATACGTTTAATGAAATCCAAGATGGCGGTAAAATATCGAGCAATCTATATGTATGCACCTTTAACAGCCAAGGATTGCCAACGTTGACAAACTCACAGCTTCAGAGGTTATGTGTTTATTTACGCTGTGATTGGGTGTGATCGATATTGTGAGGTTGGCTATCCTTGGATGTTCGTGGTGCATGCATACATGTTGTTCGATATTTTACCGTCATCTTGGATTTCATTAAACGTCCCTCGTGCGTTTCATACTGCATTTTATGACTTTCTGATGCCACCAATGGACTTTTCACGCGATTTTCCATGAGATTGAACACTCTATAGCGTTGTAGCAAAAATTTGCAACAGACCCATTCTCTCAGTGTTCGACTTAATTAATTCTTCACGGAATTTGTACCTGTAACTTCCAGTCTCCCTTCATGAAACACTTCACCGGAGCTGTTTTCAAATTATTCAATAGCGGGACTGTAACAGGACCACATGTTTTTCCCATTGTACCATTGGTTTTCATTGAATACTCCCCCCCCCCTTCTAGTACTCGTTAGTTATTTAAATGGTAAAATCCCTCGCATTCATTGAACCAGCTACCGGTATTCGATCCAAACCACTCGCACTTTTCATTGCAATGCAGTCTTGTCAAATAGAAACGTATACTCTCTAGAGCATCATGACAAATTTATATAAATGAGTATAAGGTTAGGTCAATTAACCTATAATATCGAAAAACCTGTTTTGCCTCTCTTTGCCCGCTATTTCATTCTGTAGTGGAGTAATATTGCATTCGAGAGCTCTTTCCCAATTACTGTTCTTATTTTATGGCTCCGGTATACTTGGCCCTCTGCCAACGTTGTCGGACCTAGAGTAAAAACTAGTCTTGTTTTATAAATACAACGGTTTACAAACAAACTAGAGATTTTTCCATCGAATTTTAAGCAATGTTGCTCCGCTGCTAATGTTCTAGCTGGCCGCCATTATTACTATTACGACTGACTATTTCATTTAATTGAACTTCCACTGAATTACACCACCAGTTTTCGCAATGTATACGAGCGAAATTCTCCAAATTTACGGATTTTGCTGAAAGTTGCGTCGAGAGAGCGATGAGATGGTCAACGCACAGTGAAGCGAGTCAATGAGTGGGGTAGGACAAAACATACACTGAGAGAAATCACTTCTTTAAAAAAAAAAGGAAACACGTTTACTTAATTGTGACAGTTTTTGTTGTGTGAAGTAAGTTCTGATTGCAAGAAGGAGACTCACTGTCACAACAAGGAATCTTTTACTTATTGTAGCATCAGACATTTTCCTTGGGTTAAAGGAATTTTCCCTTAGTCAATATTTCACTGTGTAGTTTCTTTAACACAAACGCGAAATACACATTGGATTAAAATAATAATTCTCTCAGTGTATAAGACTAAAAATGCTTTGAATGTTTTTACAATCAATAAACAAACTACAAAGGGTGTTTTTGTAGGAAATTTTACGGTAAAACCAATTAATGAAACCACTTTCAAACTTCTACGTTGCTTATGAACAAAGATATTTGCATTTAAACTCGCAACGCCTTGTCCTATCTCTTCCATTGACACGCTCCACTGTGCGACGGAAAGAAAGTTTCTCTCTTTTTCACAGTCTCTAATTATGATAGAGAAAGTCCGAAAAGTCGGTTGGATTTGTTTTATTGAACATATCGACGTGGTTTAGCATAAAAAAGCTAAAAGCTACCTTGGATAAAATTTAGATTGTTTATTTTTTCAATTATTCTATATAATTCTATATTCTATAGAATTCTATTATTTATTTATTTATATTATTTTTTAAATTTATATTTATTTATATTATTTATTCAATTCTATATAGTACGCTAAATTCCCAAATATTCTGAGGAAATATGCAAAAATAAAAGAAACAAAAGATATTGAAGATCATCAGGCTGATCGTTTACTTTTTCGTCAGACCGAGTGTAAAGACTAGTGGCGGCTCGTGAAATGCGGTCTATCGATGTCCACTCCATTTAAAACTATAGAAAAGTATCGATTGTCAGGGAGTGCAATTGAACCCCCGGGAAATCGATTTTTTCTATCGTTTTAAATGGAGTGGACATCGATATTTCGCATTTCACGAGCCGCCACTGGTTAAGACTGTCTATACCCAGCAAAAAAATGGACGTTTAACGTCCTCAGGGTATTCGAAATAAATTTCTAAAGAGTCTTAAACTGCTCTGGAATGCCCTCTTTTGACATTAAAAATGTGATCAGCGAAGAAAAAAAAATTAACGTCCAAAATACAATTTTTTGCCCGGTAGTGTCTATCAGTGACGCTATTCGAGCATTGGCCAGGTCGGGTTTTTAGTACGATTTATTAATTTCTAAAATAACAATGCAGCTGGGTTATTCCGCCAATTTTTTTTTTTTTTTTTTTTTTTTTTTTTTCCAGTGTAAATTGCAAATCTATTTTACTTTCTTTCAATTTCTAGAATACATGGTTGAAATTGTTTCATACCATAATTTCTGGAACAATAAGCTAGGTAGTATTAGATCGATTCACTCTATAATACTCGTTACTATCCAAAGTAATCCATTAATATGCAACAACTTCGGTCAGTTCGTGGATATAATGCTTGATTTATAAATAATTACTAGAAAAAACGGTTTTATTTAGATCCGAATTGTTTGTCCACAACTCATTGCAATATTCGTACATATCTCTCTCTTCTTCGAAATTTAATTTATTTTGAACGGAACGAACCGGGGCAGTTATCTGTTTTAATCCGTCATATATCCGCATTTGATATACAAAGAGTACTAGGGGGGGGGGGGGTCCGTTTGGACCCCAACTTAAAATTGAGTTATCTCTATATAGTCTAATTTTTTTTAAATTTATTCCATCATGATGGAATTATTCCATGCAACCTACAACCTAGAGATGCTCTTTGGATTGCCAGTCACTTCAAATAAAAACTATTTACCCCTTTTTTAACATTTTTTTAAAATCGTCCAAAATTGCACTTTTCTCAAGTGAATATGACCATATTCTTAATTTTTCTTTTCCATCCTTTTCTTCCTCAACTAATTTTTTCATATAGAAGCCTTAAAAGCACAAGCAATGAGCTTTCTAGATGTATATTTTTATTTTTTTTTTCCCCCAGATATTTTTTAGCACTAATGGGGGTGGGTCCACGCGGATTGTACGACTTTACAGGCCTCTAAATCCAGAACCAATTGAAAAAAAAAAAAAAAAAAAAATGTGTAAATTGGTGACTGTATATAACATACCCTCATTGTCTCACACTTGGAAGCATAAAAACATCAGTGTGAAATACAATTGTTTATTGCAAAGAAACAGGCCCAGGGTCCGCACGGACCCACTTCCCCTCATTTTACCAACATAAAGGTTAAGAGAGAGTTTGACACGGTGCGAGGCAATTTTACAAAATGTAGGTGAGAAGGGGGTGGGAGGACAGCGGTCAAGTTCCGTGAGTCTATAAACGTGCTCAAGTGAAAACTGGCGTCAAATTAAATTTAAAGCCACCAAGCGAAACGTGTATAATTGCTTTGCGAACTTTTTCAAGGCAATTATCCTCGGTGACTGTATAACGCAAAGCGAACGCGGCTGCAGCGGGGATCGATTAATCGAATTCAATTGGCGGCTACCAAAAAGGAGGAGCGGAGCGGTCATGAGAGTCGATTCAGTGGTCGTTGTTCGATTAGCGCGGACCAGTCACCACGAACGATGCTTTTCGTCGGTTGGTCTGGGCTCAGGTTTCGACGAGGGGGAATGATAGAAGAGACAGGGTAGTAATGCAACTGGAAATTATCCATCTCTCTCTTTCCTCCGTTGAAACACTATGTTAGACAAGGACGGGCAAACGGATAAAACCATCTCTCTGCGTCCTTTTTCATTTCATACATTCAAAGGGGAAATGAGAGAGATAGAGGAGATAGGGCAGTAATGAAACGAGAAATTATCCGTCTCTCTCTTTTCTCCATTAAAACACTCATGTTAGACAAGGATGGACAAGGAGATAGACCTATCTGTCCTTTTTCATTTCATACATTCAAAGGGGAAATGAGAGATATAGAAGAGATAGGGCAGTAATGAAACAAGAAATTATCCGTCTCTCTCTTTTCTCCATTAAAACACTCATGTTAGACAAGGATGGACAAGGAGATAGAACAACCTATCTGTCTTTTTTCATTTTATACATTCAAAGGGGGAATGTGAGAGATAGAAGAGATAGGGCAGTAATGCAACGAGAAATTAACCATCTCTCTCTTTCCTCCGTTAAAACACGTATGTTAGACAAGTATGTACTAGAGTCCCTATATACTAAGAGAGTTGCGCCATTCCTGAATCCATTTCTGATTGGCTCTCAGATTTAGGCTGTCATGAAAGCTTCAAGAGGCAAAATGCAAATGGCGGAGGGTTTGTTTACTTTTCGCGCACTAGCTTTGATTACACATTTGAAGTAACGGTGACCGCAGTAATTATTGTTAATTTTTCCTCTGCTTGAATGTTATTTTGGAGAACATTATCTTTTTCAATAACGACCGTTATTGTCGAGAATCTGAACCTAACGCAGCGAAATAGTAGTGGCAACAGCGCAGAGGTGAATGGCCATCCGCCATTTGTAATTTGCCTCTTGGGGGCTCCATTGATCCGCTTCTTCTTCTTCATTTTGAGTGTGTCTTGTCGCAACTCTCGTACAGTATATGGGGACTCTAGTATGGACAAGAGGATGGAGGCCCCTCTCTCTCTATCCTCTTTCAACTCATACATTCAGAGGGAAATGAGAGAGATAGAGTAGATCCTGGTTGCTTCATTGAATAAAGGGATATCCCGAACTGTTTCAGCTCAACATTTGCGAGTAATCACGTTCCCAATCCTGATTTACTAGTTTTCCGACGTTGCCATTGTTAGGGTCAACTTTTCAACTCCTTTTAAAATAATCCCATGTATATAATTGTTTGATAAATTCAGGACCAAGATTTAAAGTTTAGAAGGAAAGTTCCTGAACGTTTCAAGAAATGCTTTGTACTTTAGGTCTAATTTCATAATAATACTAAAGTCAAGAGGAAATAGCAACATCTATACTCTGTTCACTATACGACGGGCCCTCGACCACTGGACAGTATTCATTTGAAAACGTGTAAATGACAACACGGCATGCTCGGCGCATTCATAGCGCTCACTGATCGAACCTTTCCTCAACCCCGTTTGTCCATGCTATTTTACTGTCTCTCAGGGTTCAGTCGGAAGAATTAGCGTCGCATCACGATTTTTTGTAATTCAAACTTGGGCTTAATTGTTCCTCATTATTCAATCTCAGCATGAAATTTCAAGTTTATTGGTGTCTAACAACAAGAAATTCGGACTGAGTGTTCAAGAAATATGATTTCAATTTCAAAATTTAAGACAGAACCATTTTCGTGAACCATAATAATTTCGTGAACTTATTTTGTATCAATTTGATGGGTTTTGCGAACTGGATTTGGATCCGTTATGAGACTTCCTATCAACGGACTCTGAATAAAGTTGAGATGAAACTTTGAATTTCCTTAGGACTTGAATGTAGCAACCTTTCCCTTGTGTTGCCGAGACTTTGCATGGAACGATACACCGAAGACAGCTAGTTGACGAAGGCGAGGTTGTAAAGACCCGATGCACCCCTGATTTTCTCGGCTCACTATTGTGCTAACTCGGGATGAATACATTGCGGTGTCGCCAGCGTGTGCAAAACTGACCGCTGGTCGAGGGCCCGTCGTATAGTGAACAGAGTATAACTTCGAGTAGGTCCCTTCGGTATAAATGAGAGTCCATAGTAAAAGGGATAGACTGATTCGACTGCTGTTCGGGGACCATATTCAGATTGGTTCCAAACAAATTTTGTTTCCATATAATTTCCCCAAAAGCGCATTATTGAATGAGAGTGGCAATGAAATCAAGAAACTAATGCGACCATTTTGCGACTATGAATTTTTGGTGGAGGGCTGAGGATGGGGTCGCGCCCCCAGTCTGTCCCCCACCCCCACCCCCTCCACCGTCTGTTCGTCTTCAATTCTGGTGACACTGTTCTCACCTCAACGTCAGTAGCGACTCTTGAAATTTGACAACCATGCTATACTGTCATTTAAACATATGCAAAAGTATCGATTTATTGAACTTCCTGAAGATCGATTGTTTTAGATAGATTTAAATGGAGTCGAGAATACGTTGTTGTCACATTGCACGGGGTGCCACTGTACAACGTCCTTGCGATTTGGCATCCACGATGCACTCATTTTTCCAACTGAAGTCATTCTTGGTGTGTGATGCCGTAACAGGTTATTTTACGAGACTTAATGCAGCGTTGCCGTTTTACTGAGTTTCTTCCAATTTTTTCCATTGAACTCAATGTAAAATTTTCGAATTTTGTGCTCGATTCGGCAACACTTAAGCAGTGTTACGTGACGTCATTATAGAAACGACACAATACTTAGACGATGCTTACTTCGCCGTGACGCAAACACGATTGACTTTCTTTCTCAACTATGCTATCGATGAATGGTTTGTCTTGTTTCTTGAATGACAAATGAATGTAATCTATTGATGGCTCATTGTTGATTCGGTTTTAGGAATCTATGTCACCGGTAAAACTGTTTTTGAAGTTCGTTCTCCATGACCAAAATTCCGTGGACTTTTTACAGAATTCCATGGGAAATCTGATAAAATTCCATGAACGGTCGACAGAATCCCAAAAGAATGTACGAAAAAATAATTATTACCGACGGAATTCGGCGCATATGGGACTTCATAGACCACTTCTACCAGCCGGGCAGACTGAATTTCAAATTACTCCTTTTGGCTAATTTTAACTTTTTGCCAATCTCACACCAGACTGCGCCAGTCAATATTTTACAATAGCAGCGTTGGTAGTTCAAAACTCCAATCCCGAACTTTCAGAATAAATCGAAAAAAGAAACTGACCACTAGATTTGTAGTTCGGTTGAGCCTCTTACCTGAAACAAAAAACAAGATTCAAAAATTAATTGACAGAATCATTCACCACAAATACCTACATATTAAATTACAAAAAGAGGCAAACATATGGTCAATTTCTAGTTTTTACCATATCTGCGGGAATGTTTTTGAAACAATGCAACTGACGATTTGATATTAGTATCAAACAGTAAGTTTCATACATTGGACAGTTCTTCAAACAAAATCTTGATAAATTCATGTATTTTTTTTTTTTTTTTTTTTTTTAGAGCCAATTCCCAAGAGGCATTTTGGAGGATTTGTTACTGATTCAAATAAAATAACACGTCCCCAGAAGTCGCATCAATCTCAGGAACGCGTTTTCTGCGTGAGACGCAAGATCCCTAGTTTAGGATTGATCAGCGTTTGGATCGGTTGGGCGAGAGCGGATGATAATTTAATGATCGCGAGTCGAGGAGATTGTTAGGTTGAAAGGGCGAGGAGGGGGGGGGGGGGTCAAGAATACAGGGTGTTTGGGAACAGGTTGCGGGAATCGGAAGAGACGGAGGGGGTTGAGAAGTGGGGGGGGGGGAAGAATGAATGTTAAAGGGAAAAAGAAAAGTTGACATTTTCGCTCGTTTCGCTCGCTCTCAAACTCACGGTCCTAACATCGCGGAAACTAAGGATTCTATTAAGTAGCGCTTTGACGCGGTGTCGTCCCTCATGACAACCCCTCTCTCCACCCCCACCCTCACCCTCACCGCCGTCGTCCCCCTCCAACCCTGCGACGGTCATAGGGTCCCTTCAACCCCGACGATCCATCCACCATCGCTCTGCCCTCTGACGACATCAGTGCACCAGTTATAACCCCCCCCCCCCCCACCCCTTTAACACAACGTCTCTCCCTGCACCGACATAAACCCTCTACACTGCAAAAAACGATCCCAACCCCCCGCTTTCTCTACTTGTCAATCTTTGGCACTTTCACACGACGGCGAGACGTGACACATCACGGCACGACGCCCAGCACACTGCAGTCTTGAGATCGAATAAAAGTGGCCAAAAATTAGAGGGAGAAAAAAAATCATCAAAAATAGTTTTTAAAAACTTTTTAAAGGTCACTTTTTAACTTTCCTGTGGCATTACTAGATTTAAATTACTTGTTAGAAGTGTTTTATGCACTGAAAAAAGTGCTTGGTTAAGGTTTACCATAATTTGGTTAAAATTTACTATACACTTGGTTTGGATATACGACAATCCGTGTCGAGGGTTACCGTTACCTGCCTCACATAGTAAATTTTACTATGCACATCATTGTAGGAATTAACGATGATAATGGTTATTTTAAACCAAATATGGATTAAATTTAACCAAGTAATGGTTAAAATTCAACCAAGTAATGGTTAAAATATTTTTTTTTAAAGTTTCATTTCTGATATGAGTTTTATTAATTTAATGGAGTGGTTCATTTTTCATGTTTTCAATGTACTTGTTGTAGTGTCGCTCAGTGTTCCTAGAATAGAAGAAGATTGAGGAGAGTGGCCTCCGATGATCGGTACAATTCCTAGGGAGGAAACGCTTGTATTTATATCAATTTGGTTGAAAATGTTGTTCTTTAGATTGATGTGGTTTTAAAACTACAATAGCCTCTACAGTTATCATGATAAAATACTTTTTTTTTTTTTTTAAAAAGTACCATCTGGGAGACACTCTTCAAAATAACTTTGCTTCATCAAACTTTACATAAGAATACTTTTGAGCTTTTGAGAGTTTTCCAAAGATTTGAAAATCTCGCGTTTTGTATGTGTGTCGAAGTTACGGGTATTTTCATCGTAGATATTAAAACCATTTCATCGTAAACTTTAACCAACACATAGTAAAATCCACAAAGTTTGATTTTATTATTTTTACGTGGTTATAAATTTACAATGTGCCTCGTTTACATTTACTATATTTTGCGTAACTTTTACCATAATTATAGTAAGATTTAACCATGAAAAGTTTACTATGTCAATGTAAAACTTCAACCAAGTACTTTTTTCAGTGTGTCATTAAAATTGTGCGGTTGAATGTTTATCGATGATCAATTGACGAGAAACTTACTTCCTGACGTTTGGCCACTTTTTGAGGATCTCAGTCCATGGTGAGGCGTATCGTATGGCAGTTAGCCGCTGCCGTCCGTAATAAGGGGAAGCCACCACTATTTTAACCGGTGCTGACAACGCACCTTTCCTTTCCTTTCAAGTACCCCCCCCCACCCCCATTTTCCTCCTATGTCCTGGCTGGAAGTGCACTGAAATGCAACAATTTTTCCCGCTCTGCCTTTATAATTTGAAATGAATGCCAACTATATAATATCGGAAATCTCACGGATTTTTGAGGTTCTTTGTTTAGTTTTGTTTTGTGTGTTTTTTTTCTCTATCTTCCTCACTGAAGTGGAGTGATACAAATAAGAAATTAGATCCTCATTTTCAAATAGAGGGTTATAGTAATGGCGGCAGCCGGTGATGAGCGTTCCAAACAAAGACAGTTTGTCTCTCTCGCTCTCAACGTAACCCCCATGTACTTCCATCTCACTCTAATGGTCGAAACTCGTATCTAGAGACATCTTTCGTGACATTTTTTGGCTGAAAAGAATTCTTCGAGTCATTTTAACGCGATTTTGATAATGATATGTCGTAAAGCAAGGTCCTGTATACGAATTTCGAAACTAGAAAGAAATGAGTATTTACATTGGGGTCACGAGAGAGGGAGTGAGTCAGATAGTTTGGAACGCTACGCGAGTTTGATCACAACCGATTGAGACCGATGAGTGAGTTGAGTGCATTGTCGTGGTTGTTGGCTAACCGTTGACTTTGCTTTAAAACCGTCAATTCAAATTTACTTTAGTCAACGACTACTAGCTTTCTCGAATTCGATTCCACCAATAGGTTCTTTAAAGTATATTTTCACTCCGACATAATTTATGAAAGATCACAAATGAATGTACCTGAATTACTTTCATCGAACGATACTCTTTGTTTTGTCCTTGTCTTACTCACTATCTTTTGTGGGCGTATCCCGCGTATCACCACCATGACACACACTCATCCTAACTTTTCTTCATATCGAAGCTTGCTCGAGGTATAACGCACCTGGTGTGGTGGTGCTGATTAGCCCATATTCTAGAATTCTGTCCCCGTAAGAAACTGTGAATGAGACAAAGACAAAACATCGGACTTTTTTCGATATCACTGTGATTTTAAATAAAATTAATGCATGATGTTTCGAAAATGTTGTTGAAACGTAATTTTACTTTAAGGTACGTGTAATCCAATATACTTGTATTAAAATCTGAGAGAACTTGTCGTTTATTAGCATGAATTTGCTGTTGAAAATGTGGATCCGATTTCATACGAAAAAACCGTGCGAACGTGAGTGAGACAAGAGACATTTGTTTGGGTCGCACTTGAATTGGTCTATTTCTGACAAATTCCCTGACAAGAAATTTAAAAGTGATAACATGTTTTGTTTTGTATTTTTGTTTTTGCGCATATTTGAAAGCATTTATACGTGTTCTAAAAGTGCATGGCAATTTTCTCTATCAGCAATACTGGAATCTTGATTCAGCGCGTTGGACCTTTAATCTCGACTCTTGAACACGTGAAACGCGGACCGGCGAAAGGTAAGCCCTGGTCATAAAACGTTTTCCGTGAATTGGCGAAACGGCGAAACGCGAGAGAATTTATTGTATGGACATTAAGAGTTTTTTTTTTCTTTTTTTTTTTCTCAAACAGATTCTGTTGTGATTGTCGAAAATACATCCCGCCGAAAATAGAATGGCTTCGTTTTTTACGTCACTTGGGACGTGCAGAAAAATATAAATATACATGCCCCCCCCCCTTTCACGGTATCGAATTCTCAGGAAAAGAACACAGTGCAAACAAGGTGACATTAAGAAAATACCCAGCCAGCAACAGCTCGAAATAGATATTGCCTTGATCGCTTAAATTGATAAACAGAACAAAAGTGTCCGATTAAACTCTATTTTTGGAGCGTAAGGTTGTTTATTTCATTTAAAACTCCGAATAAATTGCATCACTGCTCATTATATTCATCGCTATGAAATCAAAATATTGACAAGAAAAAGGCCACATTTGCCGCTGTCGAATCCGTTGCAGTGTTGCCACGTACTATTAAGATTATGTACCGTAAAATTGGGTATCTGTGACGGGCGGAGCACGACATCACACTATTTGTGTACGTGACGCGCATTTAGAACGTCAAAACGAAATGATGCTCGTAAAAGATAAAGGAAATAAAAAGTTTGAAGTTTGTATACATTTTGTATAAAAAGTAATTTTAATTCGATTGTTTGGTTGAGAGATCAAACTTGAAATTTTCGAGAGTTTATCTTATGGGAAGCACAATAACCAAGCAAAAAGATGAAACCACGCATTATTCGACGGCAATTAAACAAAAGTACTATGATTCAATTGTTCGACAATAATTTCGATTTTAGAAAAAATGCAATTTTTCGGTTTACAGTCGACGAATAAAATATTTTCAGTCGACGCCATAGATTTTGGCTGAGGCAGGCCAACTGCAATGCTCCAATTCTTTGTGACAATCAGTGGCGTAGCGTGCGATTCGGCAACTTTGCAGTTTTTCCATTTGAACCCATGAAAAAGATCGAACTATTGGGTGTTCGGTGAACACCTTCGCATTCGACCCTTTATCTGGGTTTAAATGGACACAAGAAAACGTTGCCAAATTGCACGCTACGCCTCTGGTGACAAGTATTGCAAGTTGCCTACCTTTACCAATATCTAAGGAGTTGACGGACATTATTTAATTTGTTGACTTTACTATCAATCGTATTTTCCATAGTATTGAACAAAATTGATCATTAGGTCTCGGATTAGGATTGGACCGAAACACTATTTCAACGAAAACATGAACTACATAAATGGACGAAAAAAAAAAAACCGAAAAAAAAAATGAAAATGGACAAACTGTCCTGTATCCTGTTTTGCATTCTCATTTTTACCCCCGTTTTGCAAACATTAATGCAAAAGAAATATCAACAAATGTCAAAGCACTAAACTCAGAAAAACTCAGAACGAATGTTGAGGAAGTAACTCAACACCCAAAATGTGCGCATGTTTTCAATTATTTGCAAAGAATATATTTATAGCCCTTTCCACTCCAATTTGAAATATATATATGACCAAATAATACTTGTATTCCACTCTCATTTCGCATAAATTTGATAAAACTCAGCAATGAATGAAAAATAAAACAAACCCAGAAAGTCTCAAGAGTGGAAAGGATTAGACGTGAAACACCAAAAATTAAAAATCATCAGCCTGGATAGTTTTAACCCTCTATAAGGGCATCAGGTTATTTCAAAAGGACGCTACTCTTCCGTTTACATGAAAATGGAAGGTAGTTAACTGTTCGTACTCGGGGGAGTTGAAATTGCCTATATGGTACATTGAAGGCGCCCAAAGACATCTCATCTTGTACATGTTTTCATCAATAGTCGCGTTTATCCGGAATGAAGACTGAAACAATGTGAAGTAGACTAGAGAAGAAAACCGAGTATACTCGGGCCTGGGCTTTAAAGGGTTAAATCGTGTTTTTGGCAACGCTCGAACTTCGGACACACAGAAGGCAGTCCACCATTTCCACAATTGAAAACGATGGTTAGTTCAGTGCTTTCACTCTGTTCCCAAATGGTAGTTAGCGAAGAGTGCTTGTGATGGTTGACATTCAATTTGGCGTCTGGTCGACCTATCGAAGCTCGTAAGGTGCGCAGTAAATTATTTACTTACTTACTAGGAAGCCGCTTTTCCGAATAGAGAGTAATTGACGTAAAAATCGATGGCGCGTTATCATTTATGCACGCCTCTTGCCTTTTTTGCCTTCAGCCTACAACCCCCCGCCCCACCCTTCCAACCTCTGTATTCGCCCGGTTAATATAACTTTTATCTCCTGTGAAATGAGTTCGAGCTCTTTCCTTTGAAAGGAGCAAATTGAAATATTTCAGCTGCCGGCAACGCGCGCTATCAAGAAAACTTGCCAATGTTGACGGCAGACAAACGTCCACGGATTGTGAGAATTTTGGGTTTCTTTTTGGTAAATTTTGAAAATAATGAGCCAAAAAGATCTATGAAATATTATAAATACCTTTGAATTATGATCTCCTCAAAAAACAAAAAAAAAAAATCAAGAATGGGGCAGTTGCAAGGGTCTGAAATGTTGTGTTTTTTATCAAGAAAATGAAAGTACTTGATGAGCTGAGGACAAAGATGCCTTTGGTTTCTAATTAAGTCCCATTGCTCCGAAGATGAGATTTTGGCCCAAAATACATTGTTTCAAATGGGGATTCCGCGTAGTGACGTCCCTACACACACGATTTTTGACAACTTTACACGTGTGTATCTCCAAAACTGGGACACTTAGGAAAAAACCAAAGGCACCGCTGTTTTCAGCTCATCAAAAACTACCATTTTCTTAATAAAAAACACACAATTTCAGACCCTTGCAACTGCCCCATTTACATATAATTTACAATGTAGTAAGGATTTTTTTTTTTTTTTTTTTTTTTAAATAAAATCAGGCTAAATTGCTCCTTGCGTACAAAATACCGAACTCACTGACTCACAAATAAATTACTAAAGTTTAATGAGGAATGTTGCAGCAGAGCTATAAGTACCTTACGAGAATCCTATATCTAATTTGAGGCTTACCTGTGTGTGTTTCTGTGGAAAGAGAGATTGATTGATTGATATGTTTTATTTAGAGCAGCAAAGTTATAGGGTCATGAGGCCCTCTCTTACACGTAACTATACTTAAAAGCAGAGAAAGAGAGAGAAAGAAAGAAAGAGAGCGATAGAGAGAGAGAGAGAGAGAGAGAGAGAGAGAGAGAGAGAGAGAGAGAGAGAGAGAGAAATCCATTAAATAGGATTCTCCTATGATACTTGTACAAGCATAGCTTCTCTTTTGCTCTTATATGGCGGAGAAGCTACGCGCGCAGGTATGTCACACGTAGTAGTATTTGACCCGAAAACCTGGTGAAAAACGGAAAATAGAAAAATGTCCAAAAAAAAAAAAAAACTATTGATGGTTTTTGAGAGGTAAGTAACCGCTCTATTGCGTAATAGATGTGTCGGAACATCTACGTTTATCTACTGTTTAGGGGACAACATGGAACTGAGCGCTCGACGCACCTGCGGTTGTTCACCGCTCGAAGCCGCGAAGCGCTGTTAATAATCAGACAACATTATCCATGAAGGACAAGCGTTGGTGCATCCAAACATTTCAGCGATTATGTACGTTGTTTTAGAAGGTACGAGATTCATTTTGATGGCAAAATTTTCTTTTTCCGTACATTTTTGACCCTTTTACATCTAATTTAAAATGGACATGAAAAAATCTCTAATTTTAGGCACTATCTTTTTAAAAAAAAGGCAATTTTGAATACGTCCCGGCAAAACCGGGCATAACCAAAACAAGGGGGTTAAAGTAAACCCTTTTAGGCAACTGCTCCAACAGTCTAAACTTGCAAGAAATTGCCCATTTTTTTTTAGCAATATTTTGAAGTCAAGCCTTTTTTATAAAATATGCGTCAATCACTCGGCAAAAGAGTGCGCTATCGACCTTTGGTTTGTGCCAAAATTCTTAATTTTTTACGCCTTTTCCAACCATAAACCGTGCAATAGGAGTTTTGAGTTTAATTTGGAAAATTAACCAAAATCGATTTTCAATTATTCAAGAACACGCAAATATTTTTGGCCAGGTTTTTGGGGGAAATACTCCTACGTGCGTCATAAGGGATTCCTGTCTAATCTGTCACTCACTTTATTATAGGAAAATATGGAGGAAAACATCAAATTAGGTAGGAACCGCCTATGGTACTTACCTGGTGCGTAGCTCAACGATTACGCACTAACCCTTAAAGTCATTTCGTGAGTCTATAAGTGAATTTCTTAATTTTTCAAAAGTGTGCTCAGTGTCATTCTGGCTGCTTTTTACTCAAGAGTTAACGACTCAATCCTATGTGGCAAAAGTAAGCAGGAGCCCCCAAAGTTGTGTCATTTTTTATGGAAATTATTCGACGTGACAAGTCAAAAAATGTCTAATAGTAGGTATGGTATGAATATTAAACGAAGCAAAGCCCTAAGTTAAAATTTTGACGAATATTATTCACGCTTTCAAATATTCAACGGAAATCCTTCAGACAGGAGAATCGCCAGAGTCCGACGACTGCTTCCAAGCAACAGGTTCCATGCAACAGGATCACGTTGGAGTCATTTGATAGAGTGAGGCGGTAACTTTCCTTCTGAATACATCTCAAGAACAAATTAAAACTAATCAAAAAGTAGATTCAGCATCACTTTAAATATAATTACCTATACGTATCAATCAATTTAATATTTAGAAGCCTAAAATAATATTTAGTTGCACTTCTGCTCTGCTTCTGCTGTTAATTACTTTGAATGTTTTATTTTATCTGTGAAGTTCTAAGTTTACAAAAATAATGTCTTTTAAAGAATATCAATGAGGTTCAATTCTTTTTATTTTACTGGCTGGTAATTAACAGAAAAAAGCAGACAGTAAAAAAGTTATGTTTCAATATTTTGTTTCATTTTTTTTTTTCACCATATTTTTTTTCGAAAAACAACCGTAGAATAAATACGCAAAATTGTGTGGTACATAATGAATCATGGTCTCGAACCCTTCAGAAGAATGTATTAATTAATGTATTAATTTAAATAATTAAAGTTTCAAAATAAAAGGAACTTAGCATCTGCGATGAAAACCGTTTGGGGACTTTTCAGATCTTGAAAGTTGATGGCAAATTAATGATAATGGCGGCAATTTATTATGCTAGAAAAAATGTTTGACATCCTCATAGTACTTACATTTTGCGTCATTCTGTTTTTTTTTTTTTTTTTTTTTTTTTTTTTTTTTTTTTTTTTTTTCCAGGTAAATTTTACTTTCTCGCTATCGTTTGTAATTACTACGGTGAATATATTACTTTCTGTGTCGATTTCCTGGGATTCTGAAAGGGATAGTACCTTCTTTGTCGAATGCCGTCGTCTGCTTTCTTTGCTGACCGTGGTGCATGCATGCAGGGTTGATTCGTTCTTTCAACCGCCATCTTAGGGTTTCCTAAAAACGCCTTTTGCCTAAGTTTAAATGGAAATGTTACGACAAATACAGTAACCATAGTGACGGACGAAGTCACTCCTTTAGCTCGGCCTAATGAGACGTTTTGGAGGTCCAGTTGGATAGTCTTCTTCTCTCAATCTCTGGAAAAGCAGTGGCAGTTACTCGAGTGACGTAGAACGCTGCGCAGCCATCAACATCATATCCTCAAGGGTTCATCTAAACTAAAGGGAATCTATTTTCTATTTCTTGTTTATTCATACGTATTTGTGCCGAAGGAATCTATGTTTTGTTCCTTCTTTCAGTTTATATCCGTGTTAAAGGAATCTATGTTTTGTTCCTTCCTTCAGTTTCTACCAGTGTTAAAGAAACCTATTTTCTGTTCTTCTCTCCATTCACTATTGGAGAATCACTATGTCAAAGGAATCGATTGGATTTCTCTTATCATCATTTATTTGTTCTATCATTTCATCTTATTACAAATCTGTCTCAATACAGGTAAAATATTATATCTAACTCTTAGTTATTCTATTCATTTCGATTATCCACAAAATTACATGTCCATGAGAAAACGCCAAAACATTTTGGTAAATTTTGGTAGAAATATTGCATGGTTGCCAAATCGCACGAGCCGCCACTGGTAATATCCTATTATTAGTGCCCAAAGTTGCGCAATTACGGTCGCACTTTGAAAATAATTTTTTGACTAGAGGAGAGGATCCCGTAAGTTTTTAGCGATACCATCGATGTTCTTGGATGTTTTTACATCTGAATCGACTTTTTCATCGCGTGTAGCACTGTAGCAACAGTGTGCATCAACAGCCCTTTTCATGAATATACAAATTAGGCTTGTGCATGTTCTGTGTCAAAAAGTGAAACTTCCTTTGCGTCTGTGATAGTCGTTGTTATAATAACACCCTGACAAAAATAACCGAGTAAATATGGCATCGTAACGCGTGTGCCGTTGCACCATCTCGTTTGCAAAATTGCATAAAAAATCAGGCTCACGGCGGCACGGCGCGATTAATTATTCGGTTAATTGTGCCACCCCCTCCCCCCTCCCCCCCACCCACGAGTCACCCCTCTTACGCCGCGCCCGCTCTTTGTTCGAAGCTCCGCGGCTTTTGTTTTCGAATGCATCGTCATCGCGTTGCCTCGAATCAAAAAGCTGCGTTTTCGCCGTAATGAGTTCAAATTATGGAATTCGCTTCAGCCAACCCCCCCCCCCCCCTCTTCCCACCACCTCCCGTCATTCTTCAGTATCAACCGAACGGCGGGCTCAGCCCAACATAAAAGAGGCTCTTTGTGGGCGAAGAGGGGGGGGTGGTGATGAGGAAGGAAAAAAGGGGAGGGGGACGAGGGCAGAAGTCTGGAACATGAATCACGATAAGGGAATTTATAAATTAATTTTCATCCCTTTAGAGTGAGAAGATCGACGTAACATAGCGGCGCACAATGATCTGAGGTGGACGAAAAATTGGTCAAAACTTAATTGAAAAAAAAAAAAAAAAAAAAAAAAATCATCGAAAATTATCATTTTTCCGACCTTTCAATCTTGATTCAAAACTTTTCAGTGATATTTATTTGTGTGTTCAGATTACTTTATTGAAAGCGTTTTTCATTATTAAAGTTGATTTTGAACCTTGAATTGGTCATAAATTAGTGGGAAAAAAATCATTGAAAATTATCATTTCTGACCTTTCAATTTTGATTCAAAACTTTTTAGTGACTTTTATTTGTGTGTTCAGATTACTTTATCAAAAGCGTTTTTCATTATTAAAGTTGATTTTGAACCTTGAATTGGTCAAAAATTAGTGGAAAAAAAATCATCGAAAATTATCATTTCCGATCTTTCAATCTTGATTCAAAACTTTTCAGTGATATTTATTTGTGTGTTCAGATTACTTTATTAAAAGCTTTTTTCATTATTAAAATTGATCTTGAACCTTTAAACATGATATATTGATGAGAAATTTCCCGTCTGGTGTTTCGGTCGCTTTATGACGATTCTCAGACCATCGTTCGTCGCGTCGCCGGAACTCGATACGCGTGCGGCGTGTTGCAGGCAAGCGCGGTGGAAGGCGCTCGATGCGATTGACGAGCCGATTTTGATATTCCGCTGGGAGAGAAGCACGCGGGCACAGGAGCGGGCGTTTTGTTATTCATTCGGTTTGATTGGGTTCGATATATCGCTATCGCTGGAGCTAGAGGTATATCGCGTGTTTGTCTAGAGACGAGACAATCGATCGACAGACTCTGCTCAAGGCTCGCGGGTATTCGCGGGAAGGCTCAACCGTTGTTGCCGAGTACTAAATAAACTGTAGGGAATACCCTACAGACACTTTCTCACATCAAATTTAATCTGGGGGAGACCCCCAGACCCCCATTAATATCCTGGGGGAGACCCCCAACCCCCTTTGATATTTTCATCCAGAACTAAAGATTCATTTTTGAAATATTTAAATTTGTCCTTTTTCTTACCCATTTTCCCATTGATTTTAATGGAAACAAAGACATTATAGAAGAAGACTGGCCCCTAGCGGTGAGATATGAAGCCGGTTACTGTCATAGGCGAGGCTTCCCCGCTCGGGGGTATGAACCAAATTTACATTGCGTCTTATGGAGCCGATACATAAAACTGTTTCAAAAGAATATTAATTAATGTTAGTTTTCAAAAGTACGGAGATATGATATGCAGCTTATGCCAACGTTGAGATTGACGAACATAAACGAATGTTTCGGTCAATTTATCCGCTAGATATTTACGATTGAAAGTACGGCAGAGAGGTTATGGGTGCTAAAGTAAACAATGACCGACCGATCGTTAACTTCGATTATTAAAGAACGAACGCTTTAAATTGATCCAAATTTTCGGTTTAAATTTAAGGTGTACTATACTGTACAACATATGTGAGACTCGACACGGTTATTCGCAAGAATAATTGACTAAAATAGGTTTGAAGAGCGAGGCTCCATAAGAGCTAATGTTAATTTGGTTCATACCCCCACGCGGGGAAGTGCCCTGCCCATCAGCCCGTGTCAAGACCGGCTTTACTTTTCCCCCGTGCAAAGAGATAGCAGGGGCCAGTCTTCTTCTATAATGTCTTTGAATGGAAACCATCTTTCATCCATAACTAACCTAAAAATTAAAATTTCAAAAGAACTAAAAAAAAAGTTTCTCTGGGGAATGTTAAAATCAGCATCTCTGCAAAATTTGGATGCATATGGATCAATAGTTCAAAAGTTATGCTCGGTTTCACGTTTTATGGCTTCGGACGGTCAGACAGACGCCACAGAAAGTTTGTGCATTTACACCTCCATGCCACACATGGTTAAATAATATTGAGAGTTCATGGATGAATATTCTTTAGGATAGTATTAGGCATGATGAGAGCAAATTATTTTGCAATGATCATGATTTACTGAGTCGTAATGGGCCAAATACTGAAACAAAATACCCTGAAAATCTTTGCGCCACTGCAATACTTTTTCTACTTCTAACTTTGTCAGTAGTGAGAAAGTGAAAATTAAAAAGGGTCTGTTGCATACTTTTGCTATAGAGTTAGTTATTAACGGTGGGTTTGGGTATAAAATCGCTCGGAAAACACGTTGAGAGCATCAGTTAGTCTCAAAATCCACTCATAAACCCACAAAAGGCGTTTTTAGGAAACCCTAAGATGGCGGTTGAAAGGGCGAATCAACCCTGCATGCATGCACCACGGGCAGCAAAGATGGCCGACGACGGCATTCGACAAAGAAGGTACTTGCCCGGCGTTTCCCTGTCAGAATCCCAGGAAATCGACACAGAAAGTAATATACTTATCCACCATAGTAATAGGTCTGTTGCGAACTTTTGCTACAACGATTAAGAGAGATTAATCTAATGTAAAATCGCATGAAAAGTCCATTAGTGGCATCAGAAAGTCATTAAATGCAATAATAAACTCACAAGAGGCGTTTAATAAAATCCAAGATGGCGGAGAAATATTGGTCAATTTGTATGCATGCACCATGAACATCCAAGGATAGCCAACCTCACAATATCGATCACAACCAATCACAACGTAAATAAACACATAACCTCTACCTCCAGTGAGGTTTTCAAAGTAAGTTGGCTATCCTTGGATGTTTGTGGTGCATGTATACAAATTGCTCGATATTTCTCCGCCATCTTGGATTTCACTAAACGCAACTTGTGAGTTTATTATTGCATTTTATGACTTTCTGATGCCACCAATGGACTTTTCGGATGATTTTACATTATATTAAACACTCTTAATCGTTGTAGCAAAAGTTTGCAACAGACCCATTACAAACGATAACGAGAAAGTAAAATTTACCTGAAAGAAAGAAAAAAAAATAAAAAAAATATAAAAAATAAAAAAAATATAAAAAATAAAAAAACACAGAATGACGCAAAATGTAAGTACTATGAGGATGTCAAACATTTTTTCTAGCATTATAAATTGCCGCCATTCTCATCAACTTTCAAGACTTCGTCACAGAGAATACTTTCAACAAGTGATGTAAACATAAAAATCCCACTGGAAAGTTTTAAACTGACAGCTTAAATACATTTAAAAATTGATGCATTTTTCAATAATTTTCGCACTGAGAGAATTATTTTTTTGAATCCAAGGTGTATTCCGTTTGTGTAAAAGAAACTTGACAGTCAAATATTGAAAAGGGGGGAATTTCTTTAACCCGAGGAAAATATTTGCTGCTACAAGTAAAAGATTCCTTGTTGTGACAGTGATTCTCCGTCATGCAATCAAAACTTTACTTCACGGAAGGAAAACTGTCACAAGTAAACGTGTTTCCTTATTTTGAAAGAAGTGACTTCTCTCAGGTTCATCCTTGTCTAACATACGTTTTTTAATGGAGAAAAGAGAGAGATGAAGAAACTCTCGGTGCGCTACTGGCGTTGGTCAAATACATTTCGGCCCACAAGGGTCCAAGTTTCTGACTTTTGAATTACGTGAATAAAGTTCAGTTGCAGTTCAAAACGAATAGGCACAGGCTCGATAACTTTGATAAGGAATTGGAACTTCAAGAGATCAAGAAAACCGAGAGGTAAGCTCAAAATTAGATTAGTCGAGGCTCAACAATTGCGGCCATGAATGGCGCGGCGGCGCCAAATAGTCAGGCGCCACTTGATTATACCCGAACGCGACCGCAAACAAAGAAGTTGTACAAAACTATAGCGCTTCATTTATTTAACACACCTTTAATAATTTTGAACCTTGGAATACTCTTTACGATGGGTCTCTTGCGTACTTTTGCAACAGCAATATGACACCATTGATTCTAATGTATTTGGCGAAAATAACGATGCGATTGTTAGAAAATTTAAAAAACCATTCATCAGTGGCGCACCGAGAGAGGGGGGAGGGGGGTGTTAGGGTTACCCCCCCCCCCCCCCCCAAAGCCTTAAAACAAATTAAACAATTAAAAAAAAAGAAGAGAGAGAGAGAAAGGGAGAGAGAGAGTATGTGGTTTCTTCATAAAATAGAAAAAAGAGAGAAAGAAAAAAAATGTGATCAGCGAGGAAGGGGGATCACGGTGAACAAATTCCATTTTATCCGCATTTACTTAAGAGCTATTCACTATGGTGGGGGGGGGAATAAAATCTAACCCCTCTGCGAACCACTGCTCCACATATGACTCGTGTGCCTTTGGATGCATTCGAAAGAAAGCAAAATAAACATTACAACTAAAATAACAAAATATAATAGCCATTAATGTGAATGCCGCTGCTTTAAACAGTTACAGGTGGTTTTACAAAAGAGCCAAATCAACGTTTTGATTTGCAAAGGTAGCTAAAAGCAGCGATTAAGAAAAACTATGAATGAAGTTGAACTGTATTTCAACGGTGATCAGACCGGATTGATCACGAATCAAGGATGCCCGGCATGTCTAAAATAATTAAATGCGGAAAAGGAGGCATGGTCCTCGATTCGTTAAAAATCCACTCTGATTACCGTTTAAATACGACTCAAAAAATTTACGAATCCCTCGAGTAAACAGGTACTCGTGATATCTATTATGCTTGAGTACTACCACGGTTGCCTAACTCTGCTTACTTCCATATAAAGGCGGTAACCGGACCTTTACACTGAAAAAAAAGTTCTGAATTTAACTTGTTTTTAGTTAACCCTTCACTGCATGAAGTTCCACCGGTGGAACAAATTCTTCAAACGCTCATATAAAATACAGGTTTTGAGATATGCCTTTGGCGCATGGTGGGTCAACGCGGGAGAAGGTATGTTTTGAGCTCACAAAAAAAAAAAAAAAAAAAAAAAAAAAAAAAAAAAAAAAATTGGCTGAAAGAAAACATCATGCAGTGAAGGGTTCGTGATCGAAATCATGTCAGGGGGGAAATTTGCCCCCGTATCCAAACTGACCACATTTTGATTATTTTTATAAAGTTTCCGGCATTGGCTTTTTGAAAAATCCAATTAAAGTAAAAAAAAAAAAAAGAAAAAAAATGAAAATTTAAAAAAAATAAAATAAAAAAAATTTCCGCCATTTCTTATGGTGTTATATCACTTGTAAAAAACGAGAGAAAATAATTGGAAAAAAGAGAATTTTGACCGAAAAACCGTCAAATTATTTTTTTCACTATTTTTCCCATGTATTTGACCACCTAATACATTGAAAAATCCACATTTGCTTGAAAAAAAAAAATCATGCAGTGAAGGGTTAAAAGCTAGTATGGACAGAACTTCGAAACTGTTTGTTTAAAATAGTTAAAATACCTCCGTGCAGTGTTAATTTAACTAATTTAAACATTCAAACTGACAGTTTTGAAGTGGTGTTCATATACTTTTAAGTAGAAAAGAGTTAAATTCAGCCGTTTTTTTTCAGTGTAGTAACCTCGGTCAAATCTTGGTTCTAAGGGTTAAGAGCCAGTGCAGAAAGTAGCTTTATTGCAGTATTGCCAACTTTCATAACATTGAATAATGTGTGATATAGCTTGTAGGTACTGAATAAGCACGCCGAAACAATAATAATGAAACTGTCGAGCTCTTAATGGTTGTGAGGCCGTAGAGCGTGAAAGCAACAGTCGAGTCCACTGGTGTAACCAGGATCTCTTCCATCTCTCTCATTTTCCATTTGAATGTATAAGTAGGAAAAGGACAGAAAGAGGGGGTTTTGTCTCCTTGTCCATCCTTGTCTAACATACGTTTTTTAATGGAGAAAAGAGAGAGATGAAGAAACTCTCGGTGCGCTACTTATCGGGTCAAAAGCGGAATAGCCAGTTGCAGTTGAGTTGCTATCTATATGCTTACTTATACCGCTTGTTCGTTGTCCAAGAAACACATAAGCCTATTAGTGTATTTAAATACGATACACATGCGGCACAGTGAAGGCGGGGAGTGGGTAGATGAATATCACTTGGTTGCTAATATTTAGGTCAGATAGGGATTTGTACAAGAAAGTTCAAAAGTTCTCTTAAAAAGCGGTCGTTAGGTTTGAAAACTGACCGTTTCATGTTTTAACGGGGTGTTACGTACTGTATGACATGTGCACGACATAACTATGTATTAATCTCATGTTCCAGAGCACGGATAAAAACCAATAGCTGGATTCATTGGATAATGGGGCTCTTGCAAACTTTTGCAGTGAGCAAATGAATAGTCAATTCTGATGTAAATACCAGCATAAATCACGAAACACTGAGAAAGTTTAAAATTCAGTAATAAACCTACATATTAACTACATAAATGGCAAGATCGTAATGACGGTTCGAAGCAGGTATCATAGGAGATTCCTATCTAATATGCCACTTTCTCTTTGGAAACACAGAGGTATGTCTCAATTTATATAGGAATCTCCCATGATACATGCGTCTAACCGCCATTAAGCTCGATTCTGAAACTGAATTTCGTGATTGTTCAGTGTACTCATCGACATTTTTATAGGTTTTTATGCAAGAATCAACTCTTCAATCCCGTGTAGTAAAAGTTTGCAACAGCCCCATTCTACAGTTAGGATAATGGACCAGACGGAAACCAAATGGAAGTACTATGCCAATTTCTTCATTTTAAATTTTAAAATTTAAACATTTTAAAAAATTTATAAAAAAATATTAAGATTAAATAAACAAATTAATAATTAATAAAATTAATTCTAAAAATTAAATAACATTTGAAGTTTTTTTTTTTTTTTTTTTTTTTTTTTTTTTTTTTTTTTTTTAAAATATTTGAATTTTATTTGCTTAGCGACTCTATATTTGTTTGTGCAACGGATTGTTAGGTTATAATATAAGTTAATTCGTTTTAGTTCTATAATTTTGTATGATATACCAAAATTCGGCGCTTATTTGGGATCATTATGAATCATGCAAAAATCACATAATACAGTCTGGCACTCTGGCACCCTTTACAAGACTACACCGCTTGTTGCTCACAAAAGTAGACAGATTATCTGAAAATGTGATGGGTAGCAGGCAAGTTACCCATTAAGGTTTACTGTCAAGGTCACTCTGGGCGTGGCCTTAGCCGTATAGACAAAATTATTCTGCTGTTTCCGCTTTTCTAACCCTCCGCGTTCCGCATTTCTCGTCACTCTCGTGTGTCGACCTATCAACTCTATCGACGTATTCATTAAAAATAATCCATTAGAGCTTTGTTTTTCATTCACTAACAGCTGCCATGTCTGATGCCAGATCTAGCGTAAATATTCATTGATTTTACTTGGAGGACATTGTGATACTAGCTATATCATCTCATTGTATTGATGTAATATTCAGTGGCGAGGCGTGACATTTGGCAACAATGTACTTTCTCCATTTGAATCCATTCAAAAAGTCGAACGCTTTAGTCATCGGCGATGACCAGGCCTTCGACCTTTCTAATGTGTTTAAATGGGAAAAAAGAACGTTGCCAAATCGAACGCCTCGCCACTGGTAAGATTAGTTTTGTAGGGCTTTGAACAAAGCCTGCAAACGATAAGATATAAAGAAAAGTTTGTCAAGTAACTGGGTTCAGTCGCTTTGTCACTGTTCACAGTCAACATGATGTCCAACATCTTTCGTATCGAATTTTGTGAGCAGATTAAACTGCTTAACTCGATTACAAAAATCTGCGACTCGTAAAATGTCAATTTGTATACATTATTGTATGTTAATCAACTAATAACATGGTATAAACAGATGTTACATAACGTTTTAATGGGTCTATTGCAAACTTTTGCTACAAAAATTAAGGGTGATTCATCTAATGTAAAATCGCGTGAAAAGTCCATTGGTGGCATCAGAAAGTCATAAAATGTAATAATAAACTTACGAGCAGACCTGTCATTTTGGTAGGCTTTTAATCGCTGGCAAGGCGCAGGGCTCTCAAAACGTCCCCTCTGCTCTTCCGGGGCACCGCCAATGTAATTTTAAATGGGAAAACAGACTTACGAGCAGACCTGTCATTTTGGTGGGCTTTTAATCGCTGACAAGGCGTAGGGCTCTCAAAACGTCCCCTCTGCTCTTCCGGGGCACCAGGAATGTAATTTTAAATGGGAAAACAGACTTACGAGCAGACCTGTCATTTTGGTGGGCTTTTAATCGCTGGCAAGGCGCAGGGCTCTCCAAACGCCCCCTCTGCTCTTCTGGGGCACCAGCAATGTAATTTTAAAAGGGAAAACAAATTAATGAGCAGACCTGTCATTTCGGTGGGTTTTTAATCGCTGACAGGGTGGAGGCCTCCTGCCTCCTATCCCCTCTCTTACTGAGGGAATAATCTTCCAGATACCCAATCCTGCTGCAATAGGGGGCCTCAAATTCAAGGTTCCATACTCCGTAGGACCTCAAGAGATGTAAACCCACCCCTGCATTGACCATTTGTTAGTCTCTATCACCTGATTAGGGTCTTGAAAGTAAACAATAAATTGCTTTGCATTGACTCGTTCGCGGTTTAGTGGAAAAAGTTTGGCAACGCTTTCAAAAAAGGACAATGACGAAAATGATATTCAGTTGCTCGCATGCTCTCCGCCCGACGCTTGTGTTCGTTGTTTGCGAAGAGGCTTCGCGCGGGCGAAAATTGAGACATCCCACGGAGGAGCTAATTTTATCGATCGGCTGTATTCTAAGCCGATATAGAGAGGAGCACGGCTTGGACATCGGACACTGACATTCACTTAATAGAAAGAGGTAGTCCTTGAAACTGTAGAATCGTGTGAGGTTTAAAGGACCTCGAAATTGTGTGTGCATATTTCATCCTTATACATCGCGGAAATAAATGAGAATGTGCTGAAGACCACTTTAAAGACCTGATTAGTGTTGCCGTCATGAACAAAATTGGATTCAAAACAAACGCTCTATCTCGCTCACTCTTTTACCCATAAGAAATCAGATCCAAATTTTCAAAGGCAAATTCATGCTAGTAAACAACCAGTTGTCTCCAATTTTATTGCACCATTAGATTTCACGTATGTACCTTAAAGTATCTCTTCACTCCGACATAATTCTTGGAAGATCACAAGTGAATTTACGCAATTACAATCATATCGAGAGATGTTCTTACGTTTCGTCCTTGTCTTACCCGCACGGTATTTTATGGCGTATCACCGCCGTTACTCTCTCATCTTAACATCTCTTTGTATCGAAGTTTGTTCGGGGTATAACATATGATGTGATGGTGCCGATTAGCCCATATCCTAGAATTTTGTGCCCTTAAGAAACTGAAAGTGAGACAAGGACAAAACATAAAACTTTATTCGATGTAGCTGTGATTGTAAATTAATGCATGATGTTTCGAAAATGTTGTTGGAACGTGATTACTGTTTCAAGTACGTGGAATACGATATTGTTTTAAAATCTGAGGGAACTTGGAGTTTATTGGCGAACGAATTTACATTTGAAAATATGGATTCTGACTCTTATGGCTCCGCGAGAGCGATTGAGGTACAAAGCATTTGTTTAGATCAGAATTTTTTTCGTGACGTCGCACTATGGATATAAATTGAATCCTAAGCGGTCAAAAATACAGAGATAGGAAATACCTCACTGGAACTATGGCGCCATCTAATATTTTTCTGCGATGAACATATAACAATCCAGGGGTAGTTGCACGGAAAAAAAAAGAATGGTGTAATTTACCATTCGCATAGCTGATTTCGGCTCCTATCGGAGTTAAGATAAACTTGACCAGAGTTATGCAGCATTTGACCAGGTATCAAGTGAAATTGACCTGATTCCTGGTCAAATGTTCCATAACTCTGGTCAAGTTTATCTTAACTCTGGTAGGGGCCAAAATCAGCTATGCGAATGGTAGATTACACTATTCTTATTTTCCGTGTGCTAAATGGAACACTCTAGAATCATACATAGTTGCTAGAATAGTTTTTTTCCGACTCTGAAGAGCTCGATTTTTGACCACCAAGGATTTGATTTGGGACCATAAGTGCGTGAACGAGTATATTGGAACATAAACCGCATTTTTTTGACCATGCAAACCGTGCTTACAAGCTAGCGGTGTTAAACTGAGAGAGTCACATGTTGCCAGTACCCGAAATTGAAGGCGCTCTGGGGTTGAGAAATGAACGGGAATAGAATGCAGAGAGCATCAGGTGTTTCTCAAAGTTATTTTAACAGCACCTGTCGCTTCTCCCTGTCGATCCTTTTCCGACTTGCTCCCCCCACCTCCCTATTTTGTCCTTTCCACTTTAAATTCGCTGGATTTGACGCGAGGGTCTCGGAGCGACGCACACGGAGAAAATTAATTGGTAAAATTTACCAACATGATTACTGATTTTTGCACTTGTAAAACAATGTGGTAATCTTCACCACACACCACACTAACAGTCAAATGAAAAAAAAATGTTAAGAATTTTTGTTTTTTGTTTTTGTTTTTTTGTTTGTTTTTTTTTTAAGTTATCGACTGGTTTTGTAGTATCCATCGCATGCAGGAGTGATTCGTGTATTCAACCGCCATAATATGCTTTCCTTAGAACGCCATTTTGTGAGTTTATGAGTAGATTTTGAGACTATATTTATTGATGCTCTCAATGAAATGTCCACGCGGTTTTACACCAGATTATACCCTCCTATGCGCTGTAGGAAAAGTATATAAAACAGAACATTATACTTTTTTTTATGTCCTTCATGAGGACACATGTGTAAATGTTAACCATCTAGTTACGTAACCTCAAACCCCTTTACATTCTGACACAGTGAATTTGTAGTAAATGTGAACGTTAGCAGTTTTACGTGATTTGAGTTTTATTTTGTGCGTTCTTCGATACCTTATTTATTTTAAATAAAATGAGAGCACGGTGATATTGGATACAAAAGCTCCAGTGCAGACAACGAAGAGAATCATACAGAATAGACGCTTTCCGTATGACGAAGCTTCAATGTGCGATCTAGACAAAAAATATTCGCGAATCAATACTTCGCGAACTTTGTACAATTATTAAATTATACGTAAACCTGGCGTACACGCAGCGGCGCGCACGGAGTCCATCATTTTTAAATTTAATTTTTCTCTGCATACGTAGCTCGAGGCAGATATGAAAAATGTGCAATTTTCAAGCGAAAATTGATACTTTTTTCTCCCGAGCCTTTAACTTTATTGAAGCGCTGAAAGGCGTATTGAAATATAAGAGCGGGAGGAGTGAGACTTAAAGAGATATAAACGCGAGGATTTTTTCCTTTTTTTTTCGTTGCCTTGTTTCTTCCCTTTTATCCGGATATTCCTTGTTACTCAGAATAAGGTTGCCGAATTTATCAAAATAAGCTATAGGGAATACCATAGGAGTAGTTTCTCACGCCATTTTAATCAAGGGGACATCTCCAGACCCCCCTTTTTTAACTAACTTAAAAGTTTCCAGAACTAACTTAAAATTTTCCATGACTAACTTAAAAGTTTCAATAACTATAACTCAATTTCCGATTAAAATAAAATTCTTACATTTCGCTTTTTGCTTTTCCGCGCCATGCTGACCGTGTCTCCAACGGAAAAGCCAAATCAACTGTGCACTCAGTATTTCAGTATTATAGTATACGGAACAACCGCAAGAGGTCACCCCGGCTGGGTGGCGCCTAAAATAAACCCTCTGCTTTTTGGTGCATGGTGCAAAATCTGGATGCATTTGGATCAATGGTTCAAAATTATGCGAAGATACGGGACTGACAGACGGATAGACGATAGATATATATTTTTTTTTTTTTTATTTTTTTTTTTTGCATAAACCCTTGTAAATTTGAAAGGGTGAAGAAATATTGATTATGATGGAAGGGTTTTCTTTCGGATAGTATTACGCATGATTAGAGACCATTTAACTTTGTAGAAATCATGATTGACTTAGTCAAGTATTGAAAAAAAACACCTCGAAAATCTCTGCGCAATCGCAATACTTTCTCAATTTTTCTATTCTTACTTTGTTACGCAGTGATACAGTAAAAATCGGCCGAATCCATTTATTTAAACTGGCTTTACGTTAATTTGCAATTGAAATTTGGCAACTCCGCTGCGCGCTCGAGTTAATTCGCGAAGGATGAAACTGCTCCTTTGCCTAAACTTATCTCCCGAGCACGAAAAAGCGGCGCGGTACGGCGTAAATGAAATTCGCATGATACGGCGAGGTGTTGGGTGTTGGGTGGAACAGCGACGTACGGCGGGTGGCCTACCCTACACCTCCCCTTTTTTTTACTCTTTTTTGTGTGCGGGCGTGCATCAAAATAAAATCTCGCACATTGCAGCTCATAACCGGTGTGAAAATTAGGCGCTCTGTCTTTCGCCGTCCGCCCCCCCCCCCCCTTCTCCATTCTCTGATGAGCCGTTTCCGTTTTTCGTTTTTCCGCTTTACGTACCCTTCTCCGGCGAATTATTCTGCTATACGCCCGGGCCCCATAGTCACGTTCTGCAGCGTCGGCGATAATGCTATTTGCGTCGCTTTAAGTAGAGAAATTCACCGTCATCGCCGGGTGGCAGCCATACGTACTGTTGCCAGATTCCAGGATAAAAATTAGTTCGTTTTATATACTGATTCTCACGAAAAATATTTGTACAGTTGACGAATTAAAGAATGTCATTTGACTACGTATAGTTAATTTTGGCTAGAGTCCTTTGTTGTGGCGTCGCGTGCAATTTGGCAACAATTATTCCATCCATTTAATTTCATGTAAAATATCGAACTCAGGGGGTGCACAGTGCACAAGGAAAATTCGATATATTTAATAAGTTTAAATGGAGCAGTTGCATTGTTGCCAGATGGCACGCAACCCCTTTGGTCCTTTGATGTAAATGTTGTTAGGGACTGCCGACACCTACTTAACGAGTTCTGATTGGTCGTTGGTTTTAGGCTTTCAGGGAGGCAAAGCAGAAGTCGAAAACATCGAAGGCTCCACACAAAAGAGTTGGCGAGAGAAAAGGGGAGTAGCGGACAGTGGCGGCTCGTGAAATGCGATATATCGATACCAGCTTCATTTAAAACTATAGAAAAATATTGATATATCGGGGGTTTGATTAAACCCCCTGACGATCGATATTTTTCTATAGTTTTAAATGGAGTACACATCAATATATCGCATTGCACGAGTCGCCTCCGGTAGAGGGAAAGTATGGGAACGGACCGGAATGCAAGCCCCGTGCTCCACTGGTCCACTGTCGAAAGTTAACATCTCCGAATGCTTTCACGTGGTCGACTCCTCTTAAGGGGTGTCTCCACCTGCGAATTTAAAAGCGCGAATAAACTGATTGAGCCAATGAGCTGCCTTGAAGTCGATAGGTCGAGTTCGATGTATCGACAACAAAGAAGCTTATTGGCTCTATCAGTTCATTCGCGCTTTTAAATTCGCAGGTGGAGACACCCCTTTAAACGCACAAAACGTCGTCGCGTCGCGCCGACCCAAGTAGCAAAAAAGTACCTAAAACGCAACAAATACGGACGTAAAACTGGAGAAATCCCTTGGGAAAACTCAAGTTAAAACTCCCGTAAGTACTCACGTTTTTTGCAAAAACGGAACTTTTACGGGAGGTTTTACGGCATTTAAACGGAACCTTTGCCGTAAAACTGCCGTAAAGCAAAAAGAAACGTATTTTACCCGGGTAAACTATACGTTGGTAAAACTTACGTTTATTTACTGTTTTACGGGAGTAATACCACAGCTTTACTAGAAAAAATTAAAAGAAATTTTCGCTTGTCTGAATCGATTATTTGGGTGTTTTTTACTCATTATGTTCAACTTTTGCTACTCAGAGATGGTTATTAGACACTGGAATACATGGTGGTACATAGAAGGGATACATGAAACGAAATTATGAAGACGAAAAGTTACCTGATTCTCCGGGATTTGAACCCGGGTCCTCCCGGGTATGAGTCGAGCACCTTACCGATGGGCCACGTCTGCTGCCGAGTGTAAGAGGCGAAAATAGCGCATTATAAAGTTACAGCTAATCGGCTTAAGGCTCAATTCGGTTTTAGGGAAAAGTCTAAGGTTGTTTAAAACTAAGTAGCCCAGACCGGCACGAATAGACAGGTGAAATGTAATTAAAAAGATAAATTTGTAAAAGTAGAGGTAAATAAAGAATAATAAATAGGTAATAAATAGATAAATAAAAAAATAAAAATAAATTAAATAAATAAAGTAAATAAAATATAAAAAAAAAAAACAAATAAAAAATCAAAAAAATAAAAAAAAAAAAATAAAGAAAATTTATAAAAAAATAAAGAAAATAAATAAAAGATAAAGAAAATAAATAAAAGATAAAGAAAATAAATAAAAACTAAAGAAAATAAATAAAAATAAAGAAGTTAAATACAAATTAAAGAAAATAAATGAAAAATAAAGAAAATAAACACAAAATAAAGAAAATAAATACAAAATAAAGAAAATAAATGAAAAATAAAGAAAATAAATAAAAATTAAAGAAAATAAATAAAACATAAATAAATTAATAAAAAATAAAGAAAATAAAAAGAAAGTAAAGAAAGTAACTAAAAAATAATTAAAATTAAATAAAAATAAAAAAATAAAATAAAAAATGAAAAAAACTGAAAATAAAAAATTAAAAAATTAAAAAAAAATGAAAAATGAAAATAAATCAATTTAAAAAAAAATTAATAAAAAAGAAGAAAATAAATAAGAAATAGGTTAAAATAGATAAAAAATAAAAAAATAAAAAAAAATAAATAAAAAAATAAAAAATAAAATAAATATTTAGATATACATAAATTTAAATAATAAACATACGAATAACACATATGCATTGATCGGTGGAAGGAAAAATGATATGAACTTATGGATATTTTTATAAATAAGGAAGGAACAAACTATTGAATGTGAATTGGATAGTATAAATAATAAAAGGATGGTAGGTTGTATAAGAAATTATGAATAAATAAAATTATAAATATAATAACTCAAAGAATTTAAAATAAATGTATTTTAAAAATTCGCATTTATTTTTGCGTAAATACCTGTTTCTGGCTGCCTTGAAGTTTGCTTCAAAGTTTCACACGTGTTTTCTTCGGCAAGTTATCACGTTTTTCGCCGGTTTTACGGCACCATGACTTGTCCAATTATTTTTGCGAATTGCGTCCGTAAAACTTCATTTTTACGAAGATTTTACGGAGCCCCAAAACACCTAGGGTTTTCTGCCGCTTAGCATCCGTAAAATTTACGTTTTTCTCAAGTTTTCCCCGATACTTTTACGTTCGTTAAATTGCAGCTTTACAGCAGTAAAACTCCTGTTTTACGGGAGTTTACGGCCCGTTTTATTAAACTTTCCGTTGCTCCGTTTTCCCTCCGCAATACTTCTTTTTTACTGAAGGTAAAGTGCCGTCAATACGACGCTGACGTTTTCCCTTCGTAATACGGGAGCTAAGCCGAGGGATTTGGGCCGTAAAAGTCACGTTTCCGGCAAGTTTAGTAAAACATCCGTTTAACGCCATACGAAGTGCCGTAAAAGTCCCGTTTACGTAACGTTACGTTTAACGCCTGATTTACGCTATTGAAAGTCCCGTAAACGGCAGATCTTTGCTACTTGGGGAGCCGATACTCCCGCACAAAATGTCTATCAAGGGACTTGAGGTAGGTCATCTGCATTCTGCAATGCTCCAGTCATTTTTTTAAGAATTGCAGGTTGCAACCTGAGCCGAAATCTATTTGGAATCAACTAACATTACTTAATTCGATGGCTGTAAATTTGGCAGCACTGCTTAAACACAAAGCGCGATGACGAATGCCGCAGTCTAGAGGCAGAGAAGGGTAGAGATATCATTGTCAACAAGCCGAATCGGAAAAGAAGTTTGTGGAAAAGAAAAAAACTGCACCTTGCTTTCCCTCTCCCACCTTAAAAATCATCATTCTTTTCTCTTCAATTTACAAGAGAGAGAGACAGAGAGAGAGAGAGAGAGAGAGAGAGAGAGAGAGAGAGAGAGAGAGAATGAGAGGAGAGAGAGAGAGAATGAGAGAGAGAGAGCGAAGAGAGAGAGAGAGAGAGAGAGAGAGAGAGAGAGAGAGAGAGAGAGAGAGAGAAATCCGTCCGCCAGGACGCCAGCCCTTCTTCCCCCACACCCCCCTTATGCAATGCCTCACCAAGCTTTCTTACTGCAATTCCTCTCTCTCTGTTTGGTATTCCGTGAAATGATCGCTCTTCCGGAAACTTTTCCTAATGAACTTACTGGGCCTTGTTTACGAAAGCTCCTCTTTATGTGCAAATAATGCTCAGTTTTAAAAATCCTCCATTACTCTCCTCACCTCCCCCCCCCCACCTCCTATCACCCCTCACTCCTTCTCACCAGTGTCTCAATGCAATTTCCAACCGGCGCGGCGCCCATTCTACTTCAGATATTTGTTTTCCGGAAAAATAGAGGAGGAGCAAAACGAAAAAATATGCCTGCAGGAGTCACTGAGTCGCCTTGTGAATCGCTTTCTGACTTATAAAATATACTCTCTCTCTCCCTCTTTCTCACACAAGTGCTTGCCTTTGCGTGATAATATTAGAAAGCAGGGTGAGAGTTAGAAAAGAGGATAAGAGGGGGTGAACCGATTCATCGTGGGATGAATCATTAATCGAATGAATCTTTGACTCCAGACGAGTCTACTGTATAAAATGAATGAAATAGTCCCCTCGCTTCGAATATTTAATTTTTAATCACGCAGTTTTTATTTTCGAATCACTCTTGGTGTAATTGCCTTGAACTTAAGACTCGGGACTAAAAATTGGATGGATCTTTTTTCATTTTAGAAAATATCTCGCCAGAGCTTTGCTTTCCAAGAGAATCGAGTCAGAGTTTTTTGACATGAAAGATTTGTTACTGAACGTAACACTATGTGTAAGGTAGTATCTATGGAAAATGTCTACCGTGACATATAGCTCACTCAGCAGTCAGCACACACACACACTGGAAAACAAAACCCCCCGACACATTAATCAGACGGTGTTGCTTTACATAAGATCATCGCAGGACCCGATTAATTTTATTTTACCACTGGTCACTCAATTACTTATTGATATCTTCCTGATATCGTACCTTGTTGATAGAGTCCTGAATAGATTAGTAAGAAATTCGGTAGGAAAATAGTATTCAATCAATTAATCGGGCCGTGTAGCTATTTATGAAATGAGGGGTTTGGACTTGGCCTGGTGGCTACCACCAATTATGATTTTATTTATTTTATTAATTTTATTAATTTTGTTTATTTTCATTTATTTGATTTATTTGATTTATTTGATTTATTTGATTTATTTGATTTATTTTATTTATTTTATTTATTTTATTTATTTATTTATTTATTTATTTATTTATTTATTTATTTTATTTATTTTATTTATTTCATTGATTTAATTTCTTTTGTTTATTTCATTTTTATTTCATTTTTGTTTTGTTTTTGTTTTTTATTTTGTTTATATCGCATATTCCGTTTATTTAATTTATTTTATTTATTACTTCCTTTTATTTATTTAATTTGTAGATATTTATAGATAGGACCTCTTTACGGCTATGATACACGTAATGAGATATGAAATACAAAAGAATAAAAAATAGGAGATCCAGAATACAATCGAATTACAAGCTACGAGAAAATTAAATAAATTAACAAAATACTAATGTTAGAGTGGTTTGACTAACATTAATACTAACATTAACATTACCATTACATAACATTAACATTAATACGGTAATGACTTTGAAGCGTACTCATGCTCCACCATTGTGACGGATCAAATGAACGAGTCACTCGTTCAGTTGCGAGGAGGAACGAATTGGAAGGAGCGTTGAGCGGCCGAGCTCTGATTCTTCACGATAAAATGAGAGGGATCGAGAGAGAAAAGGTCGGATGGAGAGAAAAGGGGCATGGGGGTTAGACCCCCCCCCACCCCTCTTCTTGGCTTACCCGCGCCTTCTACTCAGCCATTATGAGTCGGAGCAGCGTGAAACTGTGCCGAATGCGACTGAGGAGGCAGATTAATTAGCGACAAATTAAATTCAATTTGCAATTAATGCGACTTTTAAGACGCTCGAGAAGTCAAGTTTGTTTTGTCAAGTTAATTCAAGTGCACGAAGGACGATACTCAACTGCGAGACGAAAACTCAACCGAGCCGAGCGGAGTGTGGAGTGAAAGGCGAGAGAAAAAAGTAAACTAAATAAATGAGTAAATAAACAAATAAGTAAATATAAAAAGTGAGAATCGAGATTTACTAGAATTTAAATCAGGAGCCATAAAATTACACTGATAATAACCATAGTGGAGTCGCGTGCTATCTGGCAACATCACAATTTCTACAGTTAAATTAATGCAAAATATCGATTTGAGAGAGTGCATTAGTGTGAAGAGTGTGGAGAGAAAGGCGGGAGAAAAAAAAGTAAACTAAATAAATGAGTAAATAAACAAATGAGTAAATATAAAAAGCGAGAATCTAGATTTACTAGAATTTAAATCCGGAGCCATAAAATTACACTGATAATAACCAGTGGAGTCGCGTGCTATCTGGCAACATCACAATTTCTACAATTAAATTAATGCAAAACATCGATTTGAGAGAGTGCATTGCATACTGCGCACCTCCAATACCTCGATCTTTTCCATGCGTTTAAATGGACAGAATACCGCGTGGCCAGATTGCACGCGAGGCCATTGCACTGAAGATTTAACTATTACATCAAAGAACGAAATGTCATGACTCATGATCAGTAGAAATTCGGGTAAAGCAACATAATCTAACAATTCTTTGAGGTTACGGTACTGTATATTCATGGTCATCAGGAATTATTTAAACCAGTTTCAGATCGGCAGTTAAACCCCAGTTATTTTATTATTAATATACTCGTTATATCTATGCCATTTTATTATATAAGTAGATAGGCCCTGCCTTTTTTTTAGTGGCTAGTTTCATAAATTATCTGATGATCAAAAAACAAATGGGCCAGGATAGTAACTACCATAGGGCAGCCGGGCCCCCCAACGATTTTTTTTTATTTTAGCGGTGGTTTTTGTACCTTCATATTCACCTTATTCCGTAATTTATCTTGCTCGGGGCCCCAAGAGGGGCTCTTATACAGCCCTGAACTGGGATCATGGGTACCCGAAGAAAAATTTGCGGTGGGGAAGGGGGATTTTTGAATCTCAATGGGGGGGAGTCCAGGGGACAACACTCAGCGAAAGTCAGGACAGGGGTAACCACCCCTCCCCCTTAAGAAGAAATAATAATGGGTTTTAATTCCAAATAGTACAAGTTCAAGGAATTGCAGTTGTACCCATCAACAATAAAATAATTTTGACTTGTTTGATAGTTTGGTGAAAGTGGCAACAGATGGTAATACAAGTTTTGGCCATTTAAGTTGTGATTGCTTTAATATAGATGATAATGATCAATACAAACTATTTCTCGTAAAAACGATTTAAAAATCGAAGGCAAATATTACTTTAGGCATTTAAAGTTTATTTTACTATTATCTTTGATCTTCAGATAATATTGTGGATTGATGGTACCTTGCTTCCATTTTTGAAAAGTTTTGATAGATCTGAACTCCGCAGGAAGGGGGTGACCCCTTCCTGCCTTCATGGTATCTGGGCAGTGTTGCCAGATCGAGGGTAAAAAGTCGTATCGTCCCCATTTAAATCAATGTAAAACGTACGGCTTTTTCACCCCAATTTGGCAACATTGTATCTGGGTCCATTTGAGATTCCCGACGAATCACCCTTTCTCTGAACAATCATAGAGAATCGGTGAGACGAACTAGGGGGGGGGGGGGGGCTTCCCCTCTAGGGGGGGGGGGGTGGGAGGGCTTCCCCTCTTGCACCTCTCAGCCCACCTGAATTATTCAGAGCGCGTAACTCATGTTAGAATTGTTGTGGGTGTGGGAAGAGTAACAGTAAACGACGGGGGGGAGGGGGAGGGTTAGCGGACCAACAGGGTACAATCGACAGGTTGCAGAATTAACAGAGGTAGGGGCATTGCCGAATGCTGATGCAAAATCTCTTCCTCAGACGTCTAGCTGGTGCGCCGCGTTAACAGGGTTCCGGTCCGTCGGATGGTCGAAGTGGCAACGGTCAACAGGTAAGGACTAAGGTATGCAAGGAATCTGCGAATAATTAACGGTCGCTAGCCTCCCTTCTCCTCCCTTCTCCCCCAAAGCCTTTGACTCCCGTGAATCGACCACTGCGCGTCATTGGATTGACGTTATTTCACCGTCGGATGTGATACAGCATCCAGTCACGTATTCATATCAGGGCTGCCGTTTTGCGTATAATCAATGATATTTTTCTATTTACCGATGATTCCACCGGTTGAGAAAAGATTACACAGTTCAGTTCAGTGGATGACTGTAATGCACGAAAATACCCTGATCTGTAATCTTTCCTTAATCGGTGGAAACTCCGTTGATTAATTAAAATATCCGCAAGTTTTTTAAAGTCATCGACGACTCCACCGTTTGAGAAAAGATTACAGATGCGAGTATTTTAGTTTATTACAGTCATGCACTGAACTGAACTGTGCAATCTTTTC
Organism: Trialeurodes vaporariorum; assembly: GCA_011764245.1. Lineage (NCBI taxonomy): Eukaryota > Metazoa > Arthropoda > Insecta > Hemiptera > Aleyrodidae > Trialeurodes > Trialeurodes vaporariorum. Next base: position 454,351 of record VMOF01000388.1, read on the forward strand.
TCAACCGGTGGAATCATCGGTGAATAGAAAAATAGAATTATAGCGTTTGGTCAAACGCAAAACGGAAAGTCCCAACAGAACGAAAAAGAGACCACACACTATAATTACAAGAATCATTTCGTTTGGACCGTTTTGTTCTAATATGACTCTCTACCGAATTAACGGCTGAACGAAACCCTATATCGCCGTATACCAATCGTCTCCATTTGAGTTCGTTTTGATACTTTTCTATTTTTCGACTTTTAATTTTATCTCGTAAGCGAGAAATCTCGTTTGCAAATTCTGGGAATTTCAAATGATTTGCCTCAAAGCAAGTCGGGGCAACCTAAGAAAAACAAAAGATGTAACGGACCGTGCGGCTCGCAAATCAATCAATGCTACCAACCGCATCAACCACCGAATACATCACATCGGCAGCCAACCTCTGCTGGAATCAGGAGGACAATTAATACTATTCTGTGCTCGTAGTGTTATTATCTTTCGATAAAAAGGATGAGAAATCTGATCTTTCATTACCTTAATCCTCAGAATTCTCCTTTAATTACCAAAACTTACTGGGCATCGAAGAGGCTCTCTGATACAACCCAGATTTCGTTGTTTACATAGCGGTCCCAGCCCTAACCTCTCCTAGTCTCCTCCTGGCATATGTATTTCCTTTTTCCTATTCTATCAACTTTCAGCTACCTATTCATTGCTTTTGCTCAACGCAATAAAATTACTCTGCTTGCGTCTGTAGTGGCTCTGACTTGTGAATTGGTAAGAGTTCAAAGGTTCAACAATGGGAACTTCTGAATAGACCTGTTCTTAGTGATGTGCTGACTTGCGATATACTTCCATCATGTTGTGATTGTATGTGGAATTCCTTTCTCCTAGAAATTGAGTCTCATCTCTCTACCTTTACATGTTTGGTTTTGAAGGTCCTATAGGGAGTCAGCCCTCTTTCAATTTCAAAGGAATGTGCTTCGCGGTCAAATTTTTTGACATTCTATTTAGTCCGCCAACTCTTGTCAAATGACCTTGCGCTATAAGCCATCATGCAATCAATGTAGTTACATCGCTCCATATCTATTTACAAGTAAATTTCAAATACTCCGGGTAACTTCCTGATTGAGTGTCAATTAGTGGATATTCTGATTGATTCTGTGTAACCTGGACCTATCTAAGGCATAATAATCTAATTGGTCGGTATCGTCATTTTGCATGCTCAACACAAGAAGTTCTACAGCAGAGTCATTTTGAGTATCAGGTTCCGACAAGTCGCGGTGCCTGAACTGCATCCAAAACCAACCGTTCAGCGATGCGTGTTGATACAGTTCGGAAGGAGGCACAGCTACTTGTCAGAGCCCGACACTCAAAATGGTCTCGCTCTACTTGGGTTTAAGTTAAACTTACAACTATCCATGATATACTCCTGACCTGTTGTTGATTAGGTGCAAATATGCTCTAACAAGTAGCAGAGCAAGCTTCCAAAATTCATTAGAAACGCATCAGTGAAGGTTGGTTGGCAATGAGCGGAAACTCTTAGCTAACCAATCGCTCACCGATGCGCTTAGTGGCAATGAGCGGAAACTCTTAGCTAACCAATCGCTCACCGATGCGCTTAGATGTATCACGGATAGCTAATCCATCAATCCGTCCGTAAACTAAAGGCTAATTTTTAAACAGGAACGCTATGGAATGCTGCACTCTTTTCATGTAGTTAGCGGGCATGGTTCACACGATCCATCAGAACGGAACTAGCCAACTAATTTCTTCCAACTGCGGTAATTTTTTATCAGCCAAGAGTAACCCGTTCAATCTTGTTCCATAAATGAAAATATTAGCTTCCAGTTAGTGATCAAAAGTAGGTACCTACCGCAACCTTGAGAGGCTTCTCGAAACAATAATGCCAGCACCTTGACAGCTTACAACTTAACGAGCTTGAGCCGATCCACTTATCCTTGATCAAGTCAGTCAGATTCTTTCATGAGGTTAGAGCTCGTTTCACAAGTGCAGGCAGAGCTCGACCGATAATCTTTAGCTATGTTTCAATGTGTTCATTTCTCCAAAACCAAATTTTCCGTAGACTTATACAATGTGCTTTTAAGACGCTCCTTCATGAATGGCTAAATCTCTCATTCAATATAATTTCATTCCATCATGCCATATGAAAACTAATGCTGGAAGGATGGCATACGGGCTTGGGCCACACAACAGCACCTAAAAATGCCAAAGATTATCGGTCGAGCTCCTTCTCCACTTCAGAACCCAGCTGTTGCACTGACCAAACAAGATTATGATGAGTTGAAGCAGGACCGTTTTGAGTATGAGGTTCTGACAAGGAGCGGTGCCTGCTTCCGAGCCGCATCAACATGCTTCGTTGAGCAGTTGATTAGCGCAGAGTTTCAACTGGATGTTTATCAACCGCTCACCGCTGTGCCTTGATGCAGTTTGGAAGCAGGCACTCCTACTTGTCAGAACCCGATACTCAAAATGGTTCTGCTATAGCAACCACCCTGCTAATTGATGCTCTAAAAGCTCTCTAGGAACTAAACTGTCGAGTAAGAAACTGTCACTCGATTTGTCTGTTCAACTATTAGAAAAATTCAGCATACCTTAAACTCAGTGGCATGATTAAAATACCTGATTCATGCTTGACTGTCTAGATTTGGGTCCTTCAAGAAACCCTCTGTGCTCCAAACTTAAAAAAATGTTATACAGTAGTGACAAGCTCAACTGCCCTTAAATATACTTAGCATCAAATTTTGCTCAGCAAGCAGTCAGGGAGAACGATTTCCGCTGCCTTGCAGCTCAAGAATTTTTTAGCGGAAATATTAGGGATTCCTTCATCTCAAGGCGCAACAGAGAATGGCAACATTAACTTGAAAATTCATGAGCACAACCAATAACTAATCGAAGAAAGTGAGAGGAACTCGTGTATCACTAGCAGAGTTGGTCAGAATATGGTGGTAATCGATTACACGATTTCATGGTAATCAGGGATGACTTTTTACAAGCCATCTATCATATTAGTGGGAGAAGATTTGGATCTAACCTAAAAGACCCTGAAGTTTACTATTTATCTAGTAAGAATAGGTACATTTAATTACCATCCAAAGGTTTGACGATTACCGATTAGCCAGAAATCGTGTAATCAATTACGCTCCTATTTGCCCGACTCTAATCACTAGGTAATTTTGGAAATGCACTGATTCCATAGAAGCTTGATGGAAGTCTTCAAACTAAATGAAACTCAAGAGGAAACTTCAGAACTTAAAGAACCGGCAGCCGGTTTTCTGACAAACGTAAAATAGATTCAGCTTGCGTTTACACAAAATATAGGTAATGGGCAACAACATTTAACATTGTAGGTACAGGTTGTGAATTCAAGAGTGCGAGCTTGAGTTGATATTCCTGGTAGAACATGCACGAAAAATAAACAAAGAGCACACCAAGTTAACAAAGTCATGAAGACTGAAGAGGTAATTTTGGACTGTTTCGGACCAAAATTGAAAACATACATATGTAAGAGGTTATGCTCTGCTTTCACAAATGTAAACAACACGGATAAATTATTTTCTCGCTCATTATATCTCAGCAAAAAGGACATTTGAGAACAAACTAAAGAATGGTCAGAAAACTAGTCGTATTTAGCTTTCAAAGGAGACCAAGTTTCTTTAAATCAGACGCGGATTTATTACTTCAAAATTAGTTTGAAAGTCGCAAGTTCCCAGTCCTTTTGGTAACGGGCCGGATATGGCCATGGACTAACTTCTGCTTCACAGTGACTGGATGATTCGCTTTACAGTGGCTATCTGCAATTCGCTTAGATGCTCAGCGCTGAGAGACCGCAGCGGCTGCTCTGCGAATTACAGTAGTTCCGCAAACCGCTGTTCAGAGCGCTACGGTCTGGCTGTACTAACCAATGACTCGGCATGGCATGGTCCGATTTCTTCTTACCACTGAATACTGATCACTTTTTCATCCCCTTATTTTGCGGGACATACTATATCGTTGACTGTCTTTTTACTAAAGGGGTTTCCTCGCTATTCTCTTCCTCCTGACAGCTTTCTTTTCTCGCATTTACACCTCGAGAATTCGCGCATCCATCGTGGGATCTTCGCAGTAGGAATAGCTGTGCATTACGATGTGGGATCAGTCTAAACGAACTTAATGGACGGTACCACGTCAGTAAAAAACAGTCGTGATATCTCAGCAAAAAACGCCTGTCGGCGTGCTACGGTGAACGGAAAGTCCGGGCATACATCTCGTTCGTTCGAATGGCCAACTCTTTCTTCACCCCAAAAACGATCCCGGAATATTTTCGTTTCTGATCTGATGATACTGCATCTCAAAAACTCGACTTCGTTCCGATTCATGCTCTACAGGCACAGTGATATCAGGAACGAAAAGTCCTTTCTTTGATTCTCTTCTCCCTCTCTCTCTGACAAATACTATGTATGATAAAATCGCCTTCAATTCGACGGTTATGCTTTTCCACGTACACCCACTTTTTTGAGCTAGGTAATAAACTAATAACAGATCAGTTTTCATCGAAATTAATTCGAAAGGAGAGGAGAGGGGGAAAAGGGGGAAAGGGAGGGAGACTTGCCGTGACTAATAGACGAATGGCTATGCAATGTAACACCTTGTCTTTGCACCTTGCTGCTAGTGGTGAATTCCGGGGAGACACCGTAGTGGGGCAACTCTCCTCCTCAGTGAATCCGATAAAATAAATTATTTCGGTCCAAAGACCTAGTGCAATTGAAAACTACTAATTCTAGGAAATGCCCCCTCCTCGCTTATTTCCTCGACCACAAGTGTGTTCTGGATGGCCCTTGCTTGCTCTGTGCGTGATCACTCAATTTACATAGGACGAAGGTTCTGTACACACATCAATACTCACACCCCAAAAAAGTCACGGCAAGTCTCCCTCCCTTTCCCCCTTTTCCCCCTCTCCTCTCCTTTCGAATTAATTTCGATGAAAACTGATCTGTTATTAGTTTATTACCTAGCTCAAAAAAGTGGGTGTACGTGGAAAAGCATAACCGTCGAATTGAAGGCGATTTTATCATACATAGTATTTGTCAGAGAGAGAGGGAGAAGAGAATCAAAGAAAGGACTTTTCGTTCCTGATATCACTGTGCCTGTAGAGCATGAATCGGAACGAAGTCGAGTTTTTGAGATGCAGTATCATCAGATCAGAAACGAAAATATTCCGGGATCGTTTTTGGGGTGAAGAAAGAGTTGGCCATTCGAACGAACGAGATGTATGCCCGGACTTTCCGTTCACCGTAGCACGCCGACAGGCGTTTTTTGCTGATTGATTATACGCAAAACGGCAGCCCTGGTACAAATATAGCGACGCTGCCTGCAGCAGGCCGTTCACCATCGATTTGATGGGATATATAACTGAGCAACCATAAAACCACATTTTTTGGTTGAATGAGTCTTTTACAAACCAACCCTTAATAGCGGAATGGGGCAGTTGCAAGGGTCTGAAATAATGTGTTTTTTATGAAGAAACACGGAAAAAAATTATTTGGTTGATCCAAGAAAAATGAAGTTGTAAAATAAACTAAGTGTTTTTTTGTCGGATCACCCTCCAATGAGGTTGATGCAACGAAAGAGATATGTTAATTTGACTAAGTAATTTTTAGTTGAATCAACCATTTAGTAACTTTTGCAAACCAACCTAAATTTTTTGTTAAATTAACCAAACAAAATTTTGGTTAATTTACCCATCAATTTTTTTGTGAACTGATCTGGACTTTTGGGTGAATTAACCAAATAATTTTTCTATCGTATACGGAATCATTTTAGCAATGTCTCCCTGGAAACGCATGTAGTCACATACATACCTTAAACCAATACCAACAAGACAACAATCGCAGAAAAAAGAAATTCACAAATTATAACAGATGAAAAATAAGGTTAAGATTGAATTCAGTGAACGAAAATTATGCGGGAAACATGTTTCATTCCAAGAAATTTGATACATTACAATTAAGCGTCACCGATAATATTACCTGTCAGAAATTTGAAGAAATAAGTACGTTAGGCAAAAAATAAGGCCAGATATAAACTCAGCGTACCAAAATTACTAAGAAAACATGTATTATTCAAAGAAATCCGATCTAAAGAGATGCGTCTCAGACCATAGTGCGAGCCGCGATCCGAGAGCTGAGCGTGGCAACGGGGAGAATCCCGTATTGATCGAGCGAGAATCTCTCATTTTCGGACACCTCTCTAAGGCTCAAAACTGGTTTTTTGTCAAGTTTAATGAAATTTAGTGATTTGCCTAAGTGCCTCCCACATGGTACTGCAAAAAAAAATAAAAAAATAATGATAACTCAAGAAGCTACTGTACTTTGAAGATCACCTAACAGTAGAGATCAGAATTTCAAATCTGATTGGTATATATACAAACTATTCTTCGTTCCTTTACGACGACAGCATAGAAGCTTCTGAGGCGACAGTAATACCATGGACGCGAGATAGTGTGCGTCGTGTAGAACAGCGCTCTCGCTCCCTGGACACACATCCCCTCTCGGGCGTTCCCGTATAGTACAAAGAGGGCTGGGGAGGGAATCTACCAATGCCAGTCGAAAATAGGTTACTTATTGGTTAATTTATCTAGAAAATTTTAGACTGTACCAACTAGATGTTTCAACTAAAATAGTTAGGAAGTAGCAACTAAATTGCTGATTAAAAGGAATAAAAACCTTTGTTCTTTTCACCTAAACGCTTCGTTCTTTCAACCTAAAAGTTTTTGGTTAATTTATCCACCAACTTAGTGGTCCATTTTTCCAACAAAGTGGTTTGGTTAAATCAACTTCATATGAGGTTACTTCAACCAACATTTTTTTTCAGTGAAATGAAAGTTCTCGATGAGCTGAGAACAAATATGTCTTTGGTTCCTAATTAAGTCCCATTGTTCCGGAGATGAGATTTTGACCCAAAATCCATTGTTTTAAATGGAAATTATTCCGCGAAGTGACGTCACTACGCACACGATCTTTGACAACTTTACACGAATGTACCTCCAAAACTGGGACACTCAGGACAAAACCAAAGGCACCATTGTTTTCAGCTTCTCAAGGACTATACTTTTCTTAAAAAAAAACACAAATTTCAAATCCTTGGAACACTGCTTCATTAACCCATAACATCCTGAATTATTTCATTTTTTTTCAACCATTTTCAAAAACAACCCTTAATAAAGCAACCCCCAAAAACCCTTTTAAAAAAAAATTATTAGAAATTCTAGAATGCCCAAAAAAGGCTGATGCCAAAAGACATTTAATCTATAACATCTGATTGTCAATCTAATAGCCCCTAATTTAAATACCCCTGAAAAATGAAAACTACCCCTCTACTATAGCCATTAAGCCATACGGCTACGCTAGGATGTTATGGGTTAAGGAACAGATGTTTGGAAACACATGGAAAACGAACCAGAGACGGATTGACATAAAAGAAACAGTTGCAAAGGGAAATATAATGCTGGGAACATGCGGAAGTAATTTTGGTGAGGATGTTTCGGCTCAAATTGCAACAAAACATCTTGATTCTTGAATACTCTAAATACTTAGAATAATTTTGTATTCCTCTCCTGAAAAAGGGCCCTTAAAAAACAAAAAATGTCTTAATTCAATCACAATGCTGATTTCTCAGGAAGAGCACACACGTTGTTTCATGGGCCCTTTTTTCGAAAATGGCCTCAGTTTCAAAATGTAAAGAGAGCCGCTATGGCTATCGTTCAATAGCATTTTGTGAGTTACGGAGTCGATTTCGTTATTTTTTTTAGTGCACATCTTGGTTATTCTACAGTGAAGTGGACTTGAATACAGCAAAAATTGAAATTTAAAAATTAGTGCCTGGCAGTCTTGTTTTGCACTAAATTGCAACCAGAGACGAAAACATTATCTAAATCAAATAAGGTCAAACGTGTTGATACTGTTGATGTTACCAGCAGGTTTGATGCACGTATTTTCAAAGACGAAATCACACGCGTCCCATACTCGTTACGAAACCTAGCTGTCCCACCCGTCACGCTACTTTTTAATTTTTTTAGAGAAAAATAATTTAGTAAATGGAGAAAACTATGTAGGATCAAAGCTTATACCCTCACCTTTAACAGATATTTATTCCAAATTTTTATCTCTTCAAAACTCTCAACCTTTTCTGAAGTGATTCAAAAACCTTTTCCATTTTCTGTCCCACCCGTTACACCCTTATTTCGCTCTTTTCTCGGCTTTGGATAGACTTTTTTTTAAATTTTGAAAATCCTACCACTATCTAGAAGTTAAGGCCTTTCTGTTGGCGGGATAATTTGCTAATTTAAATGATTGAAACGTTTAAAAAAATCACTTCAAAGTCGTCTGAATGTCCCACCCGTTACAAAATAATGACCCTCATCGTAACTTTTGCAGAGTTTTACAACCGAGTCAAATATTAAAAAGCCAGCATAGCAAATGTTTTCAACAGCTCCGTTCGCTTTTACAAACCTGACTGAAAAGTGATTATTAGCAAGAAGACTGGGCAGCAGTAGCGCACTAGTGCACCGAGAGTTTCTTTATCTCTCTCTTTTCTCCATTAAAAAACGTATGGTAGACAAGGATGGACAATGGGATAAAACCCCCTCTTTCTGTCCTTTTCCTACTTATACATTCAAATGGGAAATGAGAGAGATGGAAGAGATCCTGGTTGTGCCAGTGCTCAGCAGCATTGCGATCGATTTGAGCAAGGTTTGGTGAGCCATGACCGAGAGACCATAGAACACACACAGGAAATCCCCAAGCGTTGTCAATTTTGCTGCGAGGGCTGCATTCGTAATGAAAACAAATTGAATTATAATTCGTTAAGAGAACATCCACTTGCCGCCGGTGCCTCCTGAATTGCAAATGCACTAAATTATTTCGGGTCCTTCTTCTGCACGACCACAGCGTTACACGAGTGCAAATGTGACGGAACACAATGTGTGGTACAGATTTATCACGGGCAGCCAAATTTTGGATACTCTCTGATTATGTCAGATTTCTCATACTGAGCTTCCCTGTCTGAAATAAACCTCACGGAAAAAAAAGAATGGTGTATACCACTTGCATATAGCTGATTTTGGCCCCTGCCAGAATTAAGATAAACTTGACCAGAGTTATGGAACATTTGACCAGGAATCAGGTCAATTCAGTGGCGTCGCGTGCAATTTGGCAACAATGTATTCTATCCATTTAAACTCATGTAAAAGATCGAATCCAGGGGGTGCACAGTGCACAAGGAAAATTCGATATATTTAATGAGTTTAAATGGAGCAGTTGCATTGTTGCCAGATGGCACGCGACGCCACTGGGTCAATTTCACTTGATATCTGGTCAAATTTACGATAATAATTCTGGTGAAGTTTATTTTAACTCTGGCAGGGGCCAAAATCAACTGTATGCGAATGGTAAATTACATCATTCTTTTTTTTCCTTGCTTGGTCTATAAACCTCATCACCATCAAAATTGGATAAAAGCAAAATTAATGCTCTATATTATTCACTCTTATAGATTCACCCATGAGAAATTAGATCCAAAACAAACGCAAATTCATGCGAGTAAACAACCAGTTTTTTCAAATTTTATTGCACCATTAAATTCCACGTACCTTAAAATATCTGTTCAAGCCGACATAGCTCATGAAAGATCACAATAAGTGAATTTACAGTCACAAGGAATACTGACAAAAAATTGAGCCAGCGATGACTTGAACAATAAACAAGTTGCCAGGTTCCAACACTTAGGTGTTGCCAACACTTTGGAAAAGCGTGCCTTTGTTGGTATGTCTAGGAACATTTTTTTTTTAATTAATCACATTTCATGTTATAACTTGGATTGACAGAACAAATTTGTTTTTTCCTTTTTTGTAAGATTGATTTCTGTCTGAGCAATGCTGCAAATCCCTCAGGCGAATCTAGAAAGCATCATCTGTGCAAAATTTGAATGCATATGGATAAATGGTTCAAAAATTATGTCGGTATACGGACTGTCAGACGGACACTGTATTAAGCAAAGTTGGTAACAATGTATGATTGATTTAGTCGTGAGAGACCAAGTTTCCACACCGAATTTGGACCCTTGCAACTGCCCCCATTGACTCGCTTCAGCGTGTGTGGCGTCGCAGTATCCTAGGTTTGGGAGGGGAGGTGAATGATTGGGGGGGGGGGGGGGGGTCAAACACAAAAACTTTCGTGACACAAGTCACCGTGCTCTATCTGATTTAGAAATCTTTTTAGAATGTTTTAAACATTTGCAAAAACAAAGTTTCACAAACATGCAGACGTTTTTGTTAACACTTCCATCGTTAATTTTGCATAAAGCACCACAGGGGCAAAAAAAGGAGCGGTATGAACTAAAAACGAAAAATTGAAGAGAAAGTTGATGAGACATCGTAATAGACGTAATGGTACAGGTACGGAGAGATCCTTTAAGACAAAAGAATTATCCTCCAAGCAGACACGAGATCAAAAGCAAATAAATAACATCCTTACAATTAATTGTACCTAATTTCTTTTCCGTTTTTCTTTGTCCCACCGGATATTATCCCCCATAACTACGCGCTAAACACATAAACTGGATAAAAAGAGGATAGTTCCCAGATATATTGCAATAGTACAAAACGAGTGCTTAAATTACACTTGAAAGGTGGGAGATAAAATGGAAGACAAGAGATTCCAAGTTGAGAGAGAACGAGAAAGAGAGATAGTTTGAGAGAGGGAGAGAGAGACTAAGGATAGGAGAGAGAAAGAGAAGAAAATAGGAAGAGAATGAGTGTGAGAGTGAGAGTGAGAGAAAGAACGGGGAGGAGAGAGAAAAGAAGAAAAAAGAGAAGAGTGAGAAAGAGAGAGAGAGAAACAGTGAGACTGAAATTAAAGTGAGAAGCGCAAAATGCGCTATCCGCGAACCTGGGTATTGGGTATAAGATAATACCTAAAAGTTTTCGTCCTTAATGGGACGGTAGCTCTATATAGCTCTGCTCCGTGACTCTTGGATAGAATTCCCCGCCTTCACACTGAAAGATTATCATTTAAAACGGAGCAGACGTACAACATGATTTAATATTTAAATGTTTCCGAGTTATGGAGGTATAAAACTCCGTTTACATTCTGCTTTTCCCCGAAAAGTTCGAGCGAAATCCCCTTTTTGAATATGCTTCCTTTTTTTCATTTTTATTCGTCTCTTACTTATCTCTCACCTTTCGCTTACAAGATTTTGGAATTCTCTTGGCTGACCCGTCGGATCGTAAATAAATAAGTTCTCAAACATCGCTGACTCGAGCTTTTCTCAATTTTATTTAATTCACAACAGAGAAAGTTTCACGACAAACATTTAGACCAAAAAGAAAAAGCATTGAATGATAGAATGCATATCCTTTAATGAAAGGTCGAAGAATGAGGGGAAAAAAATCGTTCGATTTATCATTCTTGGGTGTATATTTTCACCAAGTTTCAAGAAAATCCTCCCTGCGTAGTGCTCTCTGCAGAAATAGATATTTTGCCTGCTTTCCTACACCCCTCTGCAGTAACTACTCTTAAAAAAGTGAGTTTTGTGGGTAAAATGAATGGAAGCATTCGATGTTTCATAGACTTCTAGTATATTTTCACCAAGTTCCTAGAAAATCCTAAGGGGCAGTGTTTTTTTTATCAATTTCAATTAGTACCCTACTTTATGGTCAAAATCCCATTAAACAACCCTGAAATTCAGTTTAAGGGGAGTCGGATTGGCCTATCTCTGTAATGTTAAACATCCTGCACTTCATGTTCCTTTTTCTCAGGAACTGCAGAAGCAATTTTCAAAAACTTGGCCTCATTGGGAAGGTCTTACTCTCGTACACAAATAAACATGGGGTTTTTTCAAAATTTTGAAAATTGAACGAAAAGTCTTCTAACTTGATAACCTTAATTTATATTCGTAAAATTATGTCCGAAAGATTTTAAAATTCCCACGGTGCATTGTGTTACAATTCCACCCTCTCAGTGGATTTTTTGTTTGGTTTTTTTCCCGCTTTGAAAACATGTTGGTTTTTTTTTCCCCGCAGAAACCAAGTTGGTTTTTTTTTTCCCCGCAGAAACCAAGTTAGGTATTAAACTCAAATTAATCTCTAATAACGAATGGATTCACGCATTTTTAAGTTATCTTGCTATTTATTGTTAATTTCTTGATTTTCATTCCTAAAGTTATGGCCGGAAGATTCAAAATTTCCATCCACTGTGCACCGTGTTAAAATTCGGCACCGTCAGTGGATCAAAAAGTAATGCATAGGTGGACCGTGACCAAAAAGGTGGGGGGGGGGGCTAAAAAGTGATGATTTTTTTTTTTTTTTTTTTTTTTTTTTTTGCTTCTCGTCTCAAGGAATATTTAAAATTATGTTAAATGTTGCCACATGGACTTTTACAGATTTTCCAGATTTTTAGCCCCTCCTCCCAAAAAAGTGGGCCCTAGCCCCTGATGCGGTCCGCCTATGAAGTAATGAGTTGTTTTTTTTCCGCTTCTTAGAAACCAAGTTATTGAACTCATTTTAAGATCTAAAACGAATGACTCCATACGCATTTTCAAGTTACTCTGCTATTTATTGTTCATATCTTGATTTTTATTTATGAAATTCAACGAGCTATACATTTATCTTGAGTGGCAGTCTAATGGGTAACCTGCGTAACCACCATGGGGGATTTTGAGGTTAGGTTTAAAAAATAATTTTGTCCATTCATTCACGTGTATTTTGTTGCGACGCACATTGGATCAAAGAATGTTCCAATCCGCTGTACGCTAGACAATAATACATGGGAATAAATGGACAAAATTATTTTTTTAAACTTAACATCAAAATCCGCCATGGTGGTTACGTATGTTACTCATTAGACTTGCCGAGTAGTGGCGTAGCGTGCAATTTGGCAACATTGTAAAATATCCGTTAAAACCCATGGAAAAAATCTAACTTTTGGGCGTTCGGCGGACACCTTCGAATTCGACCTTTTACATGGATTTTAATGGACACAATACACTGCGTTGCCAAATGGCACGCTACGCCACTGTTGCCGAGAAATGTAAAACTCGTTGGAAAAATAATATCCGTGTTTGGACCCACTGTGTGGCAACTTTACCGCTGAGGCTGACAACGGAGAGTGGGGTCCGATTGGTCTCGATACCCGTTGTCGGAATTGGAAGAAAAGCGGGAGCAGTGGAATGGGGGAGTGCAGAGAGAACAACGGGTTGGGATCAGGGAGTTGTGGCGGAGGGAGGTGGGGGAGGGGGGAGGGGGGGGGTTGAAAGTTATGTAAATTCGACTCTTGCATGTATGTGTGCTGTGCTGTGTGCGGTGCGGTATACCTATTACGGGGCTAGAGTTATGTGTTATTACAGCTCGAGTCGCATAAAAGCGGAGTCTCTCCAGCGTAAAATTAAGTAATAAGTGTCACAATGGCAAGCCATTAATGTTTCATTGTATGCGGACGGTTTGGTCGGTCCCGTTTCAACGACCGATCCTTGGTCCTCCCAATGCCGATTCAACAGTCGCCATTCTCCTCTCTCTCTCTCAAACCAAACGGGTTTTTGAGAATTCAACGCAAAGCCATGCATAACGTCCTTCTACGTTTATAGAAAACGTTAAAAAAAAAAAAAAAAAAAAAAAAAAAAAAAATCCGGTGACTACCGTCACACGGAAAAAAAAAGATTGGTAGAATTTACCATACGCAAAGTTGATTTTGGAGTCTGCTATCAAGTATGGCAAATTTTTCCATCACATGGTACATGCAACGTACCTTGTGGTAAATCTTAATTTACCACAAGGTAGGTTGCATTTAACATACTTGATAGCAGACTCCAAAATTAGCTAAAAACGAGATTATACTAACATATGTAATTAATTTAAAAAGTTCAGTCAGGAACCACAGAACATTTAATTAAAAGACGAAAAAAGAGCAATCAAGGCATCAAAAAAAAAAAATACACGTAATAACCACAAGAAATATATAAACGCTAATGAAGATGGTAAATTCTACCAATATTTTTTTTCCGTGCGACAGAGTAGAACTGTTGCACATTTTGTTAACTTTTTTTTAAATACATGTTAAGGTTGATATCTTTGTCATGCATTTAAAACAAAAACAAACAAAAAAAAAAAAAAAAAAAACATATTCGTATGAACGACATGACGTCCAGTCGTCCAGAATAATCTTAGTTTTGATCCAGTGTCCACCATCGGAGCTAGAAAGTTACAGCGCACGCTCTACTCACTCAGAAGATATAGGAGCAACTGTTCCTGCTCGACGGTACCGGTTTTGCCTAACTCAAAAATTGAAGGCACTTTTTAGCGAAATGAACTACAACGTGCAAGGTTTCTAATATTGAGTTCGTTCTGCCTTCTCCAAACCGAATAGGTGAATAGATAACTCATATTCCTACGTTGTCCCTGAGAAAAACATAACCCTCAAAACGGGTCAAACTTTGAAATGAGGTACGAATATAAAATTTTCAAAAAAATAAAAAAAAAAAAAAAAAAAAAAAAAAAAAAAAAAAAAAAAAAAAAAAAAAAAAAAAAAAAAAACCTATTAAAGCACTAAAAATGAACTGAATCCACTCCTTGGAGCCTAAACTGTGCTTTCAATCTCGTGGAAGTATTGGCGGTGTTGATCACTAATAATCAGACATACTTACTAATAAATACTGTCACACTATCAAGGTGTGGTCAGTGAGGACGACTCTCCTTTATACCTTTCTTCGCACCCAGCGCAACGAGAAATTCTTTTTGTCTCTCTTTCCTCCTTTAAAACACTTATGTTAGACAAGGATATACGCAAGAAAAGAAAAAGTCCCTCTTCTAATCATTTTCTTACTTCAGAATTCAAAGGGAAAACAAGAGACATTGAAAAGAGCTAATATGGTCGCGCTCGCTATGGTAGGACCCGGTGTGAAAGAGATATTGTGACTTTATACAGTCGAAAATTACGTGTTTCAGTAACTTCTCTTACTAGTATGAGCTTCATAGGAAGGCGACCCTTTGCCGTCATTCAGGCACGAGTTTCGTGTGAAGTAGATTCATCTCTATTGCACGGTTACTAAAGAGTGACCTGTAATTCTGTCATCTTTGACAGAAAACCTACCTCTCTCGTGACCAATAAAAGACAGGCGATGGGAAGGAAAAAAATTGATGGAGGGAAGTCGATCGGATTCGATTAGGGTAGACTTGGATTTTTCGAAGCGATTTCTAGAGAGAGAGAGAGAGGGGGGTGGGGAGACAAGCGATGCGTCTTGTGAAACGGAAGTTAGTTAAAGGATCGTTCGTTCCTGGTTGTCAATCTTGAGGGATCGCCGAGGCGAGGCAGGTTTTTTTCCCCTCTATTAAACTAATGGTCTGTAACAAGCCTTGTTTTTCACTTTCCTTTGGAGTGATGTTGCCTAATTGAACTGAATCGACCTTAGTATGAACTTGCCACAAGGAGAGATATTTCCTTCTACAAACTTTATACAATACTGCTCGACTATGCTACGAATTTTCTCTTTGCTTATTTTCATTTCACGTAGAAATCGACTTTTCAAAGGCTTTACTCTTGTAAAGTTGAAAAAGCATTGAGAGAGAGGGGGGAGGGAGAGAGAGAGAAAGAGGGGGGGAGAGAGAGAGGAGACAGAGAGACAGAGAGAGGATAGTGTATGTTTTCAATTTCAAAAGTTCCCTGCAAGGGGTGCCACAAACTACAAACTACAGTTCCTATATACTTTGAGAGTTATATTTCTGCAATGAATTCATTTCATGTTGGCTCTCATAGATTTAGATTCTCAAAGAAGCCCCTGTAGGCAGAATACACATGGCGGACAGCGTTTTTGGACAAATATAAGTTTTTTTCACTCCCAATGAAGCTTGGAATGAATTTAATTTTCATGCTTAAAGACACAATTTACAAAATAATGAGCTTCAGATACTATTTTGGATAAAAATTGGATCTGAAACTAGCTCAGCGTTTCGTCTCCTGTCCACTCCGGAGGAGAGGAACCCTTAATTATTTGTTTTCTCTTCACTTGTTTCGAAGAAGAAGAAGAACATGAATAGGCGCATTTCTCCTAGTATAACATAAGTATACTCTACCGCAAACGATGGGGATTTTGCAAACTTTTGCTACATGTGATTGAAGAGTTGATTCTTGCATAAAAACCTGTAAAAATGACGATGAGTACACTATAAAAAATCACGAAATTCATTTTCAAAATCGGGCTTAATGGCAGAGAGACGCACGTATCATGAAATATTCCCATCTAAATTGAGACATATATCTCTGTGTTTGTTCAGATTGGACCATTCATTCGCTCACAACAAAAGTTTGCAAGAGCCCCATAGATTACTTTTAAATGAGGATCAGTGATGAAGGTCCGAAATTATATACCTATACGCAAAAGTGTTCTTTAAAAATGGTGGAATACCTCAAAGAGAAAATCTAGGATTAAAAAATGTCTCCGAAGTCCGATGGATAGCACCGCTGACCACTAACCTAAATCGTCCCAGGTTGTCTCATCGATGCCTCAAAGAAGCGCCGCTAACCAATCAAAAGTGAGAATTCGCAGCTTTCATGTTAATCTAAGGACAGTCCGTGTCAGACAAAATTGGGCCCGGGGTCGAGTGGAATAAAAGTGCGCGACATGAGGAAAGGCATGGAGGTGACGGTACTATGATGGTGGTTGATCGTTTGATTGTGCACTGGATTTTAAGCTCGGACGCCCCCATCCCCCACCCATCCCTCTCCTTCTCCCAACCCCCCCCTCTCCCTCTACTACTCCTCCCCTTCCCCCACCCAATGTCGCATCGACGAGCCTTCATCCCATTGAAATGCACATCGATGCGGCCATGTCCCGAACATTGTCGCCCATCAATCAACGTCCGACGTTAATTTGCGACTAATCTCTCATTAAACGCTGCGCCGTGTTTTCCGCTGAATAATTGATTCGCCGTCCACCGCCGCGTCCTCAAATTAAGCCTCCACTCTTTATTGAAACAGGACAGGCTCAGACTATCCCCAAAAAAAGAAAAAAGAAAAAACCAATATACTTTGTATTCAACTGGGCATAGATAGGAAATTACGACAAAATCATGGCGGTGAATGCGAATTTGATTGATTGGTGGCTAATTCGTCCATTTTCCGGATTTTGTAATAGGCGTTTTTTTTTTTTTTTTTTTTTCTCGGTGAACGAAAAAGAGAGTCTTTGAGTTAGTATTTTGATATAGCTAATATTTGTATCGGTTTATGAGCTACAGAAACTCCGCTCCAAGCGAAAGAGAAATGAAGAGGAAAGGGTCATGAATTTTGAGGCAGCGAAACTGGACTAATTTGAGACGATGGTTTTAACTAACATGTTAGTACTTGGTACCTCAAACGTTAAAAAGATGTAGGTCCTTCGTTATACTGAGAGCTAGAGTTCCCGAACTAAAAAATTGATTTACTTGGGTTTCAGACCAATGAGTTGTTCACATTTTGTTTGCTTGTCTCTTTTAAATAGTTTGTCTTCGGAAAGTTCGAAACACCTCCAAATGAAGATACAGATTTGACAAATCAAAACGTATTTTCAAATATTCTATCCGTTTGTAAAAGCTTTGTATCATGTATATAAAAGCACCGAACCTGTGAAAAAATTGAGGTTGATTGGTTTAATTCAATAACAATATAATTTAGGTATGAAAATTCCAAAGACGGTTCAAATGATGGTTTTTAGCCGCACTTAGAGTATACATGACATTCTTTTTTATGTATAAAATTTAAGAGTGAGCAAATGAAGGTTTACTGGATATTTGTTACAGTTTGTTTTAGTGTTATAATATATTTCCTTTTCCCTTCGCTATTCGCCCAAAACATCCTTTAGTAAAAAAAAAAAAAAAAAAAGTCCATCTTCTTCACCCCCTCCTCTAAAGGCTTCGTTTCCCACTTATAAAACGCTGACATTTATCGAAGATGCATCATTAATTTTATACGAGCTTCCCAACTCTTTCCGCGGGGAAAGTCATTAAA
Organism: Trialeurodes vaporariorum; assembly: GCA_011764245.1. Lineage (NCBI taxonomy): Eukaryota > Metazoa > Arthropoda > Insecta > Hemiptera > Aleyrodidae > Trialeurodes > Trialeurodes vaporariorum. The sequence goes on from VMOF01000388.1 coordinate 472,359, forward strand.
AGTTCAAGGTCTAATCAATGAAATGTGACATTTGAAATTGATCGAAAGGATTCCATTTTTTTTATCAAACCCGTGGATTTGATGTATGAGGCGATTTTTCCTGTCCTTTGGTTGAAAATGCATGAGTGAGTATACAACAAGTAGCAATGGATAATGAAGAATTCACGTGATAGTAGGTTCAGTGAGGACGGTAAGAGAACTCGTCCACACATCTGCATCTACCTCATTCAAATGAAACCTGTCGTTGCAGTTTGTCCATTAATAGACGTGAAAAAGATCGAACGAAAAGGTATTATAAGGTATTATAGGTAAACACCTTCGCATTCGACCTTTTACACTGGTCAAAATGGACAAATTACAAAGTAGCCGAATTTATGGTCAGCCGTTTACTTGAATTTACGCGATCCTTTGATACCATCGATCAGATGGCTAAATTATATAGAGTTTACCATAACGTTGGCTTGAAGCCTAAAGTAAACACCAGTAAATGTTTTTTCCCTCACAGAAGAAAGGACGATTGTTAAAATTTCAAAAGAATGCTGACTAAGAAATTATTTTACATTGCAAAATTGCATTTTATGAACTGATAAGTTAGCATAAAAAATATCGCTAATGTAAATGTTCAATATACCAATATTTTATACACCATGATATTTTTTGCTTCATTAACAATATTCTCTTCACTACTTCTGTAGCAATTTATATTGCTGCGTTAGCAATATATTTTGCCAACTTAACAATACTCCGGACTAAAGACTTTAGTATTTATTCTGAATAGAGCTGTTCCAAACTTTTGCAAACAGGCTTATTAATAGTTGATTATGGTGTGAGACCTGAGACCCTGTAAAAATAACGAAAAGCGCACTAAAAAATTACGAAATTCTTTCCCAAACTCATAAAATGTTTTAAAACGCGAGACCATGATGGCGGTGGTTACCACCTTTTATATTGGGTTTCCCTTTCTCAATGAGCTCTATGCTCACTAGGTATTCTCGCTACACCTTTCAAGAAGAAGAAGAAGCATACAATTGCCGTAAGATTTAGGTGGTAATCACTTCCTTTCCGGTCTCGCGTTTGGAAGGATTTTATGAGTTTGTGAGTGAATTTTACGACTTTTTAATGCGCTCATCGTCATTTTTACAGGGTCTTATCCCGTTTTCAACTATTAATGAGCCTGTAGCAAAAATTTTCAACACTTCCATTGCAATTTTTGCAATTCATAAACTTTAATTCCGATTTTCAACAATCAGATTGCAAATTTTAGACAGTATTGATTAGTGGGAGGGCTTTTTAAGCAAAATCCACCCCCCCCACCCGCTTTATTGGAAAAGGGCTTAAAAAAAGGGAAAAATAAACGTCGTATATCATCTGAAGTCCCTTCCCCACTCTCATTTGAAGAAAGAAAGAAGAGAAAGAAACAAAAAACAAACAAAGAAACAAAACAAAAGTCATCAAATATTTTTCCAGCCCCCCTCCTTTGAGCCCACGGACCGTCACTAATTTTAGATATTTTTGTTTTAGTATGTGTTTTTTTCAAACTGTTTTTTTTTTTTTTTTTTTTTTTTTTTTTTTTTTAAATCTAAAAAGACAATTTATCAGCCTCACTACTTACACACTACACAGTACCAGCGCACGTCTCTTTTGTATATGATCAACTTGCTCTAAAATTACCTTGGGTTTTCAACCGAGGAAGTAGAGAGATAAATTGGAGAACCGGTGAGGGGGGGGGGGCTTGGACTGGGAGAGTGCTGGGCATGATCGACGTCAAACAGCAATGGAGCCTTTCGAAAGAGCGACCCCGAACAAAAGGTTAAATTCAGCTCATAATCTCTTGACCACCGGGCGGCTCCGCTGCACTTTGTTCGGTCTTCATTGTCTTCAATCCGGTTGCAGAAAATAGCACACGTTTTGAGAAGAACCATAGAGCACCAATCACCAAAGTATCGAGCACGAATGATGTCGATGAGTTGCCAATCGGCCCGTATAATTAAACTGTTGATATCAATTCAACATACACCCATGCACATCGAATTTGAGCAGACAAAGTTTTATCCACCGGGGAGGCAGGGGGGTGTTGGTTGGTTCGTTGGTTCAGTGCAGTGGCGTAGCGTGCAATTTGCCAACGCTTCAGTTCGTCCATTTAAACCCATGAAAACTATCGAATTATTGGGTTTTCGGTGAACACCTTCGCATTCAACCTTTTACAGGGGTTTAAATGGACACTGTACGACGTTGCCAAATTGCACGCTACGCCACTGGTTCAGTGCTGTCGTTTTGCTTCTAATTATTGACATTTTTAACTCACTGATAATTCCACCGATTAAGAAAAGATTACTCGTTTCAGTTCGGTGTATGACTGAACTGCACGGAGCAATACTAATCTGTAATCTTTTCTCAACCGGTTGAGTCGTCGATGACTTTCAAAAACTTTCGGATATTTTATTAATTAAACGGCGATTATCACAGATTGAGAAAAGATTACAGATCTGAGTATTTTAGTGAACACTGAACTGAACTGATATGTGTAGTCTTTTCTCAACCGGTGGAATCATCGGTGCACTGAAAAATACCATTGATTTTACGCAAAACGGTATAGTTCTGCGTTGGTTGGATGATTGGTTACTTATAGTTACAAGGAAGCGAGGTGAGCGTAACGTCCTATGGTCTGAGATCGTCCATAAAGTAGCCAAAAATCCAAAAATCCAAAAATTTCTCATCAACTGTTTCATTTATAAACTTTTAACACCAATTTTAATCAGAGCACACTTTCAGCAAGAGTTTTAAACTTAGAAAAGTCACAGACAAGTTTTAAATAACGAAGATTTTTGATTACTTTTTTCTATTTCTTCATTAATTCTTGGCCACTTTTTTTAGACCTCAGACCCTAGTGCCGCGCGGCGCACAGTGAAATTGCAAAGGAATGCGCCGCTGTACTATGACTTTCAAAAGAAAGTATAATTTACCTTTTTTTTCCATTTCTCGACCATTTTTAGGTAAAAAAACTAAGAAGTTTCTGAAAGGGCAGACCAAGGGCTTTCTTTTGATGTATCACATGCCTATTTTTTGTGAAAAAGGGTACAAGGCCCCCTCACCCCAAAATTTTGGGGCTTCGGGGGGCCCTACGTAAAAATTTTCAAATGTAAAGGTATGACTTGTGATACATCATTTGAAAGGTCTTTCAGAGACGAAAAAAGTGATACCCCCCAAAAGTCGTAAAAACAACCCCCTTCCAAAATGGCGGCCGTTTTAAGGTTAGGGGGCTCAAGGGGGGACCTTCAGAAAAATGATCCAAAATTGAACGATACATGGCTAAACGGGTCTTAAAAAGAGAAAAATAATGGTTCAAACCGCGAGTCAAACCGACTTTTCAATCCAAAGTTACGGCCGATTGAAATTTAGGGGTAGTTAGGTTTCCCAAAAAGGCACCCCTAAATTTCAATCGGCCGTAACTTTGGATTGAAAAGTCGGTTTGACTCGCGGTTTGAACCATTATTTTTCTCTTTTTAAGACCCGTTTAGCCATGTATCGTTCAATTTTGGATCATTTTTCTGAAGGTCCCCCCTTGAGCCCCCTAACCTTAAAACGGCCGCCATTTTGGAAGGGGGTTGTTTTTACGACTTTTGGGGGGTATCACTTTTTTCGTCTCTGAAAGACCTTTCAAATGATGTATCACAAGTCATACCTTTACATTTGAAAATTTTTACGTAGGGCCCCCCGAAGCCCCAAAATTTTGGGGTGAGGGGGCCTTGTACCCTTTTTCACAAAAAATAGGCATGTGATACATCAAAAGAAAGCCCTTGGTCTGCCCTTTCAGAAACTTCTTAGTTTTTTGAGATCCATAATGATTTGGAGGGTCACAGCGGTCAATCAAAGATTACCCCTAAATTTTTTGAAAACCACCCCTAACTCAAAAAAGGGTGGTTTTTAGAAAAAAAACTCAAGGATAAAAAAGTTTTATTTTTTTATGCCGTATTAGATTCCAATGTCAAAACATACCCTTTCCATTTGATTTTTTCGAGATACGGGTACCCACCCCCCTAAATAACCCCCAAGGGGTGGTTTTGGGGGGCTGAAAATATTTTCATTGGATTCCTTGGGGTCGATATACCCAATGAAAGTTTTGCCCCCTAAGCTCAATTTTCGGCCGTTTTTGAGATAAAGATAGTGGACGGGTGGTCTGCCACACCCTGTATAATTGGTGCGAATTCTCAATTCTCAAATCTCAACTCTCAACTCTCAATTCTCAATCGTCGTCAAAAATCATCGTTTTCTAAGTTCTTGCTATTTCGTTAGCCGGAAAACTCTCTTTTCTTTCGTTTTTCATCGAATCGTCAACGTTGTTTTTTTCTCTTAAGTAATTTTTAATTTGTCGTTCTCGTTTTCTCCTTATCGTAATAATAATTAAATAATTAAAGTAAAATAAAGTAATTAATTAAGTACTGATTAATCCATTCTCTTTTTATCGCGTTTTCAATTAACATCAGTATTATTTCATTTTCTTTCGCGAGTAGGATAGACTTCTATGATGATAAGGTAGCTTAATTTATCTATCTCATTCTTTTAAGCTTGTATAAACATATTTTTACATATCTGAGAAGTCTATTCACTCTAAATCATACACCCCCAGTGGCGGCTCGCGCATTTTGGCAACAATGTTTTCCCTCCATTTGACTCAATGCAAAATAATCGATTCGATAGTGAAGCAGCGCTTCACCAGCAATCGATTGTTTTACATGTATTCAAATGGAGGGAAAACATTGTTGCCAAATTGCACGAGCCGCCGGTGCCCCCCCCCCCCCCCCATCGTCACTCACTCATTCAACCGCCTTCTTGTAATTCATTAAGTTTTGTGAGAGAGTATTTGAACTTGTTGATGCTCTCAGAGCTATTTTGAAGCGCTTTTTAAAAGCTTTAGCAACATTTTGAAACCTTCCTTTACTTTAATCAAATTAGGAAATTTACAAAAAAAAAAAAAAAAAAGCTGAGGGTAATGGGTCTGTTGCAAACTTTTGCTACAACGATAAAAAGAGTTTCATCGTATGTAAAATCACCCGAAATGTCCATTGGTGGCATCAGAAAGTCATGAAATGCGATAATAAACTCACAAGAGACGTTTCATGAAATCCAAGATGGCGGTAAAATATCGAGCAATCTGTATGCATGCACCTTTAACAACCAAGGATTGCCAACGTTGACGACCTCACAGCTTCAGAGGTTATGCGTTTATTTACGTTGTGATTGGGTGTAATCGATATTGTGAGGTTGGCTATCCTTGGATGTTCGTGGTGCATGCATACAGGTTGGGGTTGCTCGATATTTTACCGCCATCTTGGATTTCATCAAACGTCTCTCGTGAGTTTCATACTGCATTTTATGACTTTCTGATGCCACCAATGGACTTTTCACGCGATTTTACATGAGATTGAACATTCTATAGCGCTGTAGCAAAAGTTTGCAACAGACCCATTTCAGAAATCCCCGGCACATCCTTTTGGCTCACGAGGGTTGAACGACTCTGACTGAAGCAACAAATGACGAGTCGGAAAAAGAAACCCGTTCATTCCGATAATTCCACCCACCGTATGCACTGTGCTGTGGGAAGTTTGGAGCAGACGCGAGGTGGCGGTGGAGAGGAGTTAAAGGGTGGCGGGTGGGTTGGTTCGGGGATGGGGGATGGGTGGGGGGAGGGGTTGCAAGTGGTTGTAACACTGTGCAAGCCTCTCGACGCGACGCGACGCAACGCAAGGGACGTCGACGGCGGGGGAGGGGAGGCACTGCAATGCCAAATCCAAGTTGTTGCTGCAGGGTCCGTGTAAGGGGCGAGGAGGGGTGTGAGGTATGGTGTTTGGGACTGCGACGGAAGGGGCGAAGAGGGGGGAAGGGGGAGCTCGGAGTGACGCATAGTAGCCGCAGAGACCCTCCGCTACCCCCTTCCTACGTTCATAACGTATACCACGGCTTACAAGATCGCTGACGGTGGGGGGGAGGGGGGGACGCGACTGCCGAATGCGCCTCCCCCTAACACTCTGGCTCTCTCTCACTCTCTCTCTCTCTCTCTCTCTCTCTCTCTCTCTCTCTCTCTCTCTCTCTCTCTCTCTCTCTCCCCGAGACTTTTCCGAGGCCTACTATTCATCACGACGTCATGCGTCAGAGTTGGTCATCTCCTCGAACTCAGCTTCTCCTCCGTTTATGGTGTGCTACGATGCGACGGCACGCGTTCGCCAGACGCATTACGCGGCTCACCGTGATTTCACCCGCACGATTTTCCGCGCAGTTTCCACCACACACACACTTGCGCGTGCGAGTGGAGTGAGGTTATGCTTTGGACACTTTTCTTGGAAATTGGGTTGTTGCACACTTCACCCTTTCGAAGGAACCGACACCAGAACCATGGGCGGCGCGTGGGGTCAAAAAGTAGGGGGGGCTAAAGATCAACAGCTTTTTTTTTTTCTTTCTTTCTTTCTTTTTTCTTTCTTTCTTCACCTTTTTCAAAATGAAGTTTGACGCAGGCGGGTGGGGGGATAAATAACCATTTTTTCTTTTGGAACACTTGTAATTCTGACTTGAAAGGGGCTAAACTTTAAAAACACTGAAAATTTGGACTAAATAGACACTTGAAACAATTTGGTTTAGCAAATTTTTGAAGAATATAAACAAAAAGTGACAGTCTCGTTTCCTTAGTAACTTCTGAATGAAGCAGACAGATGGCGATGAGGAATTGATCACGTTTGTCCATTCTTCTTTTTCTCTTTCTCTTTCTTTTTCCTTTTTCCCTTTTTTCTTTTTTTTTTCGTTCAAAAATTTTTTTAGCCCCTCGTCCCCAAAAAAATGGGGGGCTATAGCCCCAATAGCCCCTTATACGCGCCGCCTATGACCAGAACTGAGATATCCGGTTTCGTCAGAACCAGAACCGCTTTTACTTAGGATCCTATTCCTGAAGTTTGCTCCATTTTGATTTAAACCATTTCCACACCAATCCTTTCCAGCACACATTTTGGAATTCGACTTTTTTTGATACTTTTTTAGACCGTTCAAAAGAGGGCAATTTTCTAAGACTTTTGATGGGTCACGCACATGTTTTTGCAAAATGTCCATTTAAATTCCATTGAAACCCATGTTACAGAAAATGATACATGTGCCACAAGAATGTACCACCTTGCTGGTAAGGGTTAAGTCATACACTATAAGGATCTTGTATAGATCGGCAACTGAGGCCCTTTCCCGCCCGCGAGCTGCATTGAGAGAAATCACTTCTTTAAAAACAAGGAAACACGTTTACTTGTGACAGTTTTCCTTGCGCGAAGTAAGTTCTGATTGCATGAAGGAGAATCACTGCGTCACAACAAGGAATCTTTTACTTGTTAGCAGCAGACATTTTCCTTGGGTTAGAAGAATTCCTTTTTGGTCAATATTTCACAGTGCAGTTTCTTTGACACAAACGAAATACACCTTGGATATAAAAAAAGATCACAGTGTACAAAGGTCTCCGTAAAACAATTACTCTCACATTTCTCATTCATCCTATCAATCCCCGTTTAGATGGCGTATGACGATAGACTTGCTACATGCGGTACTGCTGCTAAGATCTTATATAAACCCGGCCGAATAGATGGAAACCTTATTTACTATAAAACAGATCTCAACCGGAAGGATTCAGTATCCGGCAATAGCCACTTGAAGCAAAGGCTGGCATAGAGTCCAGTCGCCAAGTTGAGTCGAGTTCGAGTAAAGCGAGACTGTGACTCCCGTGGGAGCAAAGCGAGGCATCGATCCCCTCTCTCGCCCCCCGAAATGGTATGCAACCACTTGTACATTTTGCGCTCCCTATATACTTGCGCATGGAAACGCTTGTGACTTCGTGCCAAAATGCGGCACGGCCGGCGGCGCGCTCTCTCCGCGGAGCAGTGGGAAGATTTGAATGCGGTTTGATAGCAAGTATTTTAGTTTTTCTAGTTCAACCCTAGAGTGCCCAATTTAGTACAATATTGGGCGAAAATTAGATTTTGAATAATCATGAATAATTAACTAAAATTATTCAGATTATTTTCATGTTATTCTTATATTAGTAAATTGAAGTGTTAACACTACCAGTCATTCATCATATATCACTGATGAACTTATGCTGGTACTGTTAAATCTTCGATTTACAAATAAGAATAACATGAAAATAATCCGAAACATTTTATGATAATTCACTGAGATAATTCTTTTTTTAATCAAATGTGTATTTCGTTAAAGAAATTGCACAGTGAAATACTGACTAAATGGGAATTCCTTTAACTCAAGAAAATGTCTGCTGCTACAAGTAAAAGATTCCTTGTTGTGACAGTGATTTTCCTTCATGCAATGAGAAATTTACTTCGCGCAAGGAAAACTGTCAGAAGTAAGTACGTTTTTCCTTGTTTTTAAAGAAGTGATTTCTCTCATTGTTCCAGATCTAATTTTTTCCAAACACTGGCCAAAGTGACAGAATTTCACCGTGGGCCAGTTTTTTAATCCTATGGTGCCTCAGGGGGGAGGGGGGGGGTTAAATGTTCACCCCAGGCCATTATCGAATCACTTCAGGCTTCAATGTATACTTCTATACGGGTATTTAGAAGGTTTTTACAAAAAAATCGGAAACTTTCATCAAGTTTCCCCGCTTATTTATAGGCAAGAAAGCCGATAGATCCCGCATTTGACCCCCCTTGGACATCAGCGTATTTTCGATCAGTGTGGTTGGATAAAACTTGTTCTTCGTCTACTCTAAAAATTCCTTAATCTAGTTCAAGGTATACGGAGAACAGGTATGTACAACACTCTGAGGTTGGCTCTGATTGGTTGTGAAAAAAGCGACTCCGCCGCCATTTTTCTGACCGCGCGATTCAAATTTAGATTTCATATCTTGAAAAGGAAAGTGAACAACGGAATTGATGATGTTAATCCATTCTACATATAGTCACAACATTAACATTTAAAGATAAAAATTACAATTCATTGTTCAAATAAATAAAGTATTGCTTCAGAGAAACTTCCCCTTCGAACCTAACCACAAACAACAATGCATGATACACGGTGTAAATAAGAGACAATATGGCGACGAAGTCGCTTTTTCCCAAGTGGCCACGCCCCCTGAGTCGAGTGTTGTCCATACCTGTTCTCCACATACCTTGAATCTAGTTTCAGAATATGTAACTTTTTTGGATTATCTTATACATGATTGTATAACGTAAGAAAATCAAAATTCAAATACACGAAATGAACGTTTTTTTTTTTTTTTTGAATATTTGAATGTAATGTACTTTCTCGAAAATATGGGGTTTGCAAAGTTTTTGAAAAAAAAAAAAAAAAAAAAAAAAAAAAAAAACAGGCCCAAATAACTCTTGAATCGATTTTCCTCGATTATGTAAAACACTGGGTAATTGCGTGAAACACTAGGTAATAGACACAGAGTAAAGCGATATTTCTCTTCGAGCAACGGAAAACAAAAATGTGCACTCCTACGGTACTTATGGCTAAATGTTTCACAACAGAATTACGATGACAAATCTTTGTCCACTCGCTCAAATTAGGTGCGTAGTTAAATATTCCTACACAGCGGTGCTGATTTTGCATACACACTTTATTGAAGGCGCCCTAAAAGTTTTTTCTTTCCTTTCTTTAAATTTTAACAGTTTGAAGTCGCAGTGATTAATGTGAATGGGAAACTTAAACTGTGTAAGGCAGATTCAGCCATAAAATGCAATATAAAAACCCGATGAATCGGAAACCACTTTACAGCACGAAAATGAATGGAACATTTTTCATGCATGTGGAAACAGGTGTTGGTACTCGTGGCATCGCTGGTTTAAGGTCGTGAAAGTTCGGTTCCAACACTCGGCTGTTTGGTAATGGCGCAGATTGGTACTCGATGCTCATTGGCCGTTCGGACAGTGTGCGATAGTTACATGGGTAACAACTGTCAAAAATTCTATGATGCGTGGTTATGAATATTTTTCATCAGATCCCGTTTTACTATCCAAAGCATTCAGTAGGCTGATTATGAAGGATCGTATATAGTAATCGTGTCGAGAGTCCGGATATGTAGAGAGTTGAGAAGAAAAGGGGAGTCAACCTCTGATTGGTTAATGAGTTTTAGGCTCTACGGACGCCGCCATTGGAATCAATTTGCACATTTGTTTACATACTCTTGTTTACAAACGAAGGGATCCAACTGTATTTTATACGGATAAAAGAGTTGATTTTGGACAAAGTTGTTAATTTTAATCATGATGCACCTCAATAATGACTACCGCATTCTCAAAAGAACCTTTAAAAGCGTAAATAGATGTTGATCAACAAAAGCAGTGAAAGATTACACTGCTAGAAACTTTGCGGCACTGTAATCTTTGCAGAGGACCAAAACACAACAACGGCCTTCAGAATAAAAACAAATGTTCAAAATCGCATCCAATGGCGGCGCCCATGGTTTCACTTGTCTTAATTCTCTACAAATAGGGACTCTAATTCCGATGGAAACCCTTGAATTTCTGCGATTTGTGTGTCCACGATAGCTCAGGAGTCATCAGTGAATTTCCGAAGAGATGGAATGCTTTCTATTGGCATGAAACCAACACAACAGCTTATAAGAATAACACGTGCGTACTTGATCATCGATGCGATGGCATTACGATACGATCGTTCATAATCAGCCATCAGCAGGATGAACGTGTCTCATAAAATAAAGTTTGAACGTGGTAGCACACAATCATTTACATCCACTTACAATCAAGTCTGGTAGCAGCTAAGTTTCACCCTTGTGAGCCTAAGGTATTTCGGTAACACAAAGGACTAAGGGGGGGTATTTTTGTACCCCAAGGATATTTTCATGCAGCACAGTCAGTATGAATAATTTTGAAACTTTAATGGATGGATTATGTACTTAGTACCCTAAGAGAGTAATTTATGTGAAATTTGAGTAAATTTTTGCTATGTTGCCAAATTTACACCTACTTTTAAAAAAAATTGTCAAAATAAAAAAAATGGAAAAAATGAAATGAGGTACCATCTTATTTTTCCATTTTTGATAAATTTCCAATTTTTTTTCAATGATCTGACTTAATATTCTTAATCTACATAAAATTTCCGTAAAATTCACTGTAATAGATGGTTCCAAACTTAAAACTGGCAGGACGAAGGGGGGGTATATTTGTACCCCAACACTTTAAATTTCTATAATATCGACAAAAATTCATAAAAATTAATGAAATTTTGTGGACGTGTTCTAAGTATCCTAACTTAAAATGTCATAAAGTCCCAAAAAATTTTGAGCAGTTTTGACAAAATGGCGTCAAAAAACTGGCCTGGGGTACAAATCTACCCCCCCCCCCCTTAGGCTCACAAGGGTTAATTAACAGAACCACAACTTTCGATTGGCGGTAAGCGTTCGCTGGTATATCATCATTAGAACATCTTTCGCGCGCTATCCAGTGTACGGCGGGTAGTATCCTTGTATGCAAAACGTATGATATCGATCCCCCTCTCTTCCTCTCTATCGCTCCTCTAAAATACCCTCTATCCGTCCGTCCTTCCATGTTTATTTTCGGTTTGCATTGATGCCGCCGTCGCCTCCCCCCTCCCCCCCATTTCGACCCATCCCGCCGCCCGCCCTCCAAAATGCTGCACTGTTGCTCCCTCCTAGCCCTTTTCTCCCCCACCCTTTCCCCCGAATCCTTCGCTCGGATATCCAACCCCCCTCCCCCTATGGAGGTGAGTCAAGTTTAAGTCGCGAGGGAGCGAAAACGACTACCCCCCTCCCCCACCTCCGTCGAGTTTTTGATCCGATTCCGAGCTGAGAGCGAGCAACAGTTTAGAGGAGGGAATGAGCTATTTCTCTCTCCCTCTCTCTCACACACACTCTCATACTCTCTCATTCTCTCATTCTCTATCTCCCTCTCTCTGCCCCTCGACCCTTGGTGACCCCTCGGGCCGCTGCACGAAATTTCCCAGTTTGTACTCGCGAGTTTTTTTTTTTTTTTTAGTGAGACGGGGAACAGCGAGGAAAGTGCAATGAGAAACGAAGACTCGGCGAGGGTTTTTGTGATTGCATTCTGTTTTTACGGGCATTTTCAAGCAAAACTGAGGCGTATAGGTGGTACATGATTGTGTATGTCTCTCGCTCCCTCTCATTTGAATGCGTGCGTTAGGAAAGGACGGAAATAAACGCTAAAGTCACATCATAGCCCCCTCTTTTATCCTTTTCTAACACATGTGTTCAAACGTAGGGAGGGAGAGAGAGGGAGAGAGAGAGAGGGAGAGAGAGAGTGAGAGAGAGAGAGAGAGAGAGAGAGAGAGAGAGAGAGAGAGAGAGAGAGACAGAGAGAGAGAGAGAGAGAGAGAGAGAGAGAGACAGAAATTCACTGTATCGTATCCACCTGCGATTACGAAGAAGTAATACTACAATGCTGCACTAGAAAATAAGACGAAGATCCCGCAAAGAAAATGTGCCCAAAGTTGGTTTCATAACGTCAAAATACCCTAGGAGATAATATCTGAGAGAAATACAGTAAATTTTTCTACGAAGAAGAATTTTGGTAAGTAAAAAAGTCAAAATCGACGGTTGAAATGACATGAATTGATTAAAAATGAGCACTTCTAACAGCATTACTCGTAACAGAACGTACGTCTGAATCAACAATCGATTCTCAATGTGTTCTCTTTTTAAGTTGCCGCAGGTAATCTGTTATCGAAGTCCGGAAAAAATGGACAAATATAGTAAAAACATTGCATATGGTTTCACTTATTTGCTGCAAAATTGTCCCAAAATTTAAATTTTGAAAGTCAAAATTAATATCTTGATGGTTTAACAGTTTATCGAGCATTTGAATAATAATTTTATAACCATATGCACATCAATAGTATCCAAACATCTCAACACGAATATAATCCAAACATTTAAATTAAGTCCGAGCAAACTTATAGGTTATGGATGTCAAATACAATGGTTCTTCTGAGGTTAAGAGTAGCCTGGCATATGACTCAATTAATCGGCAGAGTAGATAATAGGGCAAAAGGTAAAATAAATAAAATTATACTTTTCACACGGAAAAAAAGACAGGTAGTTACACCATCTGCATAGCTGATTTTGGTGTCTGTATCAAGTATTGCAATGCTTACCATCATATGGTAAATGCTACGGACCTTGTGGTATGCGGTAAATTAAAATAACCTGTTGGTACATTACACCGCAAGGTACATTGCATTCACCATATGTATGATGGTAAAATGTACCATACTTGATACAGACTCCAAAATTAGCCATGCAGATGGTAAATTTTACCAGTCTTTTTTTCCGTGCAATAGGTTCTGTTTTGTTCATTTTTGGTGCCTTTACGATCCATAAAATATAGCTCAATCATTGATGCGAATATAGTTCCTGATTTTGAATAAATACACCTCAATGACAAATTGAATTATCCAGCTTTAGACAATCAGAGTATAAAATACATTCCGAGAAAAGTGAAAGACTGAAATATAAAACACGAAACTGCAACTAACGAAGCAGCAATTAAGGGCTCACAATCCGACGTATTATAGCGAGACAGCAAGGTTGCCAAACTGTCTCTATTTCATGGGATTTACAAGCAACTGTGGAAAATGTAATCAAAGTGACCAATTCATTTGTTGCAGGGTCTGTAAATTGAATAATTTTCTTATAAAAAAAAAAAAGTTAGTTACTTGACTACTCGTCAACAATTTTTTTTTTTTTTTTTGGAATCTAGATAAAAAATGGCGCAAAAATTGTATTTTACAGTCCTTTTAGGTAAAGTATTTTTGCATTGTGCATGCATATTCAAAATGACATTGTTATGTATCACGTGTTTCTTAGGAGAAAAAAAAACGTATGGCCTTTGCCGGCTGAGACCTCTTTCTCTCTGTAAATAGATGGCAATAAATTATACATCAGACATGTATCATCTAAAAAAAAAAAAAAAAAAAAAAAACGATTGAATAAAAAATACTTCCGTTTCTTCTATATTTCAGAAAAATTTAAACATTTAGTGTTACGTATAAGTAAAATTTGGTTCTAAAATAGTTTCTTGGGCTTATTTAATAACTTTCATCGACTAAATAAATTTCAAAAATCAGCATCGGATTGGAAAAAACTAAAGTTTCAAACTGGGTCTAATCAGACCTACCTTTGGTACTTTACAGTTATATGTTTATCGAATTGATAGACAACCATCTTGTAGACAACCGAGAGATATCATCGAAAAAGGCTGGGTGCTAGGACATCACATTACGCGAATTTGAAATAATGTGCATCGCAACATCTGAGGAATTTGATCTGCATCGATGCAATTTCATTATTGTGCAGGAAACAATAAGGTAAAGTCGAGAATGCTTTTGATAAGACTCAATTGTAAGATTGATTTTTATTGCTCTTCACTGACGTTTGGTAGTTATTCACGGATAGCTTACTGCCATATCCAGCATTTAACTTCCCAGGACTTTGTGAGACGTGATTTTGAAACTTCAATGAGGTAGCCATCAGTGGCGTAGCGTGCAATTTGGCAACGTTGTAGTGTGTCCATTTAAACCCATATAAAAGGTCAAATGCGAAGGTGTTCACCGAACACCCTATCGTTCGATCTTTTTCATGTGTTCAAATGGAAGAACTGCAACGTTGCCAAATTGCACGCTACGCCACTGGTATCCATGATGGAAATCTCTTTTGTCCATGTTATACGGGCTCGGTTTGTTTCCCTAATTTTATTTAATCTTATAAAGAGAAAATTGTGACAAATCCATTTAAATTAGTTTTAAATTAAGGTAAAAGGGTTTGGGGGTGGCTATTTATTTGAACACAGAAATCAATATCCCTGTTTCTTTTGGAAGGATTTGTAATATAAAGATACGAACACAAGACATACAGAAACAATAAACTGTTTATTATAAACATTTTCTCACCTGGATAGTTGCATTGGAATTATGTGTCCAGTTAGCCACTTAAAACACTTGCACTTAGTAAAAAAGTGTCTCTAAATAAAATTTCCTTTATAATTATCTTCTTCCCGCAGAAGATTTGACAACACTGTGAGATGAAGAGAAACAAGAACCATCAGCCCGTCCGTTAGGACGCCTTAATGAATTCAGTTCATTATGAAAGTAACGCGGGCCATTCTAGTTTTGCACCGAGTTCTATAAGATTGGAAAACGCTCCCCTGCCCCCTTGGGAGTGGTGGAGAGGGGGACGGGAGGGGGACTTATGGACGGGAGGGGGGCGGGAGAGAAGTCCAATGTGAAGCAAAGCTCGGCTCGGCGCGACGGCGTCATAAAGTTATATGTCGTAATGGAAATCGAGCAGTTGCGAGTGAAACTCGCCGAGTCGAAATCGAGTCGTTCGGAAAATATTGACCCGAGTTAATAATGACCGAATTAATAGATTCGACATAATCCGCCCAAGACCACCAGAGCCCCACACTGCCGGCGATGCAGAGCTGCACGGGTGTTTGCCGATCTCCGTCGATGAAAGGCGCGACTGCACAATGTTGTGATCCGGGCGAATTGGTTCGAATCCAATTATGCGAATTCATTCGATTTGCTGATCCGATACCCTTGGCCATGCCCATATAGCTGCACCCGTGTAATCAGACCGCTTTTAAACGATAAGTCGGGCGACAAGCTCACACCAAACATCTCGTTCGTTTCATTACAAAGTTGCAATGTTGTCATATCAGAATAGAACCGGCCCATCTGTTCCTAATGGGGCTGTTGCGCACTTCGAATGTAAGCGATTTAAGGGTAGATTAGGATGTAAACACCTGCGAAAATAACGATGGTAGCGCTAAAAGCTAACAAAATCCACTCCTAAACTTACAAAATGCAGTTAAATGCGCGAGCGTTATGGTAGCGTATAGCACTACACCAAAAAAAAAAAAAAAACTGGTAGAAGTTACCATTTGTAAAGCTGATTTTGGCATCTGCCTTAGAAAGTATGATAAATGCAACGTATGCCTTTCTAGTAGATTCAGTTAACCTGTTGGAACATTTGACCATAATCTAGTGGAATTTACCATACTTTATGCCATGACAGACTCCAAAATCAGCTATGCAGATGGTAAGTTCTACCAGTTTTTCTTTTTCCGTGCAATAATAGGAGATTCCCATCTTAATTTCGTCACTCTCTTTAGACTGATATGGCAAAAAAAAAAAAAAAAAAATTCACAGCTCACATAAATTTCACAGATCACAGATTCTCATAGATTTCACAATAGATAAGGATTCCGGGGCCCCACCGCCGAATATTTCAAGGGGGTTATTCTTTAGTCGCTTCAAGTGGTGGTCGGGCCACCCCACGAAATACCACCAGGGGCCCTGGGTAGTCACCCAAAAATTTGGGAAATCTAGCTATTCTAAGGCGTAATTTTTGACCATATTCATTCAAAACTTCCCAAGAATCAATGCTCATATTGATCAATTTTGGTTGTTGCTGTTTTTGTTCGTTTTCGTGACAACCAAAAAACTTAAACGACTTATCATCTACAGTCACATGGCAGCCCCATCTTCGTTTTTCTCTGACACATGCATTCAAATGGGCAAAGAGAGAGGGAGACACATTTCTTCGACCACGGCTATAGGTTTGTGCCCAATGATAAAATTATAATCTTACTAGAGGCCGGTGGCCGCTTCGCGGCCAAGCGTTCCGTTTCGCGTCTTGCGCGTGATTTTGTTTATTCGAGCTAAGACTTTGACTTGATATCCACTCCCTAACTCCGTTTGCTAGTCGCCCATCTAATCCTGCTCCAAATGACGAAATCTAAAAACTTACTCTATTATTCCTGCAATACTAAAGTGGTATTTTCTCATGTACACCAAATGTTTAGAAAACAGGAGGGAGTCATTATTTGAAAGGGGCATAAATAGCATAACCCCCCGTCCCCCCACCCCCTTGCATGAAACTTAACCATTTTAGGGGTGGTCGTTCTCAAGAGGCCCCATTCCAAAACCGTCAATTTTTTTTGGCGCTCATGGAGCGGCCGAAACCCTTAGAATCGGCGCATTTGGATGCACCGTATTAGCGCATGTGGATTATACGATTTAGAACAGTACAGAGAAAAGAAGGGAAGGAGAGAAAGAGATAGCGAGAGTGAAAAACCATGCTTTCACAATAAAATGAGAAGTTCGGGGTAAGCAAACAAATACGCATGACCGAGATCGCACACCTACGATATCCTTTCGTTGAACTGACATGACAATAAGACATTGCGTTTTAGTAGGTAAATCAAAAATCTGTATAAAAATGGAAAAGAAACTTTGCGAGGGAAAAGTATGCCTTTTTCAAACAGCCCTTTATTAACGACAATAATTTGTTAAAATAGGTTGGCTCGGAAATTCAAGCAAACTTCATTTTAAGCTTTTTGGACGTGAGGTCATTTACAACCCCTACTATTTGGGGTCATTCATTCAGCGCTTTTTGACAATTGATTCTCAATGCTCAAAAGATGTCTCTCCATAAGTTTTTTGAAATTAGAGTGAGATAGCAGTACACAGGGGCGTCGAGAGGGGGGGCTGATGGGGCAAAATGCCCCGGGCCCCCGCTCTTCGGGGGCCCCCAAATCATGAGAAGGGGGGGAAAGGAAAAGAAAAAAAAGAAAAAAAGAAAAAAAGGAAAACAAAGAAACGCGAGAGGTCTCTCTCTCGCACTCGCAGTCGCTTACGGGTATATTTTGGGAAACGGACCGACCCGCCATAAGACGCAATGAGTGCGAGAGAGAAACTTTGAAACACGAGAGGTCTCTCTCTCGCACTCGCAGTCGCTTACGCGAATACTTTGGGAAACGGACCGAACCACCATAAGACGCAATGAGTGCGAGAGAGAAACCTTGAAACGCGAAAGGTCTCTCTCTCTGGCACTCGCAGTCACTTACGGGAACACTTTGGGAAACGGACCGAACCGTAATAAGACGCAATGAGTGCGAGAGAGAAACCTTGAAACGCGAGAGGTCTCTCTCTCGCACTCGCAGTCGCTTGCGGGAATATTATGCGGGAAACGGACCGAACCGCCATAAGACGCAATGAGTGCGAGAGAGAAACCTTGAAACGCGAGAGGTCTCTCTCTCGCACTCGCAGTCGCTTACGGGAAAAATTTGGGAAACGGACCAAACCGCCATAAGACGCAATGAGTGCGAAAGAGAAACCTTGAAACGCGAAAGGTCTCTCTCTCGCACTCCCAGTCTCTCGTTTCCCAAAATATTCCCGTAAGCGACTGCGGGTGCGAGAGAGAGACCTCTCGCGTTTCAAGGTTTCTCTCTCGCACTCATTGCGTCTTATGGCGGTTCGGTCCGTTTCCCAAAATATTCCCGTAAGCAACTGCGAGTGCGAGAGAGAGACCTCTCGCGTTTCGAAGTTTCTCTCTCGCACTCATTGCGTCTTATGGTGGTTCGGTCCGTTTCCCAAAGTATTCCCGTAAGCGACTGCGAGTGTGAGAGAGAGACCTATCGCGTTTTAAGGTTTCTCACTCGCACTCATTGCGTCTTATGGCGGTTCGGTCCGATTCCAAATTATTCCCGTAAGCAACTGCGAGTGCGAGAGAGAGACCTCTCGCCTTTCGAAATTTCTCTCTCGCACTCATTGCGTCTTATGGCGGTTCGGTCCGTTTCCCAAAGTATTCCCGTAAGCGACTGGGAGTGCGAGAGAGAGACCTTTCGCGTTTTAAGGTTTCTCTCTCGCACTCATTGCGTCTTATGGCGGTTCGGTCCGTTTCCAAATTATTCCCGTAAGCGACTGCGAGTGCGAGAGAGAGACCTCTCGCTCTTCTAGGTTTCTCTCTCGCACTCATTGCGTCTTATGGCGGTTCGGTCCGTTTCCCAAATTGTTCCCGTAAGAGACTGGGAGTGCGAGAGAGAGACCTTTCGCGTTTTAAGGTTTCTCTCTCGCACTCATTGCGTCTTATGGCGGTTCGGTCCGTTTCCAAATTATTCCCGTAAGCGACTGCGAGTGCGAGAGAGAGACCTCTCGCTCTTCTAGGTTTCTCTCTCGCACTCATTGCGTCTTATGGCGGTTCGGTCCGTTTCCCAAATTGTTCCCGTAAGAGACTGGGAGTGCGAGAGAGAGACCTTTCGCGTTTTAAGGTTTCTCTCTCGCACTCATTGCGTCTTATGGCTGTTCGGTCCGTTTCCCAAAGTATTCTCGTAAGCGACTGCGAGTGCGAGAGAGAGACCTCTCGCGTTTCAAGGTTTCTCTCTCGCACTCATTGCGTCTTATGGCGGTTCGGTCCGTTTCCAAATTATTCCCGTAAGCAACTGCGAGTGCGAGAGAGAGACCTCTCGCGTTTTAAGGTTTCTCTCTCGCACTCATTGCGTCTTATGGCGGTTCGGTCCGTTTCCCAAAGTGTTCCCGTAAGCGACTGCGAGTGCGAGAGAGAGACTCTTCGCGTTTTAAGGTTTCTTACTTGCACTCATTGCGGCTTATGGTGGTTCGGTCCGTTTCCCAAAGTGTTCCCGTAAGCGACTGCGGTTCACAGCAGTCCGAGTCACAGCAGCTAAAAATGCTAAAGTGTGTGTTGAAGAAACAGGGCCCTTCATATAACTGTCATCTAATACTTTCCGATACGACTTTATGAACTTAACTGAATGAGTCACTAGGTGCTGTTCGTACAAATCTTGACCCAAATCTTATAGGCCATTCTCTCAGCCTCCCCCTCCAAGCTCTCCTTTAAGATTCCGAAGAACGCGCAAAAACCACGGATGGTTCAAAGAGAGGAATTTTACGATGAATCGTGATTCAAGGCTGAATTATGCTGCGACTAAACAAAGGAATAAGAGGGAATCACTCCTGACATGATGAGTACTTCACAAAATTGATGATGACTAACCAGAACCCTTTCAGTGGTTTCCGTTTCCCAAAAAAATTATTCCCGTAAGCTACTTCGAGTGCGAGAGAGAGACCTCTCGCGCATCAAGGTTTCTCTCTCGCACTCATTGCGTCTTATGGCGGTTCGGTCCGTTTCCCAAATTGTTCCCGTAAGAGACTGGGAGTGCGAGAGAGAGACCTTCCGCGTTTTAAGGTTTCTCTCTCGCACTCATTGCGTCTTACGGCGGTTCGGTCCGTTTCCCAAATTGTTCCCGTAAGAGACTGGGAGTGCGAGAGAGAGACCTTTCGCGTTTTAAGGTTTCTCTCTCGCACTCATTGCGTCTTATGGCGGTTCGGTCCGTTTCCAAATTGTTCCCGTAAGCGACTGCGAGTGCGAGAGAGAGACCTCTCGCTCTTCTAGGTTTCTCTCTCGCACTCATTGCGTCTTATGGCGGTTCGGTCCGTTTCCCAAATTGTTCCCGTAAGAGACTGGGAGTGCGAGAGAGAGACCTTTCGCGTTTTAAGGTTTCTCTCTCGCACTCATTGCGTCTTATGGCGGTTCGGTCCGTTTCCCAAAGTATTCTCGTAAGCGACTGCGAGTGCGAGAGAGAGACCTCTCGCGTTTCAAGGTTTCTCTCTGGCACTCATTGCGTCTTATGGCGGTTCGGTCCGTTTCCAAATTATTCCCGTAAGCAACTGCGAGTGCGAGAGAGAGGCCTCTCACGTTTTAAGGTTTCTCTCTCGCACTCATTGCGTCTTATGGCGGTTCGGTCCGTTTCCCAAAGTGTTCCCGTAAGCGACTGCGAGTGCGAGAGAGAGACCTCTCGCGTTTTAAGGTTTCTCACTCGCACTCATTGCGTCTTTTGGCGGTTCGGTCAGTTTCCCAAATTGTTCCCGTAAGGGACTGCCAGTGCGAGAGAGAGAGACCTTTCGCGTTTCAAGGTTTCTCTCTCGCACTCATTGCGGCTTATGGCGGTTCGGTCCGTTTCCCAAATTTTTCGAGTAAGCGACTGCGAGTGCGAGAGAGAGACTCTTCGCGTTTTAAGGTTTCTTACTTGCACTCATTGCGGCTTATGGTGGTTCGGTCCGTTTCCCAAAGTGTTCGCGTAAGCAACTGCGGTTCACAGCAGTCCGAGTCACAGCAGCTAAAAATGCTAAAGTGTGTGTTGAAGAAACAGGGCCCTTCATATAACTGTCATCTAATACTTTCCGATACGACTTTATGAACTTAACTGAATGAGCCACTAGGTGCTGTTCGTACAAATCTTGACCCAAATCTTATAGGCCATTCTCTCAGCCTCCCCCTCCAAGCTCTCCTTTAAGATTCCGAAGAACGCGCAAAAACCACGGATGGTTCAAAGAGAGGAATTTTACGATGAATCGTGATTCAAGGCTGAATTATGCTGCGACTAAACAAAGGAATAAGAAGGAATCACTCCTGACATGATGAGTACTTCACAAAATTGATGATGACTAACCAGAACCCTTTCAGTGGTTTCCGTTTCCCAAAAAAATTATTCCCGTAAGCTACTTCGAGTGCGAGAGAGAGACCTCTCGCGCTTCAAGGTTTCTCTCTCGCACTCATTGCGTCTTATGGCGGTTCGGTCCGTTTCCCAAATTGTTCCCGTAAGAGACTGGGAGTGCGAGAGAGAGACCTTCCGCGTTTTAAGGTTTCTCTCTCGCACTCATTGCGTCTTATGGCGGTTCGGTCCGTTTCCCAAAGTGTTCCCGTAAGCGACTGCGAGTGCGAGAGAGACCTCTCGCGTTTTAAGGTTTCTCACTCGCACTCATTGCGTCTTTTGGCGGTTCGGTCAGTTTCCTAAATTGTTCCCGTAAGGGACTGCCAGTGCGAGAGAGAGAGACCTTTCGCGTTTCAAGGTTTCTCCCTCGCACTCATTGCGGCTTATGGCGGTTCGGTCCGTTTCCCAAATTTTTCGAGTAAGCGACTGCGAGTGCGAGAGAGAGACTCTTCGCGTTTTAAGGTTTCTCACTTGCACTCATTGCGGCTTATGGTGGTTCGGTCCGTTTCCCAAAGTGTTCCCGTAAGCGACTAAGGTTCACAGCAGTCCGAGTCACAGCAGCTAAAAATGCTAAAGTGTGTGATGAAGAAACAGGGCCCCTCATATAACTGTCATCTAATACTTTCCGATACGACTTTATGAACTCAACTGAATGAGCCTCTAGGTGCTGTTCGTAGAAATCTTGACCCAAATCTTATAGGCCATTCTCTCAGCCTCCCCCTCCAAGCTCACCTTTAAGATTCCGAAGAATGCTCAAAAACCACGGATGGTTCAAAGAGAGGAATTTTACGATGAATCCTGATTCAAGGCTGAATTATGCTGCGACTAAACAAAGGAATAAGAGGGAATCACTCCTGACATGATGAGTACTTCACAAAATTGATGATGACTAACCAGAACCCTTTCAGTGGTCGGCTCTATCCGACATCCTGAGTTAACGGCGGGCGGGTTTCACCACAATCACAGTATTTAATAGACACTGATGATGGCGCAGATTGATAAAACAATATTAGGAATGAAAAATCATCCAAAAGGGAAATGTACAGAAATTACGAACTCAAGTTAAGTAACTACGAACTCTAACACAGGAGGGTTTACTGGTACACACTACACAGTATAGAAAAATTACCTCCTCAGCCACTAAAACTTTACGGATTTTGAAGAATCTAGCACCAAAAAGACTGAAAGTGAAGGAGTAGACTCAAAAAATGACTAAAAGCCGATTTGTAGACAGATTGAATCGTTTTAAACAGGCGAACGTGATTTGCAAGGTCTTCAGAGCATACCAACGGGTGTCCACTTCAACGACTTATATTTTCCATATATTTTCGAAAAAACGTTACCGGACCCGGTAGGGCGGTAAAAAAAAAAAAAAAAAAAAAAAAAAAAAAAAAAAAAAAAAAAAAAAAAAAAAAAAATCCGTGTAAAATTAGGAGTTTTAGAAAGCGAAAAACGGAAGAGAACATCTTCATAAAAATACGTGTAAATAGAGGTGCTCCTATCCGGCCAAGCACCTCTATTCCTAACCTAACTTTCCTTCTTGCGGGTTACGCTGGTTCGTATTCGTTCGCCGGTCTTATATAGAGGTCGTTGGTCCTTCTGCGCAAAAAACATATGATCACAATCGCCACGGTAACGTCAAATCGCTCGATCAAATTTAAAAAAAAAAAAAATTGACAGAGCAGCACGTTTCTCGCTCACACGCGTACAAAATCGTATGCTCGTCCGCACGTATGCATTTAAAAAAAAGGATGACAAAATCTCGCTTCTCTCTCCCACCCTTGCAAAACGAACTGATTCGCATCCTTTTCGCACTCGCACAACTTTTCCAGAGAAAAGTTTTTAGCATTTTAAAAAGGGACGCGGGGCCCGCACGGAAAAACTTATATTTTTCCCGAAGCATTGAAGCCGAGCCCTACCGATCGGTACCAGGCCCCTACCGAACGGTGCAACGGTTCTCCAGGAACTTAGCTTCATTCTTACAAATATAATATAGGATATCGTTGCAGTGAAGACAAACTGAAATGCACAATAAAAGATGCACCCTAAAAAATATTGCTTTTCGGGTAATGCTTGCGGAGGTATAATAACATTTGCAAGTGAAAACAGTCTCCAAAGTTCTAATATGTATATTCGGCGAGAAGTCTCCACGTGAATTTTTCGCCAGAATGGAAATCTGCCTTTTCCGTTTCGCTTGAGTTGAGCTCAAATCGAGATCGGGATAGAAATCATATTCTGGGTGATTAATTCCTTCGGAAACTTGTGTTGGACGATTTTTATCGCTATACTACTCATTTCAAATTTTCTCGGCATTTACTCGGCAATCCCGACCAAAGAGTTGCAGGGATGCAGGGTATCAATGGAGGAAACTTCTCGCCTCCGCTACCGGATGAATGATCCCTTCCGGGTGTAAAACTTTGTTACCGCAGGCCGCCCGCCGCTCGATTTCCATTTCACGCTTAGCTCAACTTTTTCTCTTTATTTTTCATCGATATTAAAAAGCGTGGCAGCAGAATTGAAAATCTGCGAGAAAACTGCAAGAGAAAAAATGAGCCACTCGAGAAGC
Organism: Trialeurodes vaporariorum; assembly: GCA_011764245.1. Taxonomy (NCBI): domain Eukaryota; kingdom Metazoa; phylum Arthropoda; class Insecta; order Hemiptera; family Aleyrodidae; genus Trialeurodes; species Trialeurodes vaporariorum. The sequence continues at coordinate 496,257 of VMOF01000388.1, forward strand.
ATAAAACTTCCCTTCATTCAAGTTTCATCTCATTTTTACCTCCCCCCCCCTCCCCCCCCCTCCCCGCACTTTCCTACTTTACCTCCCTCCCGCCACACAGTGGAGCGAGTCAATCCCTGGTGATAGTGTTCCATGACTTTCCGTGGGCATCATTTCCCATGGGTAATTATTATTTTTCCATGAAACTACATGGAAATTCTTATGGAATCCCATGGGCGGCCCATGGAATTCCGCATGAAATTTTATGGAAAAATAATAATTCGCTCACGGAATTCCATGAAATTCTATGAAAAAATAATGATTGCCTACGGAAATGATGCCCACGGAATTTTGGTCAAGGGAATTCATAAAACACTTTTACAAGAAAGATGGGAGGGGTAGAACATGAAATATACGACTAAAAAAATGCAGTTTTGAAATAGTTTTTACCGTCAAAAAAGAAACTTTAAAGGGTAATTGTTGTAGAAAATTGTACAATAAACCCAATGAAACCACTTTCAAACCTCCCTGTTGCTTAGTAACAAAGATAAACACGTTTAAAGTCGCCACACTATACCCTGCCTCACTCATTGAATCGCTCCACTGACCACCAGTGGCGTAGCGTGCAATTTGGCAACATTGTACTGTGTTCATTTAAACCCGTGTAAAAGGTCGAATGCGAAGGTGTTCACCGAACACCCGATATTTTGATCTCTTTCACAGGTTCAAATGGACGAACTGCAACGTTGCCAAAGTGCACGCTACGCCACTGCTGACCACTGTGCGGTGCGCCTGCCGGACGTAGTTATAGTGAAAAAGAGAGGAAAATTTCAAGCTCATTCTGCAAGATTCTCAAGAGGTTTTTCATCGTTTGTGTGGACTTGGATAGTATACAAATGGAAATATAATGACCAGTGGATAGCGTATGGAAATAATGACCAATTGTCCAGTTTTTATACCATCAAGCATGCGTGGTATTCAGTAGCGTACCGAGAGTTTCTTCATCTCTCTCCTTTCTCCATTTAAAAACGTATGTTAGACAAGGATGGACAACGGGATAAAATCCCCTCTTTCTGTCCTTTTCCTACTTATACATTCAAATGGGAAATGAGAGAGATGGAAGAGATCCAGGTAGCGCCAGTGATGGTATTCAAGCAGTAAAAAGTAAATGCGTCTGTAACCATGGGCGGATACAATAATTTGTCTCTCTCTCTCTCTCTCTCTCTCTCTCTCTCTCTCTCTCTCTCTCTCTCTCTCTCTCTCTCTCTCTCTCTCTCTCTTTCCATTTGGACGCGAGTGTTAGAAAAGGACGGAGAAAAGGGCTGAAGTCATGTCCTTTGCTATCCTTTTCTAACACACGTGTGCCTCAAATGGATTAAGTAGAGAGAGAAAGGCGAATTCCTGCATCTGCCCATGTCTGTAACTACCTACTTGACGACCATTCCTTTGTACTCACGAATACTCATTTGTACTTTGAAGATGAATTACTTTTGTCAGCTTAGAAAACTGCAATTAGATGAGACTCCTCTCCATTATCAAACGCACTCATTCAATTCGCCATCTTGAAATTTTGTTAAACGCATTTATTCAGTTTTTTTAGTGGATCTCGGAACTTTCTGACGCTTTTAACATTATTTTCAAGGATTTCAAGGATTCCTATGATGAAACAGCTCATCAAGATACACTACAAGGGTTTTTCAGGTTTAACGTCGGAAACTTTCGGACTCAATTATTCAAGTCAAAATAAGACTATTTTGTCCCATAAACATGAGCCTTAAAATGATTCCCTTCGAAGCTACGATTTTTCAAAGTTTGGAAAAAAAATGTGGTTATATTACAACTGTGGCTAAATTTATCCATAAAACTTCACTAAATTTGGGACCAGGAGTATTTTTAGGTGTAAAATTCATTAAAACTCTTAAAGTGATCATTACGTAAGTTCAAGTCTGCTTTTCTGACACTCTTTTAGCATTTAAACCTGCGATTTTTGCGTGACAGCATTCCTTTTGTAGAAGCAGCACATAAAGTGTACGGCACACGACGCAAAGAAAACTATGAAGTACGCGAAATATATGATTAAGCAGTTTCGGTAGTAGATGAAATGTGTTCATTTAAATTTTCACCAAGGATCGGGGTCCAATACTCCTCAGTGCGGCTAAGATTACAATTTGCAATGGGGCAAAGGGTCTGAAATGTTGTGTTTTTTATAAAGAAAATGAAAGTATTTCATGAGCTGAGAACAAAGATGCCTTTGGTTTCTAATTGTTTCCCATTGTTCCAGAGATGTGATTTTGGCCCAAAATACATAGTTTTAAGTGGGAAAATTCCGTGTAGTGACGTCACTACGCTCACGATTTTTTACGACTTTACACGTGTGTATCTCCAAAACCGGGACATTTAGGAAAAAACCAAAGGCACCGATGTTCTCAGCTCATCAAGTTCTATCATTTTCTTCATAAAAAACTTAAAATTTCAGATCCTTGCAACTGCCCCATTGAGGTGGTATATCTGGAATAAGGGCCCATGGGCAAAAATCAACCAATGTAAATGATCCAATACTCACCATCTTCAAATTGTTCTCCTGCTCCCAAAATTTCATATTTTTTCACGAAATTTTTAAGGATGACAATTTGAGGGTATGACAAATCGATTTACGTGTTCTCCGCAATAAGGACCTATACGCCTTTGGGGCCCTTATTCCTTAGATTTAATAAATGACGATAGCTGGCTTACCTTGAGCTTGACCAGGTGATGTGACAGTTTCCAATTGTTTGTAAGTGGCAGGCGGCTCCGGGCTAGATGGCGCTGAGTTACCTTCCGTCGGCGAGGTTCGCCCTGATTGGCCGCGACTCGATGTAGTTGATTGGCAGTTCTCGGAAGACCAACTGTTGTTACTGATGCTATTGTTGACGCGGTTCCCGTGTTTCGTGTTCGAGGTCTTTTTCACGAGGTAACACCGCGGCATTTTTACGGGGCCCTAACCGCAACGGAACACTCAGGTTTAAATCGCGGTACCCGAAAACGCGCAATCCTTGAATTTGAATTGACAACGCTGAATCACAAATGGCTCGAAACGAAACAAAAGGACAGAATAAAAAAACAGGGGGAAAAGAAAATAACCCGCACTTTGATGAAAAATATAAGTTAAAAAACAAATTAATAAATAAATCTGAATATTGAATACCATCGGCTCGGAGGATCCGACATAAAAAGGATAACGATTTTTTTTTTTTTTTTTTTTTTTTTTTTTTTTTTTTTTTTTTTTTTTTTAGCACCCACTTTTTATCTTCTTAAACAAAAAAGAAGGGAAAGAGGGAAAAGTCAGATTTGTTCGAGAAAAAAAAGCTCACAGAATCTTCCTTTTCCTTTCCGTATTTTTTTTTTCTTTCGGTTTGTTTTCGTCGTTGTATACAAAATTATTTTATCGTTAAAAAATAAAAAATCTTATAAATAAAACTTTTCCCTATATTATTTTATAATTACAATGTAAGACACCATTATTGCTATCAATTTGAATTCGACATAGACTTCGAAGTGAGAAAAAGTTGAAGCGATTGACAAGAAATGTGAAATAGATAGATTTGAAAGAATCCAGGTCAGAGTGACTTTATTGCTTTTCGTAATAATTGCTCGGTCGCTGAAATCAAATAAGACAAAACAAATCAAATCAATTAGTAATTTGATGACAATGTGTTTACACGGCAGTGGTGTATCCAAGAGGGGGAGGGGCGTCCAAGGGGTCTGAACCCCCCCCCCCCCCCTTGACACCAAAATTTGTCCTTAAAAAAGATAATTTTTTAAGTTTTCAGACAAATGTTACCAAATTAGTATCTTTGGACCCCCCCCCCCTTCCTTAACAATTTTCGGACCCCGGACCCCCCTAGAATAATTCCTGGCTACGCCACTGTTACACGGTGAACTATGGTCTGAGTTCGAAAAAAGTGGCGAGAATTCGATGATAGGTCAAAAGTCATTAAAAATCATCGTTGTCGACCTTTTAAGTTTAAAACAAAACTTTCCAGTGACATTTCTAGGTTTAAATTACTTGTAACAGGTGTTCTCTGTGATCAAAATTGGTCTAGAAAGTTTATAAATTATAAACTGGTGAGTGATTTACAATCTTATTTTTTGCCTCGTTTTGACGATCTCAAACGATGCCTCCTTGATTCTAATGGCCAAGATACCATAATCGAAAAGACTTCGAAAATACTAAATATTGGAAGTTCACGCATTAACGGAATGCTTCTACTGTGACCTCACATTGCGAGGGGTTTGTGCGGAGAAAAAAAAAAAACAGAAATTGCAACGTTCCTACATTCATATCACTTGACATTCAACGAAAATTACTACAACTACATTCATTTTTCCTTGATTACGTATTATGTATTATTAGTAAAACCGCAGAAAACGATCTGGATCCGGAGACGAGACACCTTAAGCACAGACAAAACTCTTGAAGTGAAATATTCAGCGCAACAAAACTAACCCCCCGCCCCCCCTCCAGGGTGTATGCAGGATTTTTTGGGAGGGGCTGCAATGATAACTGTTTGACTGAAAATTCTTCCCCCCTTCCCCTCCACCACCAAAAATCGGAGGTCTAGGGGGGCTTCAGCCCCCTTAGCCCCCCCCCTTAAATACACCATTGCGCCCCCCCAAAACCGGGCGCACATTACTCGTTTTGCTACAACAAAAATATGCTACTGACCCATCGTAATCTTAATTGGGCTCGAGTTGATGATTGAGGAAAGGGTCATTTGTGAGACAAGCATTGATTCGATACTACATAGGTCATAATCGATGGGTTGACAACCTTTTATATGAAACCACATGCTTAAAGATTCGATCAAATATATTTCTTACGAACGAAAACATTACGAACTTCAACAAACAGAGTTAAAACCCTTGTGCGCTCAAAGGGAAGAGGGGGGGGGTTGAATTGAACGCCAGGACAGTTTTTAAAGATACAAAGCTGCAAAATCTCAACGAATCACTTCAAGTTTACATGCATGTATAATCCTCAAGTAAAAATTACAATACTTTCTCTACATAGAGTGAGAAAGCAAAAAGAAGAAAAAAAAGATTAAAAAAAGGGAAAACATTCTTCTTCATTTGATCTTATACGCGGAGCTTGCTTTTGTTGTTTCTGACAATGTAATTTTTTTTGGAATCATCTTACATGTAACATATAAACTTCAAAATTCAAAGAAATCAAAGTAACGTTTGCTACAGTTTTTTTTTTTTTTTTTTTTTTTTTTTTTTTTTTTTTTTTTTTTTTTTTTAATCTTTGAACTTCGTAGTTTTCTTAGGAAATTTTCTCGTCAAATGTTTAAAAAATCAAACAATTTGAAAACAACAGACTTGTTATTATTCCTCAAAAAATGACTAAACAAAATGGTGTTTACATATTTGGAAAATAAGCCATTAACAATGATTTTAAGTTGATGTTAAAATCCTCCTCCCCCCGGGTAATCAAAAGGTGCAAAAGTAGCTTGAGCAGACACAGCTGCCTAGAGATTCAATCAAAATTTCAATGAAAAATATTTTTCTTGAAAATGAAAATGAAAAAAAAAAAAAAAAAAAATACAAAATTCAAGAAACAGAGTTGTTAAAGTCACATAAGAAGAATTGAATTTCATCCAAGAAAAACGAGGGTATTTGATTTGCGTTCGACCGTTCGCCGTGCATGGGTGGATACAGGGAATTGTCTTTCTCTCTCTCCTTCCATTTGAACTTATGCGTTAGAAAAAGATAGCAGAGGGGGCCATCACGTGATTTTGGCCCCCTCTTCTGTTCTTTTCTAACGCACGTCTTTAAATGCGAAGAGAGAGAGAAAGACAATTCCCTGTATCCACCCATGTGGCCGTGTCTGAGTCGCGGTCGGATAGATACAAATAGGGATTTGTCTTTCTCTCTCTCAACCGGTTTTAACGCGTACATAAGGAAAAGACGGAAAAAGAGAGTAAAGTCACGAGATGACCCTCTCTGTTGTCCTTTTCTAACACGTACACTCATTGAATGGCTTGAGAGACAGAAAGGGTCATTATTTTGTAACGGGTGGGACATTCAGACAATTTTGAAGTAATTTTTTTCAACTTTTTAATCATTTAAATGAGAAAACTATCCCACCAACAGAAAGGTCTTAACTTCTAGATAGTGATAGGATTTTCAAAATTTAAAAACAGTCTATCCAAAGTTGAGAAAAGAGCGAAATAATGGTGTAACGGGTGAGACAGAAAATGAACAAGGTTTTTGAATCACTTCAGAAAAAGTTGAAACTCTGACAGTTTTGAAGAGATAAAAATTTGGCAAAAATATATGTTAAAGGTGAGGGTATAATAAGCTTTGATCCTACATAAAGTTTTTCTCATTTACTGAATTATTTTTCTCTAAAAAAATTAAAAAATAGCGTTATGTGTGGGACAGCTAAGTTTTGTAACGGGTGGGACGCGTGTGATTTGGTCATTGAAAATACAAGTGAAACCTGCCGTAACATCAACACGTTTGACCTTATTAGATTTAGATAATATTTTCGTCTCTGGTTGCATTTTAATGCAAAACAAGACTGCCAGGCACTCATTTTTAAATTTCAATTTTTACATATCATGTCCACTATACTGTAGAATGACCCGAAAGACAAAATCTTGAATCCACCCACCCATGGACTCAAGAGTTGTCAGCGAAAACAAAAATACTGTCAACAGTCAACAAGCGAAAACAAAAATACTGTCAACAGTCAACAAGTCGCTTTCTGGATTCGGCGCGAGCGGGAGTGCGCATGCGTTTAATTCACGAAAGTAAAACAGTTTCAAAAAAGACTTACCAATTATTGCATAGGAAATAAAGTCGATTCTTGTGACCAAACGAAATTCGTTCCGAGATTAAACAACAATAAATGCACACGAGAGATGAATTAAATTCGGCAGACGACAATTATTTTACTTCACTGATCAAGAGACGTGAGATATGCACGCACGAAAACAGAGAAAAGAAAAGACCTGTTTGATTTGACTCGCAGGAGGAAGGAGATCC
>VMOF01000388.1:503764-531920 GCA_011764245.1 Trialeurodes vaporariorum
AAAGTTTTTGTTTATTTTCCTTTACAAACATTGGAGTTATACAACGAGCTATATGTTTAGCTAGACTGGCAGTCTAAATGGGTAACCTATGCGTATTGCGTAATCACCACAGATGATTTTTAGGTTAGGTTTATAAGCGTGTAATTTTATCCATTTAGTCCCATGTATTTTGGCGCGACGCACATTGGATCAAAGCATGTTCCAATCCACTGTGCACCGGACCAAAATACATGGGAATAAATTGATAAAATTACACGCTTAAACCTAACTTAAAAATGATTCCATGGTGGTTACGCACGTTACCTATTAGAATGTCACTCTAGGTAAAGCTCGGAGTGTTGAAATTTCCTTGCAAAAACCATGATTTTTGACTCATTCTAAGATCTGAAATGAATTTATTCACACAATTTTGTCATGCTAACGTGCCATTGATTGTCCATAACCTAAAATTGATGAAATTATGTCCCAAAAATGTCATGTTTGAATCCACTGAGTGGGGAGGTGGGAAATACAGGTAAGGTAAGAAATGTATTTATACTTCCATTTAAAGTATTTTTTCCTGCGTTAAAGACTTTTGATTCTGTTTTCATTACGATGAAGAAAGGAACCAATTTTTCAATAGGCGGCCGCCTTTCAAACGGGGAAAGTGAAAGATTTGAAAGTGGTTTATCTCGATTTAGGTTCCCTGCGCCTGCCTTTCACGTTAGCGTCGAACCATGCGGAAAAGAGAAAAGTCAATTCAGCTCCATCTTTTCTGGCCGTTGTTTAAATGATTAAACAAACTCCTCGCTAAGCCACCGCTATTATTACTTACCAGAAGCAACCACCAAGCAATTTTTAATTGGTTTTAAACAATAAGGAAATAAACAGAGAAGGAATAAGAGTAACAATGACAAAATTTTATAATGCATTTTTGAGGATTTTTTTATCGATGGTTGTTGACCGGTTAATTATTCCACAAGTTGTTTCAAATCAAAATCTAAAAAATTGTTGAATTGCTGAAAGAATGACAAATTTAATTTTGGGTTTTGAAATTATTCTAGGGTCTAATCAAGTCACTGAGATAAAATATGAAATAGGGCAAGTTTTAAAGTACCTAGAATCTTGGTACGTTTATTTTTTTATTAAAAAAAAAAAAAAAAAAACAAAAAAAAAAAAACAAAAAAAACAAAAAAAAAAAAAAAAAAAAAAAAAAACACTTCTGCATTGAGTGCTACTTATACGGTTTACGAATTTAATTGTAAAAAAAAGCATGCAAGTGTTCAAAAGTTGTGATTTTTGTAAGAGGGGGGTAGGAGCAAAGGTTTAAGGCCCGAGGCTGGGCAATGGGGCCTGTCTGTTGTTGAAACGACGAAATGGATGTAACCCATAGCGTAGAGGCGCTAAAGCCCACTTTTACATTTTGACAAGACGCAGTTGAAACTGAACGTTTGCTTTTTCATTAAACTCCGTTTTGCATACCTTTGACGACCACTAAATAATTACTATGCATACCCTGAAATATTATGAAAAGCGTAGTATGCGTATCTAAATGAATGCAAAGTATAAGCTATCTAAGATTTGCTCAAAGTGTGGACTTTTCCCCTTTTTTGCTCAATTATACATCGATATGTTTTGGTTAATATACATGCATGAATGTTTGGTATTTGCAATTCTGTGGTTTTTTATGATCGCCGTCATATAGAGTGTCATGTACATTGTACAAGTTATAGAGTCCCTTTGATGGAAATAGTGTATAGGGAGTACAAACACGACGGCAACGCTTCATGGAGCTCCTGATGAGGAGTCGACAAATTAACGTTTTCAACATGGCAAATCGAATCCTCTGGTCTTCAGGAGTCGCCGCTAGATGGTGTCGTATTATGGAGTTACCATCAACAGCCAATCAGCACTCGTTGAGATCGTTTCAGCACTCCCTACATTTCCATCAAGCCTAGGGACTCTTGTGCAAAAGTCAGCTTTTATTAACAGTGTCAGCCGACTCCGTAGATTTTGGTTCAGGTAGGCAAACCGCAATACTCATCACGATGGAAAAGTAAATACTGCAGGTTGCCTACCTGTTCCAAAATTCAAGGCGTTCTTGTTTCAGTCGACTCCTTAGATTTTGTTTCAGGTAGGCAACCCGTAATACTTTTTACAGATGAACTTAATCATTGCATGTGGCCTATATCTGAGCAGGAAATCTATATCGTCGACAGTTATTACTCAGTTCACCGCCTGTACTTTCCAAAGTTGAAAAAGCTCTGATCCGACAACATTGCTGGTATACAGGAATGGATAGAACATCAATCTTCTCAACAAAATACCTACCACATATTAGCGGCTTCGCTACTTTCGGTTCGCTGCGTTTCGTTTCGTTATTAATCCTGTTTTAAGAGCGAGCTCTGAAACGATGGAATTGGTGGAACTCTGGAGAAAGAGAGAGGGAGAGAGAGAGAGAGAGAAAGAGAGAGAGGGAGAGAGAGAGAGAGAGAGAGAGAGAGAGAGAGAGGGAGAGAGAGTTAAAAAAGAGGAAATTTACTTTTTCAATCTGCGAGTCCCGAGTCCTCTAACTCTGACTTTCAACCTTTTTTTTTGTTTTTTTGTTGGAAAGACGGGAAAGTTTCCCCTTTTTGCTGCGGTGTGGAACGGTTGGGGGTTTGCATGCTCATACTCAAGGCTCCGCAACGTTTTTCGCCGTTCCCATGAATTCGCGAGCAGCCAACATTTTGAACTTCTCTCTGCGTTTTGTGTTGTTAAATTATTTATCTCTCTCTGTCTCTCTCTCTCTTCCACTCCCTCTATCTCTCCTCCTTTTCTTTATCTCCCTCTCTCTTTTGGAATACTTTTGAATTTTCGGTGTCAATTATGGATCCATTGAAAGAAATGACAGGCATAATAGGCAAGTTGCAAGGGTCTGACATTTTGTGTTGTTTAATAGAGAACATGTAAGTATACTCTTTCCTTGATGAGCTGAGAACAAAGGTGTCTTTGTTTTTTCTCTACCTTTTTCTTACGCATGCGTCATTCCTGGAGCGTGCATCGAGGCCCGCGTCTAATTCTTGGGCGAATACAGGAATTTGTCTTTTTCTTCCTCTATATATGATCATTGGATTGAACTCATATGTGAAAGTGAAGGATAGGAAATGGGGCCATCACCTTACTTTTGCCCTTATCCACGTCCTTTTCTAACGCCTACTTTCAAATAGAAGGAGAGAGAGAGAGAAAGACCAATTCCCGTTTCCGCCCATGGTTCAATGGGTCTGTTGCAAACTTTTGCTACAACGATTAAGAGAGTTTAATCTAATGTTAGGTAAAATTGCCTGAAAAATCCATTGGTGGCATCAGAAAGTCATAAAATTCAGTAATAAACTCACAAGATGCGTCTAATGAAATCCAAGATGGCGGAGAAATTTCGAGCAATTTGTATGCATGCACCACGAACATTCAAGGGTAGCCAACCTCACATTATCCATCACAACCAATCACAACGTAAACAAATGCATAACCTCTATACCTCCAATGAGGTTGTCAAAGTTGGGCATCCTTGAATATTCGTGATGCATGGATACAAATTGCTCGATGTTTCTCCGCCATCTTAGATTTCATTAAACGCCTCTTGTGAGTTTATTATTGCATTTAATGACTTTTTGATGCCAGCAATGGACTTTTCAGGCGATTTTACAACAGATAACAGACTCTTAATCGATGTAGCAAAAGTTTGCAACAGACCCATTCCACCTGTTCCATTCCCGCTGAGGTTTTTTATTTCGCCATTTCAACCATTGGCCAAAGGAAGAGGAGGAAAACGGTCCTGTTGAAAAAGAGCGACCTGTTCGTTCGGGGGGTTGCGCGAATGAGGGTGTAAACAAGAGTTTCGGAATTTGACAGATATGATGTTGAAACCCTGGGGAGGGGAGGGGAGTTGAAGGGAGTGGAGGGGAGGGGAGTGCGCGGGTGAAGAAGGGTGGAATTTGCGGAGGGTGAGAAAAAGAGGGTCATGGATGCTGCAGGGAAAAGCAAATACGTACGCGCTCGTGAAAAAGTTGTCCATTGCGCTGTTGCAAAATGAAGCGTTTTCTCTTTCAAATAACACTGCTATACGAAAAATGATACAGAGCAACAGAGAGGCTGTTTCACGATATAAGTCCTTTTTCAAAGTGATGCAGCAGTAGCGCACCGAGAGATTCTTCATCTCTCTCTGTTCTCCATTAAGAAATGTATGTTAGACAAGGATAGACAAGGGGATAAAACCCCCTCCTTCTGTCCTTTTCCTACTCATGCATTCAAATGGGAAATGAGAGAGATGGAAGATATCCTGGTTGCGCCAGTGTGATGCAGCATAGGTGATCTGATTCTGGATTTTTTTCGCCTCCTATTTTTTAACCTTAAATAAAAACTTGTAATTGAGGCATTTTTCGGTAAATGGGCGTATGACGATTTACGCCCTTTTTTTGGAGAACTCGTTTTTGAAATCCTGACGATAAGACCTAACAGGTGATATAAAGTTATTCATATGTTGAACGGAAAATAACCACGAAACAATCGTTCGAATGAACGCACCTCGGCTGAATTCAGAAACATATGGGCTACAGTACCTCTTTCGAGCGGTACTCGCATCGCATCTGTATCTGATATTGATAAAAGCTCAGTGGATAAGTCAGTGTGTGTTTTTTGCGTTTTTGGCTCGGTCTCCGATGACGACAAATCAACAATAAAACCCTCCTTCTTGGCCAAAAATAGGCCCAAAAGGGCCTTAATATCATCCCTCCTTCTTACAATTTCCTTTCCTCCAAGTTTGTGACACAAATCTAACACAAACAATACTTGTCGGATAGGCTGGGAGAGAAAAAAAACGTTTTTCGGTAAAAGGGCGTATAACGCAGCAACTTTGAACTTTCACTGCTCAACTAATTTTCACTCTACAAACTTGAAATTGGGTAGAGTTCTTTTTGAATGTTTGTTCTACAAGCCAGTTTTTCAAATTTTGAAAACTCTGCAGTAGTCTCTAAGTTATAACGTTTTAAACTTTCAAACGCGTTTTTCTCGAAAGTCGTTTTTTTGCCATACGCCCATTTACCGAAAAATGCCTCAATTAATCTAGTGGAAATTGCGCGGTTTGAATCAGTGGCGGCTCGCCAGGTAAGGCAAGTGAGGCGACAGGGAGCCATCGCCTCACATTTGTTGATGGAGGGGAAAGAAAAAAAATTAAGAGAATAACGTAAAAAGGTTAAAATGGTTATTATTCCACATTTCTTTTGTTTCAATAGTCCAAAAAGTGTGAATGAAACAAAGAATTTTCAAAACAGTTTAGGTGAAAAGCGCTTCAAAAAAAAATCCTGTGCACGTCTCATTTTCGTTGCCTCACCTCCACGAGCAGAGGTTTGAATGAGAGTGCAAGTGATACAGAGCGGCTATCTGGAGAAACAACTCTAATACAACTATCCAGGTGAGAAAATTTTGCTTGTTTCTGTCATTTGTCAATTTCTTTATCCCGTTCAAATCCTTCCAAAACAAACAGATTGATGTGTTCAGATATAGCCACTCTCAAACACTCGCACTTTTGTTTAAAACCTATTTCGAATGGATTTGTCACATTTTTTTTTTTTTTTTTTTTTTTTTTTTTTTTTTTTTTTTTTTTTAAGGTTACTTACAAAAAAATGAAGAAAAAAAATCAGGCAAACAAAGTGAGCCCGTGTAAATTGTCCATAAGAAATTGCCGTCATAATATGGCTGCCTCATTGAAGTTTCAAAATCACGTCCCATAAATCCTCTCTATTGCTATATAGTTCGTCATTGGCAGCGAAATTTTTATCAGCAAACTTTTGTGCCTTTACTCAGATCCACCCTTTCAACCTGACACTATACCCATACAATGTTTGCTCTATTACTCCAGAGTAATAGAGCTATGTATTTCTCATCAGTTTCCAGAGACAAGTTGCGACGGAGCACTAACTGGCTGCAGCAGAGGCACTCTGATTTCTCGCGGGTTCAGCAAAACAACAGTCAACGTCGCATGGTGTTGAATGGTGAGCACCCTCTTCTTCACTTCCCGCCCATCCCACCCGTGTTTTTCGAATATCTCCGTTCAACACCATTCGACATCAAAAATTGTTGACTATTGTTTTACATGTTATTTTGTTGAATCCTCGAAAATTCAGTGTGCCTCAAATCTTCACTATGTATTTTAGCGTAGTGCTCCGTCACTATTTGTCTCTGAAAATAACAGTGTTGCCACCAAACTAATATTTTTCACATTGTAAAGAATGGGTGCCGGGTACTGTTACAAATTTTAGGGGTGCCGGCTACTGGGGGGTTCACCTCAACAGGTCTACGCGGTCAATCAATACATGCTCCGAAAACTGGCATCGCTGCTTCGGCAAAGGTAAAAGAAAATTCCATTGGGCAAGTCGTCAGAGACAGGAAGAAGGGTTGCGGGTGGAGAAAAAAGAGGGATGGGGCCGTAGGGGAGTGCGGGTGGGTGGGGTGGGGGGGGCAGAGAAAGTTGCGTAATTCGCGGGAAGTTTGTTGCAACAGCATAACAACTCGTCGCGAGGCGGGATGGGACGGTCTCCTCTCCTATATACTCTATCTAAACTCTCCACTCTCTCATGCATCCAGCATCTAGCTTTCCACTCAGCTCGATTCTGCGGATGCTGCATTCAATCTGATGGAATTCCCTTTTTCCTGCTTTCAAGGGGGGGGGGGGAGCTGAAGTGGGAGCGGACGTGTGTGTGAATACACAACATTGATATAAGCCCCCCAGCCCCCCACCCCCTCCAGCCCTCCACTCCTTCTTCCCCGGTAGACTCAAACTCATATTCCAGACTCCTCTCCTTACACTCTGTCTTGGAAGTTTTCTGCCTCTTCCCGTCTTCCCGTTTTCCCGTTTTCCCGTTCCTTCTCTCTTTCTAGTCCAAACTGATGCGCCTTCTTTTTCCATTCAAATAAAAATCTGTACTGGGGCAGCACTGGAATACACGAGAGTTGGGTTGTTCCTCGGCTAAGAGAATTCGATATGTTCGGCTTCAATTCATCTCGCATTTGAATACGAAAGATTTCTTTTTAAATATGTCATGATATATCCTGTCGGCCTCTTTTTTGGTTGCTCGAGTCCTTATCGTCGTCTATCTGACGTGCAGTATTAGCCCTTAACTGCGCCGCGCCGCGGCCGTGGCACCCCTGAGGCACATAATATATTTCCTCCATTTTGAACTCTTAAAGTTAAAATATCATTTTTTTCCATGTCGTCATCCCTACGGCACATATCGAGAAAAGGTTTCGATTTTTCACCGAAGTCTAAAAAAAGCAAGACCCCGGCCACGCGTACGTTGGGCGCCATCTGACCATTAGAAAATATATTTAATCGTTTGACCTTGATTTTCTCCCTATATTTAGTACTTTGCAAATCTCTTAGACGCAAGAACTAATGCGAGGGATTTTTTCACTATTTTTCCCTTTCATTTTGAGTCAAAATCAATTAAAAAATCATGTTCTCGAACGAAAAAAAAAAAAAAAAAAAAAAAAAAAAAAAAAATCGCGCAGTAAAGGGTTAAGTCGGTTTTTGCAACTTTTCAGGAGAGAGAAAACAAAATCAAATGACTCCTTTGGCTTTAATGACTGACGCTTATTACTCGTTTTCCGTCATAACTTATTAAGATTTTTGCATTTTTGACGACACATAGATCGAAAAAGGGAATTCATTTTTTATACAGGAATCAATGAAAAAGTCAAAGCGTCGAATTTTCAACTTACGCCTGTACGTCAGATGGAGTTAACCACTATACCCAAGATGAGATGTTTTACAAAATTAATGATCCTCAAAGCTGCACGAGTATTCTAAAGATTGGTCTCCATAAGTATTCTACACTCGTCAGAAATGCCTCTTCGATGCGATCGTAGATGTTTTATCGATTTCTTTTTTTTACCGTGTCATTGAGCTTTGGATGAGTCTAGCGCAAGACTTGAAATCGTTATAGTAGAGGAATAGAGAGAGTGCTCAGAAATAATTTCAAATTAGAAAATAAAAGATTCCAGTGAAGACCTGGAAATATGATTAAAAGCTCTTTGCGAAGCTATCGAGGAGGAGGAGGGAAAAAATTAGAGAACAAGGGTATCTTATCTTATGAGCGACGAGAAGTTACCAACTTTGATTTTGCACTGTTGGCAGAATTGAGATTGGATGTCGAGATTATTTCAGACCCATATTTTTTCTCCCTTCTTTTTCTCTCTCTCTCTCTCTCTCTCTCTCTCTCTCTCTCTCTCTCTTTCTCTCTCTCTCGCGATTCCCTTATCTTCCTCCTTTCGCAAGTCAACCGGAAGAATCATGAGCACACGAGACGGCGAACGTTGAAAGTCTCTTGGATGAGAGGGGTGTTGGATGGTGAGAAGAGGGAGGAGAAAAAGAGATTGAAAAGTGCATCAGCACGCATCAGAACATTCTCCCGTCTGTCCGTCCACACGTTCCTCGATTGTAATCGAAAAAAATTCTCTCTCTCTGTTTCTCTTTCTGTTTCTCTCTCTCTCTCTCACTCTCTCTCTCTCTCTCTCTCTCTCTCTTCTTTCTCTCTCTCTCTCTCTCTCTCTCTCTCTCTCTCTCTCTCTCTCTCTCTCTCTCTCTCTCTCTCTCTCTCTCTCTCTCTCTCTCTCTCTGTTTCTCTTTCTGTTTCTCTCTCTCATTTGTGAGCATTGGAAATGCATGAATTAGAAGAGAATAGAGCTGATGGCTTAAAACACGTCTTTATGTCTTTTTCTAATGCATTCGTTTTTAAGGACGAAGAGAAAGAAAGAAAGAGAGAGATAGAACGATAGGGAAATCTATGAATATACGTGCAATAATGCAATAATGCATACGGCATCATGGCAAAGTGTAAAACGTATATCATGGTTTTACAGGTGGCCAAATTGCAATATAACCTTTTACTGCACGGATGTTAATCTTAATCGAAGCTGTTCAAGTTCTCCATTTTCACGAAATCAGAAAAGTTTATATTTAAGTACACTAGCTGGACATAATTCGGTATGACTACTTTGGTGTGTATGTTACCCTTTTGTGTAGCCTAATAACATATCTAAAGGAGAAAGAATGTCCGGCTAGCATCTTAATATTCAATCATTTAACGAAAACGAGGGCTTTTACCGTGAAGAACACAAAACTGACCCACTATGAAGTGGTAAAATACGCCATTTAAGATTAAATAACCCGTAGACACCAATCAAACCAAAAAATGTATTGTTGAAAGTAAAGAAAGGCATTCAACTGGGACTTGTAGACCAATTCAAATTTTGATCATTTTTGTGACCAAAAACCGACCTTATTTGCACTCCTTCTTTTTCATTCGTATCCACTATCCATGCATTTTGTTCTTGTATGAAAGAAAATACATACATATTACATATGTATTAAAAGTTCTAGGAGCCAATAGTGAAATAGATCTAAATATCTTTCTCTCTCCAATAAAAGGTTAAGTTCCGTTTCAATTGAATAGAAAAAAGCACGCTTGTCCCAGTATTAAAACTGGAGGAAGTTTATCCTTTGCAAACTGTTAAGGGAAATTCAACGCTTTGCCATTGTTAAAGAATGCAGAACGAGGCTCTAAGAACTTATTAATATTGAAATGTCAACAGTGGCGACGGTAGACCAGATGAAAGAAACCTTTTTGTTTGCCAGCTCTTCTATTCCTTTTTTTTCCGGGTCTCCTTGTCTCCATTTCGCAGCCTTTATTTGTCCTTAATTTGTGATTACCACCTTTGCAAACAAAGAGCATCGCATTTTGCATTATTGTCAGGACGAGAATTTGTGTATTCTTCTTTTTGCGAGACGCAGGGGGAATGATGTAAAAATTGGAATTGAAAAGTGGTACGAATGAGCTCGCCTAGCTTTTATACCCCCCCCCCCCATCCCTTACTCATTCCCTCTCCTTCACTCCCCCCTCTCCCCCACTCCCACTTCTCGTATTAAAACCATACTGTAAGAGTGTTTGATTGATCCATAAAGATATGCTCGAGGTTGCAAAATATCCTACGGGCTACCAAATATAGAGGATTTATGGGATGTGATTTTGAAACACCAAGGAGGCAGCCATGCTTGAAATCTCTTGTGGACATTTTTCACAGACTAGGTTTGTTTGCCTCATTTAATTTGACCTCATTAAAAGAAAATTGTGACAAATCTATTTTAAATTGGTTTTAAACGAAAGTGGAAGTGTTTTAGAGTGGTTAACTGGACACACAAATTGATATATGGGTCATTATCTTGTAACGGGTGGGACATTCAGACGACTTTGAAGCCATTTTTTTTTCAACTTTTTAATCATTTTAATGAGAAAACTATCCCACCAACAGAAAGGTCTTAACTTCTAGATAGTGATAGGATTTTCAAAATTTAAAAAAAATCAATCCAAAGCTGAGAAAACAGCAAAATAAGAGTGTAACGGGTGGGACAGAAAATGGAAAAGGGTTTTTGAATCACTTCAGAAAAAGTTGAAACTTTGTGAGTTTTGGAGAGATAAAATTTGGAAAAAATATATGTTAAAGGTATGCGTATAAGCATTGATCCTACCTGAGGTTTTTCTCATTTACTGAATGATTTTTCTCTAAAAGAAGTAAAAATTAGCGTAACGGGTGGGACAGCTAGAGGTTTTGTAAAGAGTGGGACGCGTGTGATTTCGGCATTGAAAATACACATCAAACCTGCTGTCACATCAACACGTTTGACTTTGTTAGATCTAAATAATATTTTCGTCTCTGGTTGTATTGTAATGCAAAACAAGACTGCTAGGCACTAATTTTTAAATTTCAATTTTTGCAAATCATGTCCACTTTATTGTAGAATGACCCATCACTGCGTTCCTTTTGGAAAGGTTTTCAGGATGAAGAACTGGACATATGATAGAAACTAGCAAAAATTTCTCAACTGGATAGTTGAATAGGTACTCTGTGTCCAGATAGCTGCTCTACAAAACTTGCACTCTCATTTGAAACCAATTTCCTATGAATTAATTACAATTTTTAATTTTACGTTAAAAAAAAAAAAAAAAAAAAAAAAAAAAAAAAAAAAAAAAAAAAAAAAAAAAAGAGGCCAACAAACCAGAAAAAAATCGTCCATGCAATCAAACTTCGGGGTAGGACTTATTACATGTATTAGCCCCTCGATTGGTAATAGCTCGTCGCGAATATTGCAAGTTAAATTATGAAAAGTGAATCTTTTGCTAACTTTCGCTACGAGGAATTGAATAGTTACTTCTCCAGTAAAATCCACCAATTTTTGTATTCTGTAAACTTGTTGAAAATGAAATGTTTGCAACACCCGGCAACAATGGATTACGTGGCCTATTAGTTCTATCGTTGATGATTGAAAAGAAGAGATAAATAATGCAGAATGGTGTCTCGTCGCAGTTCAACATGCAACGGATCACAGTCCACCGTTCTGATTGATCATGTCCTCTTTTCGCACAATTGTTTACTTTTGACCTCCCTTCCTTTATTCCTTATCATGAAAAGAGGCAAATTCATTACGGAGCAAATAAGCACGACTCTCGGTAGGTATAGTGCATGTATAAATTAACGGTAATCACCAAGGAAGTATAACCATAAAGGGGATTTTCAAAAACCACGGGAGCCGTGGTTTTTTTTTTACACAACCCTATGGGGAGTGCATATTAGTTTCGGTCTGGTTTTTGGTTTGCGCTGCTGTACAATGTACTACTTAGCATTTTGGAGTATTGAAATTCTGTGTTTTAAGTGGTTGTTTTGGAACTATTTGGCACCATTTCGTTTCTCAGCTATTTTGTAGCCAATCAAATTCCTCTACTCGTCCGGCGGACCGATATTTCGTCGAAAATATCACCCTTTTATACTGACTTTCAAGCGCGTTTTAGAGTCGGTTTTTGATGTTTTTCACATTTTTTTTTTTTTTTTTTTATACCAACGGTTAATACTATAATGCCTCTGGTTCAATGCCCAGAAAAGATTGGATTTGACAAGTCTATGGCTTTCATGAAAACACCAACTTTAAACCTCAGATATATAGAGCAATCTGGTTGATTAAGGAGCAGTGAAAAAGCTGATGTTTTCATTCAAACCTACAGTTGTCAAGTCCAATAATTCTTGGGATAGCCTATACCTCGATCCAGTTCTGGTCGCAGTTTTTCTCGCTCTTACACTCTCACCGCTGTAGTGTAGTACACTAGTAGACTCTAGAAATTGTCTTTCTCTCTCTCTTTCCTCATTTGAATGAATGTATTAGAAAAGAAGAAAGAAGAGAGGCGAAAATCAAGTGACTGGCCCTAATCTATCCTTTTCCAACACACGCGTTCTAATGGAAGAAGAGAGAGAGAGAAGGATAGATTCCTGAATCCGCCAATGGTAAGTTAAATGTATTTGCGTGAATATTTAAATCCAATTACAGCCCACTTCATCACCACGCGTCGAAAGGATTTTAAACTTTGGTCTCTGCGCTGCTCCGTAAACTTACAGGACTTTTCGCTGTATCATCAACCAACATTCCTACATCGCCATCCCTAACCTACCTTCATTATTACCGCTCTGCACAGCCGAGCGGCGAGCTACCTCTTTTCAATTTTTACTTTTCTTCCCTGAATTTAAATTTTACCGCTAAGCTCAACGGAGGAAGAGCGCTCAATGGGTCGGTTCGTATTCATTTTTGGAACGTGGGTGTCCACTGTTCAGTTGACGACGGATTGTGACCGGTTTGACTTGTTTCGACTGAATGGGGCTCTTGCAAACTTTCGCTTCAGGGGATTGAAGAGTTAATTGATTCTTGCATAAAAATCTGTAGAAATGACGATTAGTAGGTACCTACACTAAAAAATCACAATTCACTCTTAGAATCGGGCTTAGTGGCGTAGAGACGCAGGTATCACGGGAGATTCCTATCTAAATAATTGAGACATACATCTCTGTGTTTCCGTAGAGAAAGTGACATAATAGACAAAAATCTCCCATGATACCTGCGTTGAACCGTCATTACGAGCTTGCCGTTATGGCAGTTATTTATTACTAAATTTTAGACCTTCTCAGTGTGATTTTCTTGATTTCCGCCGGTCTTTACATCAGATTGGACTATTTACTTGCTTATAGCAAAAGTTTGCAAGATCCCTTTACATCAGATTGCACTATTTATGTGATTATGGCAAAAGTTTGCTAGAGCCCCATTCCATGTACGGTTATTATAAAATGTTTGCATCGATAAAAAATATAATTTTTTCAAAAAATAAAGTTGAAGAAAGAACTTACAAAGTTGGCCCGTTTGCGATATTTTTTTTTTTTTTTTTTTTTTTTTTTTGCGTTCTTCCCGGTTGCTCCGATATTTCTAACATACAAATGGAGGTATGAATCAGTGCACAATGTCTCAGATCGTCAAAAATTGGCCAAAAATCAGAAAGTAAAATTATCATCAATTTATCCTTATTATAGACTTTCAAGGCCAATTTTAACCACAGAAAACACATTCAACGAGTAATTCGAACGCAGAAATTTCACTAAAAGTTTGAAATTAAACTCAAAAGGACAAAAACGATGATTTCCTATGACTTTTTATTCACCCGTTTCCAGCCACTTTTCTTTTTTCGATATCAGACTATTGTGTATATAGAGGCATAAAGTGCGATTTTGAAACATTGCAATTCATCCATGTAAACTCATGAAAGCACCTTCGCAATCGTTGTGTTTTAATGGTTAATACAACGTTCCCTAATTCCACGATACGCCAATGGAATCAGTAGCGGCTCGTGCGATTCGGCATCAATGGATCCTCTCCATTTAAACCTATGTAAAATAATCGATCTTCAGGAGGTGCATTACACCCCCAAGAAATCGATTCATTTGCATAAGTTTAAATGGCAAAACACATGGTTGCCAAACTTCACGAGCCGTCACTGAATGGAATGAATGTGATTTGATATTTCAGTATTGTGTCTTGTCTTGTGGTTTTACGGCGTAGTGCGGCGTGCGGCGTGCGTATGCGCATCGCTGTGAGATGAGCGTGGAGGGGCAGCTCACAGCTGCCTAGACCCGCCTCAAAAGAGTATTTAGCATGTAAATTTTTCCATCGGCGGCCCCCGCAGTTTCGGCTCCTAAACGGTTACCGCAAAATTTACATATCATTGCGCCTTGCTACAGCCCCGATGCAACCCGCTTGGAAAATCATATATGCAGATACTCTTGGTCTAGTCTTGTTCAGCTTAAATCATGGTGGGGAAGAGGGAGGCTGACCCATCCATGCCAGGCGCCTATTTCACGGCGGATGAGCCAAAGGTATCCCTTTGAGGGATCGTATGATGCGTCTGCCCTCGTGGAAAATGTTCAACGTTGACACATTTCCGCTGATTTTTGTTTTTGTTTTATATTTCTCGAATTTTTGTTGTATAAAGTTTAAAACAATGAAACCCATTTCCCCTTGAATGGGTCTTATGAGAACTTTTACTGCAGCCGCAAGGAACACAGAATACTCTAATCAGAACGGAAACACTAATTCATTTTGAAACATTCTTTACTTTGGGCCGCCATGTTGGGAAGTGAGCACTCGCCGGGTTTTGATTGCGGTTGGGTGTCAACTCTGATTGTAAATATAACCTGAAAAAGCACGTCCACCATCTTGAGAAGTGAACAGGCGCAGTTGCCAGTTGGTGCTTTTAAATTCCAAATCTTGTTTCCATTGGTTACGGTATTCTGTGGCAGGGAGGGTATGCTTTTGTCATGAAATCACTTGAAAGTAACATATTGGGAACATCAGAATGTTCGAGAATTGACTCTTAAACTCAATAAATGCACACAGTAAAAAATATGAATAGTGTTTTAAAATAATTGCAAAAAAAAAAAAGAAAACAAAAAAAAACAAAAAACCAAAATTGCTAAATAACGAGAAAACTCTTTAAATTGCAAAAGTTGCATTTTGAGAAACGCTGATGTACCGAAAATGATTGGCGATGTGCAATACCAATCTTTGCTTTTCTAGTAATGTTTTTGATAAAGTGAAAAAACATTTTTCACGAGTTACAATTTTTTGAAATGCAATTCTTGCCATGTCAAGTATATAATCCAGGTTTCCAGCGTTTTATTGTGATTTCAAAATAATATTTATCTTCTTTGTGCGTTCGATACAATTCCTAGATAGGAGTCAAAAGAGCGGGTCACAATCGGGGGGGGGGGGGGGTCCCCATCTAATCGTGAATTTCTATACCGAGAAAAGTGATTCATAATATAATAGAGAAAGCTGCAGTTACATGGGACTTCTCGAATGGATTTGGAGACTTTTTGATGATTTCAATGTGATTTTACCATTCTTACCAACCCTCCATAATGCAGTGGTGGAAGTCTGCAACAGACTCATTATATCATACTATAATAGGGCATACAACAAAACTGAAAAGGGAGTCTCTGTCATTCATCATTCATTGGTGGCTCGCGTGCAATTTGGCAACACTGTTTTTCCTACATTTAAATCTATGTAAAACCATCGATTGTTTTGCATTAAATCAAATTGAGGGAAAACAATGTTGCCAAATCACACAAGCGGTCGACGTCCTTCAAGCCGATTTTCACGAATTTTGACAAATAATTTTTGATGTGTTTTTAACAAGCCTCATTGGCTTGGCTTATTAGAGTCTCAGGTTTTATGGAAATTATTCCCTTCAAACCATGATTTTCTATGAAATGTTATGTCTTTTTTAAGGACCCACTGATGGTCCTTGGCAGTGATCCCACTCTCCATATTAATTGGCAGTGATCCCACTCTTCACATTAATTGGCAAACAACAAAAAAGCAAAAAACTAAATTCTTTCTTTTCCATTCAATGCATGTTTTGAAATTGCCAATTTTTCGAATAATATAGCCACAAATATATCAAAAAAAATGTAAAATGTAGAACAAATACAATCCTCTTTGCTACTACAGCTTAGTCAAATATCTTAGTCTCACAAACTTGAAGTAGTTTCCAATCAGGGGGCTGATTCTACTCTTTTGGATGAGATGGGACAAGATGTCTCGAATGGATCATCCATATTGGTTTGAACGGCGTCACGTGACAGATTTGATGTCGTTTGAATCGTTCATTTCAGAAAACTGACTTCTCCATTCATCGAATGACTCGAAACCTGTCACGTGATGCCATTCAAACCAATATGAATGGTCGATTCGAGCTATCTTGTCTCATCTCATCCCAAAGGAGCAGAATCAGCCCCCTGATTTGATTTACTGAGAAGAAAAAGTCGGCAACCGAGCCAGAAAATTAGGGAATGCCCACGGGGATCAGTGAATGAGGGTATGGATGTTCAATTAGGACTTTCGGGTTAAATTGTAGAAGATATGATGGGGATGGGAAGGGTGGTGAGGGGGGAGGGGAGAGGGTGGACTTTTTTCCCCAATGCGTTCTTTTTTTCATGAGCTTCTGCGAACGAGAATGAAGCGCCTCGAAAAATGAGCATTCTATTTGCGTTATTTATCCTCGATTTGCCCGGGAGCATAATTGCAGTCACGCGGTTGCAAAATCAGGCAAATTAAGTAGCATCAATTTCAATACGTGCAAATCAGATCAGACGAGAATCAGAAACCAGGCAGCCATGGGCGGAGCCAGCAATTTAGCAACTGTGGATTCTTCCCATTTGAATTAATGAGAAACAATCGATTAGAAATTGGGCCATGGCCCCCTTAAGAATCGATTGTTTCTCATACATTCAAATGGGAAGAATCCACACTTGCCAAATTGCTAGCTCTGCCCATGCAGTCAGCTGCACGGAGACACAGTTTGAAGGGAGAATGGAAATAAATAAGAACATACATCACTGGCGGAGGATCCAGGAATTAATCCTTCTCTCTCTTCTCCCATTAGAACTCGTGTGTTAGAAAAGAACAGATCAGAAGCAGTCGCGTGATTTTCGCTCCCTCTTCTGTCCTTTTCTAACACATGCGTTCCAATAGAGACAGAGAGAGACGGGCAATTTCTTGGATCCGCTAGCGCAGCTTCCCATGTCAAATGGTCATGCAGACAGACCTTATTTTCTGGGGAAGAACTCCAAGACCTACTTTCCATTGCTGAGGTATATTTCCTGACCCATTTTTTCTAAACTTAAGGAACTTTTATATATTCACGTTTCTAATTAAGGTCCTCGCAATTCAGATCTGAACCATAGATTCGAGGGATCCAGCCATCTGCCATATATTCTTCCATTTGAATTTATGATTAACAATCGATTTTTGAAGGGACTATAGCCCCGTGACTAATCGATTCTTTCTCAAAAAGTTAAATGGGAATAATACACTGTTGCGAGATTTTCTGTATCCACCAATGCTCTCCCTAGCAAAAATGGTCCATACAGGTCCATAAGGTCCATAACTTATTCCCTTTACAGAGTATATGTATCCATTTTGATATGTATAGGTATACGACATACGTGTTGATATCCTTACAGATCAATACATATCCATACTCTGTAGCAGGAAATCGGTTATGGACCTTAAAGGAACTGTACAGAACATTCATGCCAGGACTGGACGAGACCTTTATGGATCGATCCGCCTTTCAAGATGAGAGGGAGTCTCTTCATACCACCCTCATGGGATTTCTCGAATTCCCCACAGCAAACATCAGAACAGAATACCTTGGACTCTGCACTGTATCGCAATACTTTCTCAAGTTTTAATTTCGTTCGTAATAAGAATGTATGGATTAATAGATGCTTTTAATTTGGTCGGTATAACTAAAATCACGTAGAATTTGAAATGCTATACGTTGGTTATACCAGACCAGTCTCTGATTGGTTGCGAGGTATCTAACGTCACAGCACTAAAACCACAGATTTTAGAATAAAATCGGGTCATTTAAGCTATGCAGAGGCAATTAAAGAAAGAGCAAACTGAAATCAAATAAATTGATATTGAGGAAGTCATTATACTAAACAATAAAAATACCGAAGAAAAAAAAACAAACAAAAAAAAAAAATGAAAAAATAACAATGGATAGAAAAATCCCTCCTTCCTTTTTTTTCCATCCTTCTCCCCCTGAGACAGCTCTCTGACTCTCTGTCTTTCTGCCTTAGTATTTTTGTCTGAATAAAAGATAAGATTAACTAAAAAAAAAAAAAAAAGTATAAAAGGAAAATAAGTTCAGGAATAGTTTTCGCGATGAAAGACTCCAATTACCTTTTCAACATGAAAGTGGCGCCATCGCTAGTTTAAAGGATCTGCGCGCATATTGAACAAAGTCGAAACGATCCGCACAGTGTTTGCCAGATCGAGGGTAAAAAGCCGTATCGTCCCCATTTAAATCAATGTAAAACGTACGGAGTTTTTCACCGAAATCTGGCAACACTGGATCCGCATTCAAACCCACCCCTTTTTTCGTAACGCACAACGTTTCTAGGAAAAGGAAAGACGCTGCGTTTTTTTTTCCAGGAGAGATAAAGAAAATGGAGATATGAATAAATATTCCTATCATGTATGCGCGAAGGTGCTGGAAAATTTGGGGTTGTCAAAATATAAATGGAAAAGTTGTCGATGTTGGTACTTTAATTTGCTTTAAAACGATGTCTCTGGTATCTAAAAGCCAAAATATATCCAGTAGTGCTTTACGTTTGGAAGCTTATTAGAAAATGTCCTTACCGTCCGGAGTGTATGGGTTTCCTGTGTTTTTCGGTTTTTAAAGTTCAATTTTTCCCAACGTTTTTCTATACATCAATTATTTCATCAACAGCAAGTGCATCTAATGATTGGATTCAAATCATCTATTTAGGGCGTTATACCTAGATTCAAGCTTCTTTACTAGTGCTCCAATTATGTTCGGTCAGTTTTTCAAGTTTCTGGGAAAAATGAGCGATCGCCGCGAAAGGGATTGAGTTATTTTGTTTTAGTTGCCCGAACAGCTTCACCGAGTTCTGAAATGTATTGCCTATATAGTTCAAAACTCATTAATTAATTATCAATACAAAGGCCTGGTATTGATGGAAATGTACAATTAAGTGCATCGATCAATGTTGCCGTATCGAGTTTTTTTTTTTTTTTTACTCATTTCAAAAATGGATTTTCGTTGATAAAGCAACAAATGACGAAGAAGAAACTGGTGGTTTTTTATAACATTATTTACGCAATTACTTAACATACCTACTTTCAAAATGTCACTTCTAATCACAAGAAAATTGATTATCTTTCATTTTTTTTGTACTCCATTTGGCAACACTGCATCACATTAATGGGGTTTTTTGATTTGGATGTTCTGTTTTTTAGAATTACGAAGGGTAAAATAGATTCCCTACATGTAGAGAGTGAGAGTTAATACGAGTGAAACCATGGCCACCTCCATTGGATGCGTTTTTGCTTTGTTTACATTCTGAAGGCCATTGTTGTGTTTTGGTCCACAAGAAAGATTACTGTGCCTTAGAGTTTCTAACGGTGTAATATTTTACTGCTTTGTTGATCGACATCTATTTACGCTTTTAAAGGTTCTTTTGGGCATAAAAAATTTTTTGAGGTGCATCGATCATGATTAAAATTAACAAAGCTCATCGACAATTATAACTATTTTATACGTAAATACCTTTGGATCCGTTATGTTGGAAAACAACTATTTGTGAACAAATGTTCAAATCCTCATCTAATGGGGGCGCCCATAGAGCCTAAAACCCTTCAACGAATCAGAGGCTGACTACTCTCTTGTCTTAACTATTTCTACATCACACTGGGACTCTGGTGTAAAATTGATAGCCGTATTCTTAACCCCCCACGCAGATTTTTTTTTTCTAAAAAGTGGATTTTTAAGTAAGGGTCAAACAAATGGGAAAAATAGGAAAAAAATAATTTTTTTTTTTTCGGCAAAATTCTCTTTTTTTTATTTTTCCTGTTTTTAAAAGGATATCCCATAAGAAATGGGGGAATTTTTTTTTTTTTTTTTTTTTTTTTTTCAAAAAAAAAAAAATTTTTAATTTAAGGATTTTTAAAAACTCCCGGAAATTTAAAAAAAATTAAAAGTTCTTTGGATGGGGGAAAATTTTTCCCCTGACATGTTTTATACCCCCCTTCACGCATATTTTTCTTACCTTTTTTTTTTTTTGTGACCAAATTACCTTCTGCGGCCCCCATGGCCAACTTCAAAAACCTGTATTTTTTGGCTTAAAATTTTTCCCGGGGAAACCCCTGGTGAAGGGTTTTAAAGCATGAGGCAACAGCGCCGAAAACCGATCTGAGAAATGAGTATTAAGTACTTCTAATAAACGAGTAAGAATATCTGAAAGTAGAGGGTTTCAGCGCCAATTCAGATAGTGGCGAATATAATATAAAGGGATAAAAAATAAAGGAGAATAAAGGTAAAAGAAACAGCAGAAATCTTCGGTTTTAGGATGACGGATACTGCACACGCGCGGCGCCCAGTGAAGCGAGTCAATAAATAGGAAGGGGCGGTATGAAATTTTGTGACTATTTATGCAAATTTGAATAAAGAAAAAAAAAAAAAAAAAAAAAAAAAAAAAAAAAAAAAAGTTTATAAAGGGTGATTCTTGTGGAAAATTTACGACTAAACCAACAAAATTACTCTCAGAGACTTCTACGTTGCGTTTTAACAAACATATACGCAGTTAAAATTTCCACGCCATGTTCAGCCTCTCTCATTGATTCGCTCTAATGTGCGACAGCATTCGACGCTACGTGGCAAGTCAAAGGCGCGTACATTTCATTCTCCTCCAGCGTCGCGTCGTTTGAAAAAAATCTCAAAGACGAACGTTTTTTTTTTTTTTTTCAAAGTTATTGTTGTTCGAAATAATCTGCATATAGAAGATTATTTTTTCCCCGCTTCTTTTTAACCTATCTGCTTTCCGAAATTTTCACGACTATCACGCTCACCGACATACAGATCCTTAGTAGATGACGTTCAACCCCTCACTTCTTTCTAATCAAAGTTGCTGGCTGAAAATTAGGGTGCACCCTGCACTTTTCCCTTGTATCCTTTTGTCAGAGAGATTTTGCAAGTAAGCTCAAAAGTTATGAGCAATATTATCAGAGCGGAAACTTGAGAGTTTTCATTTCTTCATTAGTATAAAAATACTTTGCTCTATGATACATGCCCGCGGCATGGGTGACATGTCTTTCGCTCTCCTCTCCTATTTGAAAAATGAAAGGAAGCTAGGACAGAGGGGCTAAAGTCACTTGATGGCCGCCTGTCCTATCCTTTTCTAACAAGCGTGTTCAAATGGCTGGTGAGAGAGGAAGACACATTTCTCTATCTATCCATGGCCGGGGATAAAAGCAATCG
Organism: Trialeurodes vaporariorum; assembly: GCA_011764245.1. Lineage (NCBI taxonomy): Eukaryota > Metazoa > Arthropoda > Insecta > Hemiptera > Aleyrodidae > Trialeurodes > Trialeurodes vaporariorum. The sequence goes on from VMOF01000388.1 coordinate 525,001, forward strand.
TGTAAGTAACATTTTATTTTTAGCGCTCAGTTTTTAATTCAAACATCAGGAATGGTCAGAAGCAGCGCTGTATCCAGCATGTGGTTATTCAGGTCCGCGGACTTCCAAAAGGTCAGGAGATCAAAAGAAGTTACCCAGACTGATTAAAAAAAAAGTCAACATAAATAATCGTTTTCGACCTTTTAAGCTCATTTTAAAACTATTCAGTAAAATGTGTAGGTTTAAATTACTTGTTTCGAGTGTTCTCTTAAATAAAATGGCTCTTTAAAGATTTCAAAGAAATGCTAAACAATATAGTTAAGTACTGATTTTTGCCATTTTTCTGCGACCTCAGACCGTGGTGGGTGCCTAGGCCAGGTCTGCCGTTTTGCGTATAATCAATGCTATTTTTTCATTCACCGATGATTCCACCGGTTGAGAAAAGATTACACAGTTCAGTTCAGTGCATGACTGTAATAAACTAAAATACTAGCATCTGTAATCTTTTCTCAACCGGTGGAGTCGTCGATGACTTTAAAAAACTTGCGGATATTTTAATTAATCAACGGAGTTTCCACCGATTAAGGAAATATTACAGATCAGAGTATTTTCGTGCATTACAGTCAGACTCTGAACTGAACTGTGTAATCTTTTCTCAACCGATGGAATCATCGGTGAATAGAAAAATAGCATTGATTATACGCAAAACGGCAGCCCTGGCCTAGGCCTCCGCAGGTGACCGGCGCGCGCGGCGGAGATCCGTACGAGAAAAATCGCAAAACACAATAGTCTTTGAGGAATTTGACAACGCGACAATTCAGCCAAGACTTGATCAGAAAAATGTTGTTTTAGTTCAACTTTTAAGAAAATTTGTCTTTCACTTTCTTCGTTTATTTGAACTTATGCGTTTTAGATCAATAGGACACCTGAAATAAATTTCTTCTCTTCAATTTTGACGCGGGAACTTATGGACTGTAAATCAGTTGTATCAGACTATTGAACTTTATTATTTTTTATCGCGCATGAGAGAGTCATAATAACTTATGAAAACAATATTTTTAAAGCTATAAAAAAGTTACGGGGAAAACACTGTTCAGTGATTCGTGTATCTACTTTCAGAATCCACTAGGGAAAATAAGAAAAATATAAAAAAAATACTATAAATCGTCTTGTAATTGACTCATTTTCTCCCGAGCTTTTATGCATGTTTTCGGTCCGTTTAAGCATAGCAAGCTCAAGAGTGATAAAATTAAAGCAAATCAGAATTGATGTGTTGAGTTTTTCCCCCGCTTGAATGAGAGGAGTTAGGGCTTGGTGATATATTTTTTATGTAATTTACTCCAGCACGCAGGTGCAGGTGTGACTGTGTACATTTGTCAGATATCTTTATTCTCTCCCCAAAAGAATGTTCCGCATTCAAGATCCACCCATCTTAAAAAAAAAAAAAAAAAACTCTCTTGTTTTATGATTGAGATTTTATAACTTTTCAAAGCTATAATCAAAGTTTCCTCGCCATAATTGCAAGCAAACGTCACTGAGAATCTCTTGTAAAAGGTGAATAGACCATGGGAATAAAAGTACACTGAAAAAAATCAATTGCCAAAGCAACAATTCAAAATTTGCTGATGTAACACAAATTGAAAGTTGCTAAATCAACCAGGGTTTTCTGTTAAGTTAACAATTAAGTTGAGTTTACAAAAAAAGTAAATCAACCACATAATGCGGTTTTCTTTTAACAGTATAGACATTGTCAATTTAGCAATTTTAAATAGTTAAAAAATACAGAACTTAACCCAATTAGTTGATCTAACAATTCAGCTTGTTATATCAGTAAAATAAATTGCTAATTTTACTTACTAATTTGTTACTCTAGCATAAAAATTGTTTTTTTTACTATTTGATTTGCTGGTTGGGCAAAGTTAGTTGTTAAGCTAACAAAATGAATTGCTGATTTAGCATTTGAATTGTTAATTTAACAAAACTATAGGTTAATTTAGCAAATCATTTTGTCCAGTACTTTTTTAACTATATTTAATTTTTTGGTGGAATAACTTAAATAAATAAATAAATAAATAAATAAATAAATAAATAAATAAATAAATAAATAAATAAATAAATAAATAAATAAATAAATAAATAAATAAATAAATAAATAAATAAATAAAAATCATTGCGAACTTTTTGCGATTATGAATTTTCTACATTCTCAAGAATGCTAAATTATGCCTGGTTCCACGACTAAAACAACAAGATATTACATAATAAACTGTGCATTCAGAGGTTAGAATCACCCAAATGTGATTGTTGTTGTGGTGAAAAAGGCGGGGATTTGGGTGACTCTTACATGTGAGTGCATCGTTTAATCTGTAATATCTTTTTGATTTTTCGGAAGTTTTGGTTGTACCTTAATTAATTTCTCTTACCTTAAAGTATAAATACGTTTCAAGAACATTTGTCGAAACATCACGCATTAATTTACATATACAATCACAGTTATATGGAAGAAAGTCCTATATATTTTTCCCTTGTCTCCCTCACAGTTTCTTATGAGCACAATATTCTCGGATATGGGCTCATCGGCACCATCACAGCGCCTGTTATACCTCGAGCAAGCTTCGATACAAAGAGAGGCTAGGATGATTGAGAGTCAAGTCATGGCGGTGATACGCGCTCATAAGAGACTGTGAGTAAGACAAGGACGAAACATAGGACATCTTTAGATATAATTGTGATTGTAAATTCACTTGTTATCTTCATAAATTATGTGGGAGTGGAAAGTTACTTCAAGATGAGTGAAATCTAATTGTGCAATAACTTGTGAGAAAACTAGTTGTTTACTATAGCTTCTCCTGGAAATGATTGGGTTTGCCACTTCTATGGTTTTCATGAAAACATCAGCTTCTTTTCTTACTTCTCCTAACCAATCAGGTTGCCCTACCTGAGGACGGAAGCTGATGTTTTCATTCAAACCTACAGTTGTCAAGTCCAACCATTCTTGAGACAGCCTGTAGCATGAATGGGGGGGGGGGTGTGTGTGCCTGTTGCACACTTTTGCTATAAGCGATTTAACAGTCGATTTTGATGTAAAAACCTCGAAAAATAACAATGACAGCACTAAAAACTTCCGAAATTTACTTTTAAACTTCAATTAACACTTTTTTTTTGGGAGGGCGTTATGGTGGCCGAGGGCAGTAAGAATGAGAGATTCCTATCTTCATTTCGTCACTCTCTCCATGCTGACAAGGATGATTCACATGGTAATTAGTCATCAGAGTGATGATCTACACCCGATGAATGGTACCGCAACACCTAGTGACACCGGTGTCAAATGTAAGTCGTCTCTTACTATTGGTCACTTCTTGATGGAGTTACAGTATTATTGGATGGGAATCTCCCATTGTTACTACCCTCAGCCACCATTACGCCCGCGCAAATAAAAGCGTTTATTGAGTTTAGGAGTGGATTTCGGAAGTTTTTAGTGCTGCCATCGTATTTTTTGGAGGTTTTGACACTAGAATCGACTATTAAATAGCTTATAGCAAAAGTGTGCAACAGCCCCATTTGCATTCGAAAATTTGGATCTGATTTCTTATGGGTAAAAATACTCTAGGGTGAGCGAGATAGAACAGTCGTTTGAATCCAATTTTTTCTCGTAACTTCATCACAAAACAGGTCTATTATTTTTGTGACGTTACACTAAATCGGTCTATCATCAAAAAGTTATACAGAAATGGCTGGTCGGAGTGAGGGGGGGGGGGTGTAGATAACATAGTTTCGAACTTCGTGTGAGTACTCGTTGAAATCGTCGTCTGAAAGTTTATTTGCAGCGATGGGGAGAAAGAAGCAACGACCAACGTGCTCCGAAGAACGGCGCTCGCTTGCTGCTTTATTCGCAGTCGTATCGATTTGTTTTGTGTAACAAGAGACTGCGAGCATTACCGCACTCACTTCAGAGAGGTTAGGGGAAGCTTTTCAAAACAAACGCTTCGCCTTTCACCGCCGTTCCGCGATGAAAAATCGATAAACCCAGTTTCTATTTTTGAAGAGCATCAGACGAAAAGAGAACGTGATTCATAAGAATTTGGTCTTGCAGGATTCCAAACACGGTATTTTCACTTAACCTCAATACACGCCTATAAGCTTTTCGAGGTTATGTCGGGAAGTTATCAAAGCAAACGTGCCGGTCACAACCATTCCTCGATGACTTCGGTTTCAATGTGTTTTTTAGGCACACGGGTACAATTGCAACTTTACATATAGATAATATAGTTTCAAGTCAATAAATCTACAGAGTTTGGTATAAAACAGGCATATAGTTATTGTTAAAGAATTTCTCAGCCGAATGACAGAGGTTACCTGAACCGTTTGTTTACATTACGAATGTATTCTATATTGAGAACAATCACAATCAAAATGTGTTATTATGGAAAGAAGGAAATTTCAGTTTTCAAGGTCCAAACAGTCCATTATTGTTGAATAGTTTAATTCTCAGCCCAATGATCAAGGCTAGATTCAGGCATCTAAACTAAACCGTTTGTTTACAGTACACTTGTTTTCTACCGTGAGAACAGTCTCAATCGAAAAGAGTTATCATGAAAAACCTACACCAACGAAGTTAATTTTAGTTTCCAAGGCAGCAAGTCAGGGATTCATTCGAATAAAAAGGTACGTATAAAAGATTCGATACAGGTTAGTTTATTGAACCGGCCGTTTGTTTACAGTGCGGTTGTTTTCTTCTTTGAGAAACAGTCTCAATCGATTGGAGTTATTACGAAAATACTACAATGTAAAGTTAATTTCAGTTTCCAAGGCAGAAACTCAGGTTGAGAGGTTAGATACAGGTTTCGGAAAGAAACCGGCCGTTTGTTTACAGTACAACTGTTTTCTACAGTGAGAAACAGTCTCAATCGAAAAGAGTTATCATAAAAATCCTACATCATGAAGTTAATTTCAGTTTCCAGAATCAAGGGATTCATTCGAGCAAAAAGTGGAGAGGTTAAATACAGGTTTCTACAAGAAACCGGCCGTTTGTTTACAGTACAGTACACTTGTTTTCTACAGTGAGAATAACAGTCTCAATCGAAAAGAGTCATTTCGAAAACTCTACACCATGAAGTTAATTTCAGTTTCCAAGGCAGCAATCCAGGGATTCATTCGAACACAAAGTTGAGAGGTTAGATAAAGGTTTCTACAAGAAACCGGCCGTTTGTTTACAGTACAATTGTTTTCTACAGTGAGAACAACAGTCGCAATCGAAAAGAGTCATTTCGAAAACTCTACACCATGAAGTGAATTTCAGTTTCCAAGGCAGCAATCCAGGGATTCGTTCGAACAAAACATTATCGGCTAGCTAGAACACGCCACCACCACCGCCGCCGCCGTGGTAAGCCATTATGAAAAATAAAGAAATGAAAGCTTGAATTACTCACCGAAGTAAAGATTGCTTTGGAGGATCGATGAGAGAATATTATATCCAATAGAAGAAAACACGGAAACGGCACTGAAGAATAAACGGGAGAGGGAAACCAAATGAAAGAGGTGAAGAAAACATAGAGAAATGATAAATAATCGCGAAAAGAAAGAGAAAGGTGGATGAATAGGTAAGAGACACTTGTTGCAAACTGAAGTTTCTACTTGTGGCGCCGTGGACGCCGTCGCGCTTCGGACACTCCCTTCTCCAACTCACAGAGCGTCCCGACGCGACGCCGAAGGGATGCGCAAGCTCAAAAACCCACCCCCTCTTCCCTTTTCCTACCCCCACCAGTCCCCACCACCTTCCCCCTTGCCGTCGTCCCTCTTCCTCCTTTTCATCCCTCGGCATCGATCCCTCTGCCCCTCTACCACCTGTTACCATCCTTCCTAGCCAGATTTCCTAGATTCACCACCATGTCGTGAATTTTCCATCAAAACAACCCCTCTAGTTATTTCCAGAGTTGGCAACAATGCGATATCAACCCCTAAGTTAAATCGATTCTTCGCCGTCGTCCCGATGCATTTCCTCGATTCTCTTAAGCGCCGCGCCGCGCCGCGTCGCTTGCGCGCTTAGTTCGCGGTTTCTCTACCGGAGGCGCTCGGATCAGTCTGCTGCGCCACAGGTTGTTTTGTATACTTTCGTTGTTGTTTTTTTTATTTTTTTATATTTTTTTTTTTGGCGGCGATGTTCTACTCGAGCTATACCAATAGAGTGGATATATCTGTAGTGTAGCCATGATGGAAATCTCTTATGGACATTTTCTCGTGAAGGATCGGTTTGTTTACTCATTTTTTTTAATATTTGAATTTAAAAAATATCCACACACATCCACTTAATGGAGAATGGGTCTGTTGCATACTTTTGCTACATCAATACGACACATTGTTTCTAACGTAAAATTCTACAAAAATAACGATGTGCATTTTAAAAACTTTCAAAATCCACTCTTTAACTCAGAAAATAGCTTCTATTTCAAACAACCCGCGCTACACTAGACACTATATCACTGACTTATAACTACATAGATGGAACCATCTCGTTTATGTAAACATAAACAGAACTTACAAACATTGGAATGTTTCGTTTAGATGCGTACATTTCTTATATTATTTTGTAATCTTTGATAAACCGAAAAGACCAGACAGCAAGTTCAGCCAATAGTTCATGTATTTAGAAGCGAATTCCATCATTTTGTAGTTACGATGTTGTTTACTTATGCAAGGTGGTTCCGTCTATGTAATAGTATACGGGTGCAAATAGTGTCTAGTGTAGCGCGGGCTATGTTTGAAATTGAAGTGATTTCCTGAGTTAATGAGTGGATTTCGAACTTTTTTAATGTGCGCATCGTTATTTTCGCCGAATTTGACATAAAAATCAAGGCTCTATTTGTTGTAGCAAAAGTATGCAACAGACCCATTTTGCTATGGACCCGTGAAGAACATTTTTACCACGGCTAATAAATCCACTC
>VMOF01000388.1:532420-667420 GCA_011764245.1 Trialeurodes vaporariorum
AAAAGCATTATTGACCTTGTAGAAACGATTTCAATAGAGCATGACACTCATGCTCTAAAAAGTGAGGCAAACAAGCCAGACTCAGTTTTTCATCCTGTCGCACTTTCAGTTAGGCCTTTAAAAAGAAATAATTTTTGTACATGTACCCCATTTTCCTGCTTACCTCCTTTCCCTCGATGTACCTGTGATCATCGATGACTTCAAAAACATTTGAAATTAAAAGACGGATGGGCTCGATTGTTGAAGTTTCGGAAACATCTAACCTGAGGACTTTTCCTCAGCCAAATAAAGTAATTTCCAACTTTTATAGTTGGCCATTGAGTCCGACATGAGATCGCCGCGAACCTCCATTAAAGTTATGATGACTCAAGTTTTTTTGGGCATAACGTTTTAAGGACCCTCTCTTTCAACCTTCTATTTATAAAAAAACTAGAGGCCGGTGGCCGCTTCGCGGCTAAGCGTTCCGTTTCGCGTCTTGCGCGTGATTTTGTTTATTCGAGCTAAGACTTTGACTTGATATCCACTCCCTAACTCCGTTTGCTAGTCGCCCATCTAATCCTGCTCCAAATGACGAAATCTAAAAACTTACTTTATTATTCCTGCAATACTAAAGTGGTATTTTCTCATGTACACCAAATGTTGAGAAAACAGGAGGGAGTCATTATTTGAAAGGGGCATAAATAGCATACCCCCCCCGTCCCCCCACCCCCTTCCCGAAATTTAAACCCTTTTAGGGGTGGTCGTTCTCAAAAACCCGATCCAAAACCGTAAATTTTTTTTTGGGGGCTCATGGAGCCGCCGAAACCCTTAGAATCGGCGCATTTGGATGCACCGTATTAGCGCATGTGGATTATACGATTTAGAACAGTACAGAGAAAAGAAGGGAACAGAAAAGATAGCGAGAGTGAGAAACCATGCTTTCACAATAAAATAAGAAGTTCGGGGTAAGCAAACAAATACGCTGACCGAGATCGCACACCTACGATAACCTTTCGTTGAACTGACATGACATAAGACATTGCGTTTTAGTAGGTAAATCAAAAATCTGTATAAAAATGGAAAAGAAACTTTGCGCGGGATAAGTATCCCTTTTTCAAACACCCCTTTTATTAACAAACAATAATTTTTTAAAATGGGTTTGGCTCGGAATTCAGCAAACTTCATTTAACTTTTTAAATTTTTTAAAGCTTTTTGGACGTGGGGTCATTTAAAACCCCTATTATTTGGGGTCATTCTTTCAGCGCTTTTTGACAATTGATGCTCAATGCTCAAAAGATGCCCCTTTCCACAAGTTTTTTGAAATTAGAGTGAGATAGCAGTACATGCGGGGGTTACGTGAGACCAAGAAAACAGTTTGTCTTTCTTTGGAACGCTCATCACCAAGTCACACTAAATCAGTCTATTTCAAAAAAAAAAAAAAAAAACGCCTTCTTTTAATTTGACACACTTTGACTCCACAGATTAAAAAATAACAGGTGTATATGTTACGGACAAACCCGATTTTAGGCCAAACTAGTTCAGCCTAGGCCAAACCTTTTGGGCCTGAACGGAACAGGAAAAACTATTTTGCCTAGGACAAACTAGTTTGGCCTGAAACCCTCCGGGCCAAACCTTTTGGGGCCTAGGACAAACTAGTTTGACCTAAAATTCTCCGGGCCCAAACTGATAACGAGCAGGCCGAACTAGTTCGGCCTAAAAAATGTTTAGGCCAAACTGATTATGTGCAGGACAAACTATTTACCCGGGAAGTGACGGCGCAGGACAAACTAGTTGGGACTGGGCCCAAAGTGCTTTCACAAAAATTTTGCATGTTCTTACACTGACAATGAGAGAATTTTTTTTTCCCCAATTTGTATTTAATTTATGAAAAAAAACTGCACAGTGAAATGTTGACAAAGGGGGAAATTACTTTGCCCCAAAGGGAAAATGTCTGCTGAGTGCTGCTACAGGTAAAATTTTCCCTTTGTTGTGACAGTGATGCTCCTTCAGGGCAATCAATTTTTACTTCTCGCAAGGAAATTTGTCACAAGAAAACGGTCACAAGTAAACGTGTTTTCTTTTTTTTAAAGAAGTGATTTCTCTCAGTGTATGGCATTAAAGGAAAAAATGAATATGAAAAAAAACTCGGCGTTGGAATCAAATCGAACCCAAAACCTTCAAATCATGTGTAATTAGATTTTTTCGTTCATTTTTACTGTTTTTAACTTTTTTTTAACTTACATTTAAAATTTATTTCAAATATATTTTTCCCCTTCGTAACCAGTTCAATTATTCGCCCTAATTTATTCATCTGCGAAGAAAAATATAATCCAATTGGTCTAGCCCAACGTTTTTTCAGGCTGAAACAGTTTGTCCTAGACCCGACTAGTTGGGCCTTAAATTTTTTAGGCTAAACTGAGTATGTGCGGGCCCAACTAGTTTGGCCTAAAAATGTTCAGGCCAAACGATGATGTGCGGGACAAACTATTTTCGGCCTAAAATTCTCCAGCAAAACCTGTTGGGCCTAGGACAAACTAGTTTGGGCCTAAAATTCTCCAGGCAAAACAAAATCCCTTCAAAAAACAAATCGGCCTAGGCTAAACTTTTTTGGCCTAAAATCGGGTTTGTCCTGTAACTATACAATCAAATGAATCTTTAAAAAACACAAAAATACCCAAGAAATCAAAACGATTTTTTTTTTTTTTTTTTTTTTTTTTTTTTTTTTTTTTTTTTTAATTTAAAAAAACAGACCTTATAAAAACATCATAACCTCACCGAGATGCAAACAAATACGAAACAGCTCAAATCGCCAACTTTGAAAGAGGATGTGAAACAATATTCTGGGTCCGTTGGACCCGTTGGTATATTCTTAGATAAATCCTTATACATTCAAAGTAAACAACACATTTTCAACAGGAAAGGAACCCAAATTTTTTTCATTACTCAGTAATTTCGAGAGCATATTATTGATAAAAGAAGAATAACCATCGTCTCAACTCATCATCACTAATAGTTTGGTTTCTTTAAAAATTCTCGAAACCTAGCCCAAATTTGCTGGGTTTTCAATCGAGATATCAATTCAACGCACCGATCTCAACAAAGTCATCTCTAGTTTATTGTACTATTCTATAAATCTGCGTTTAATACATATATAAGTATCGAAGCTCTACTTCGCGAAGTTATACAGCAACCCTCGTCGAGCCCTCAATCAATGACTGTACAGTGCTGCCCGATTTGACATAAAAAATTCACATTTTACTTTAAATCTCAAGTGCTTGAATATTTTACAGCACATCTAGCAGCACTGTGACTGTCCCATTGTTTACATATACGTAAAAACATGTGATAAAAAGGGCGAACTATACATCGATATCATACGAAGTGACTTCATCGAAGTCGCTATTAAAATGCTTCTATACCCGAATGTTTCCTTTTCCCCAAAGACCTCTATATTAGACCGGCGAAAGAATACGAAACCCGCGTAACCCGCAAGAAGGAAAGTAAGGGTTTGGAATAGAGGTTTCTTGGCCGGGTAGGAGCACCTCTGTTTACACGTATTTTTATGAAGATGTTCTCTTCCGTTTTTCGCTTCTAAAACTCCTAATTTTACACGGATTTTTCTTTTCTTGGTCTTAAAGAAGGGGGGATAGCTTGGGGTTTGACCTCTGCCCTACCGGGTCCGGTAACGTTTTTTTTTGAAAATATATGGAAAATATAAGTCGTTGAAGTGGACACCCGTTGGTATGCTCTGCAGACCTTGCAAATCACGTTCGCCTGTTTACGACGATTCAATCTGTCTACAAATCGGCTTTTAGTCATCCTTTGAGTCTACCCCCTTCACTCTCAGTCCTTTTAGTGCTAGATTCTTCAAATCCGAAAAGTTTTAGTGGCTGAGGAGGGAATTTTTCTATACTGTGTAGTGTGTACCATTAAAACCCCCCTGTGTTAGAGTTTGTAGTTACTTAACTTGAGTTCGTAATTTCTGTACATTTCCCTTCTGGATGATTTTTCATTCCCAAATTGTTTTATCAATCTGCCCATCATCAGTGTCTATTAAAAACTGTGATTGGGGGTGAAACCCGCCCGCCGTTTTAAATCAGGATGTAAAATCGAGCCGACCACTGAAAGGGTTCTGGTTAGTCATCATCAATTTTTTGAAGGACTCATCATGTCAGGGGTGATTCCCTCTTATTCCTTTGTTTTTTGTCGCAGCAAATTCAGCCTCGAATCAGGATTCATCGTAAAAATTTCCCCTCTTTAACCATCCGTGTTTTTGCGCATTCTTCGGAAACTTAAAAGGGGAGCTTGGAGGGGAGGCCGAGAGAATGGCCCGTAAAATTGGGTCAAAATTTCTACAACAGCACCTAGAGGCTCATTCAGTTTAAATTCAGAAGTCCCTATCGGAAAGTATTAGATGGCAGTGATATGAGGGGGCCCTGTTTCTTCATCACACATTTTAGAATTTTTAGCGGCTGCGACTCGAAGTCGCTTACGGGAACACTTTCGGAAACGGACCGAACCCCCACAAGACCAAAGGTGCGAGAGAGAAAACTTAAACGCAAGAGGTCTCACTCTCGCACTCTCAGTCGCTTACGGGAACCCCTTTGGGGAAAAGGACCGAACCACCATAAGACGCAATGAGTGCGACAGAGAAACCTTGAAACACGAGAGGGTCTCTCTCCGCACTCGGGAGTCGCTTACGGGAATATTATGGGGAAAAGGGCCGAACCGCCATAAGACGCAATGAGTGCGAGAGAGCAACATTGAAACGCGAGAGGTCTCTCCCTCGCACTCGCAGTCGCTTACGGGAATAATTTGGGAAACTAACCGAACCGCCATAAGACGCAATGAGTGCGAGAGAGAAACCTTGAAACGCTAGAGGTCTCTCTCTCGCACTCGCAGTCGCTTACGGGTATATTATGGGAAACGGACAGAACCGCCATAAGACGCAACGAGTGCGAGAGAGAAACCTTGAAACGCTAGAGGTCTCTCTCTCTCGCACTCGCAGTTGCTTACGGGACTATTTTGGAAAACGGACCCAACCGCCATAAGACGCAATGAGTGCGAGTGAGAAACCTTGAAACGCGAGAGGTCTCTCTCTCGCACTCGCAGTCGCTTACTGGGAAAACCCCTTTTGGGGAAACGGACCGAACCGCCATAAGTCGCAATGAGTGCGAGAGAGAAACATTGAAACGCGAGAGGTCTCTCTCTCGCACTCGCAAGCGCTTACAGGAATATTATGGGAAACGGTCAGAACCGCCATAAGACGCAATAAGTGCGAGAGAGAAACCTTGAGACGCCAGAGGTCTTTCTCTCGAACTCGCAGTCGCTTATGGGAACACTTTGGGAATCGGATTGAACCGCCATAAGACGCAATGAGTGCGAGAGAGCAACCTTGAAACGCGAGAGGTCTCTCCCTCGCACTCGCAGTCGCTTACGGGAATAATTTGGGAAACTAACCGAACCGCCATAAGACGCAATGAGTGCGAGAGAGAAACCTTGAAACGCTAGAGGTCTCTCTCTCGCTCTCGCAGTCGCTTACGGGTATATTATGGGAAACGGACAGAACCGCCATAAGACGCAACGAGTGCGAGAGAGAAACCTTGAAACGCGAGAGGTCTCTCTCTTGCACTCGCAGTCGCTTACGGGAACACTTTGGGAAACGGACCGAACCGCCATAAGTCGCAATGAGTACGAGAGAGAAACATTGAAACGCGAGAGGTCCCTCTCTCGCACTCGCAGTCGCTTACGGGAATATTATGGGAAACGGACAGAACCGCCATAAGACGCAATAAGTGCGAGAGAGAAACCTTGAGACGCGAGAGGTCTTTCTCTCGAACTCGCAGTCGCTTACGGGTATATTATGGGAAACGGACAGAACCGCCATAAGACGCAACGAGTGCGAGAGAGAAACCTTGAAACGCGAGAGGTCTCTCTCTTGCACTCGCAGTCGCTTACGGGAACACTTTGGGAAACGGACCGAACCGCCATAAGTCGCAATGAGTGCGAGAGAGAAACATTGAAACGCGAGAGGTCCCTCTCTCGAACTCGCAGTCGCGTATGGGAACACTTTGGGAATCGGATTGAACCGCCATAAGACGCAATGAGTGCGAGAGAGAAAGCTTGAAACGCGAGAGGTCTCTCTCTCGCACTCGCAGTCGCTTACGGGAATATTATGGGGAACGGACCGAACCGCCATAAGACGCAATGAGTGCGAGAGAGAAACCTTGAAACGCGAGCGGTCTCTCTCTCGCACTCGCAGTCGCTTAGGGGAACACATTGGGAAACGGACCGAACCGCCATAAACGCAATGAGTGCGAGAGAGAAACCTTGAAACGCGAGAGGTCTCTCTCTCGCACTCGCAGTCGCTTAGGGGAAACTCTTTGGGGAACGGACCGCACCGCCATAAGACGCAATGAGTGCGAGAGAGAAACCTTGAAACGTGAGATGTCTCTCACTCGCGCTCGCAGTCGCTTACGGGAATATTATGGGAAACGGACTGAACCGCCATAAGATGCAATGAGTGCGAGAGAGAACCTTGAAACGCGAGAGGTCTCTCTCTCGCACTCGCAGTCGCTTATTGGAACACTTTGGGAAACGGATTGAACCGCCATAAGACCAATGAGTGCGAGAGAGAAACCTTGAAACGCGAGAGGTCTCTCTCTCACACTCGCAGTTGCTTAGGGGAAAATTATGGGATACGGACCGAACCGCAATAAACGCAATGAGTGCGAAAGAGAAACCTTGAGACGCGAGAGGTCTTTCTCTCGAACTCGCAGTCGCGTATGGGAACACTTTGGGAATCGGATTGAACCGCCATAAGACCCAATGAGTGCGAGTGAGAAACCTTGAAACGCGAGAGGTCTCTCTCTCGCACTCGCAGTCGCTTACGGGAACACTTTGGGAAACGGACCGAACCGCCATAAGTCGCAATAAATGCGAGAGAGAAAGCTTGAAATGCGAGAGGTCTCTCTCTCGCACTCGCAGTCGCTTACGGGAACACTTTGGGAAACGGACCGAACCGCCATAAGACGCAATGAGTGCGAGAGAGAAAGCTTAAAACGCGAGAGGTCTCTCTCTTGCTCTCGCACTCACAGTCGCTTACGGAAACATTATAAGAAACGGACCGAACCGCCATAAGACGCAATGAGTGCGAGAGAGAAACCTTGAAACGCGAGAGGTCTCTCTCTCGCACTCGCAGTCGCTTACGGGAAAAATTTTGGGAAAACGGACCAAACCCACCATAAACGCAATGAGTGCGAGAGAGAACCTTGAAACGCGAGAGGTCTCTCTCTCGCACTCGCAGTCGCTTACGGGAATTTTTTGGGGAAACGGACCGAACCGCCATAAGTCGCAATGAGTGCGAGAGAGAAACCTTGAAACGCGAGAGGTCTCTCTCTCGCACTCGCAGTCGCTTACGGGAATATTATGGGAAACGGACAGAACCGCCATAAGACGCAATAAGTGCGAGAGAGAAACCTTGAGACGCGAGAGGTCTTTCTCTCGAACTCGCAGTCGCGTATGGGAACACTTTGGGAATCGGATTGAACCGCCATAAGACGCAATGAGTGCGAGAGAGAAAGCTTGAAACGCGAGAGGTCTCTCTCTCGCACTCGCAGTCGCTTACGGAATATTATGGGGAACGGACCGAACCGCCATAAGACGCAATGAGTGCGAGAGAAAAACCTTGAAACGCGAGAGGTCTCTCTCTCGCACTCGCAGTCGCTTACGGGAACTCTTTGGGAAACGGACCGCACCGCCATAAGACGCAATGAGTGCGAGAGAGAAACCTTGAAACGTGAGATGTCTCTCACTCGCGCTCGCAGTCGCTTAGGGGAATATTATGGGAACGGACCGAACCGCCATAAGATGCAATGAGTGTGAGAGAGAAACCTTGAAACGCGAGAGGTCTCTCTCTCGCACTCGCAGTCGCTTATTGGAACACTTTGGGAAACGGATTGAACCGCCATAAGACGCAATGAGTGCGAGAGAGAAACCTTGAAACGCGAGAGGTCTCTCTCTCACACTCGCAGTTGCTTACGGGAAAATTAGGGGAAACGGACCGAACCGCAATAAGACGCAATGAGTGCGAGAGAGAAACCTTGAAACGCGAGAGGTCTCTCTCTCGCTCTCGCAGTCGCTTAGGGAAAATTTTATGGGAAACGGACCGAACCGCCATAAGACGCAATGAGTGCGAGAGAAAAACCTTGAAACGCGAGAGGTCTCTCTCTCGCACTCGCAGTAGCTTACGGAATAATTTGGGAAACGGACCGAACCGCCATAAGACCCAATGAGTGCGAGCGAGAAACCTTGAAACGCGAGAGGTCTGTCTCTCGCACTCGCAGTCGCTTACGGGGATACTTTGGGAAACGGACCGAACCGCCATAAGACGCAATGAGTGCGAGAGAGAACCTTGAATCGCGAGAGGTCTCTCTCTCGCACTCGCAGTCGCTTACGGGAACATTTTGGGGAAACGGACCGAACCGCCATAAGACGCAATGAGTGCGAGAGAGAATTCTTGAAACGCGAGAGGTCTCTCTCTCCCACTCGCAGTCGCTTATTGGATTAATATTGGAAACGGACCTAACCGCCATAAGACGCAATGAGTGCGAGAGTGAAACCTTGAAACGCGAGAGGTCTCTCTCTCGCACTCGCAGTCGCTTACGGGAATAATTTGGAAACGGACCGAACCGCCATAAGACGCAATGAGTGCGAGAGAGACACATTGAAACGCGAGAGGTCTGTCTCTCAAGGTTTCTCTCTTGCACTCATTGCGTCTTATAAGGGTTTCGGTCCGTTACCCAAAGTGTTCCCGTAAGCGACTGCGAGTGCGAGAGAGAGACCTCTCGCTTTTTAAAGGGTTTTCTCACTCGCACTTATTGCGTCTTATGGCGGTTCGGTCCGTTTTCCAAAATTTTTCCGGAAGCGACTCCGAGTGCGAGAGAGAGACCTCTCGCGTTTTAAGGTTTCTCACTCGCACTCATTGCGTCTTATGGCGGTTCGGTCAGTTTCCCAAATTGTTCCCGTACGAGACTGCCAGTGCGATAGAGAGAGAGAGAGACCTTTCGCGTTTCAAGGTTTCTCTCTCGCACTCATTGCGTCTTATGGCGGTTCGGTCCGTTTCCCAAAGTGTTCCCGTAAGCAACTGCGAGTGCGAGAGAGAGACCTCTAGCGTTTCAAGGTTTCTCTCTCGCACTCATTGCGTCTTATGGCGGTTAGGTCCGTTTCCCATAATATTCCCGTAAGCGACTGCGAGTGCGAGAGAGAGACTCTTCGCGTTTTAAGGTTTCTCACTCGCACTCATTGCGGCTTATGGCGGTTCGGTCCGTTTTCCAAAGTGTTCCCGTAAGTGACTGCGGTTCACAGCAGTCCGAGTCACAGCAGCTAACAATGCTAAAATGTGTGATGGAGAAACGGGGCCCCTCATATTACTGCCATCTAATACTTTCCGATATGACTTCATGAACTTAACTGAATAAGCCTCTAGGTGCTGTTCGTAGAAATCTTGACCCAAATCTTAGGGGCCATTCTCTCAGGCCAAGCTCACCTTTAATATTCCGAAGAATGCGCAAAAACCACGGATGGTTCAAAGACAGGAATTTTACGATGAATCCTGATTCGAGGCTGAAATTTTGCTGCAACTAAACAAAAGGGAAAAAGAGGGAATCACTCCTGACATGATGAGTACTTCACAAAATTGATGATGACTAACCAGAACCCTTTCAGTGGTCGGCTCGATCCGACATCCTGAGTTAAAGGCGGGCGGGTTTCACCACAATCACAGTATTTAATAGACACTGATGATGGCGCAGATTGATAAAACAATATTAGGAATGAAAAATCATCCAGAAGGGAAATGTACAGAAATTACGAACTCAAGTTAAGTAAATACGAACTCTAACACAGGAGGGGTTTTCTGGTACACACTACACAGTATAGAAAAATTACCTCCTCAGCCACTAAACTTTTCGGATTTTGAAGAATCTAGCACTAAAAGGACTGAGAGTGAAGGAGTAGACTCAAAAGGGTGACTAAAAGCCGATTTGTAGACAGATTGAATCGTCGTAAACAGGCGAACGTGATTTGCAAGGTCTGCAGAGCATACCAACGGGGGTCCACTTCAACGACTTATATTTTCCATATATTTTCGAAAAAAACGTTACCGGACCCGGTAGGGGAGAGGTCAAAGCCCAAGCTATCCTCCTTCTATTATGACCAAGAAAAGCAAAATCCGTGTAAATTAGGAGTTTTAGAAGCGAAAAACGGAAGAGAACATCTTCATAAAAATACGTGTAAACAGAGGTGCTCCTATCCGGCCAAGCACCTCTATTCCTAACCTAACTTTCCTTCTTGCGGGTTTTCGCTGGTTCGTATTCATTCGCCGGTCTTATATAGAGGGCGTTGGTCCTTCTGCGCAAAAAAAATGATCACAATCGCCACGGTAACGTCAAAACGTGCGATCTAATTAAAAAAACAAGTTGGAACTTGCAACACTGGAACAGTGTTAGCAAAGAGAGCATGAGTGTCGGCCGTAAATCATTGTAAGTGTGGAGTTCCATATTGATAGTACAAAACTGCGACAAAGTCAATCGCAACGCTGCATTTGTGTTTGTATACAGTGATCGCTGTAAAAATAACTTGATAGGTCAAAGTGGGAATGAAAAATTTTCTTATAGCGTGTTGAAAAAGTTGTTCGCGAGGCGAGGTGAATACTGTGGTTTTGAAAATCGATTTCGATAGTGATAGTTCCTTTAAAATCGGATGACGCAATACCAATCCTAGCAAGCCGTAAAGTCTAGTTTAGTTATTTGGGACTTTTTTAGATTTCTCTCGCCTGAACCAAAGTCATCAGGAAGGAAATTCTTAATACCAATCCTAGCAAGCCGGAAAGTCTAGTCTAGTTATTTGGGACTTCTATAGAATTTTCCTCGCTTGAACCAAAGTCATCACGATGGAAATTCTTCGTCTTTATGGTTTCAGCTCTTTTTGTCTCAGATTAAAAATGAATGTTAATATTGATCAAATGTCATCCGACACTCATCAAAGGGCCCCTTTAAAGGGAAAGTATATGAACTTGAAAAAAGCTCATTCGATTTTTAAGGGAGCTTAAACGGTCCATGAGAGACGAAATTCGCGGATACAGAGTATCCACAGCTTATTTCAATGTTCGATCTGACAAAACCGTGCGCCTATGAAAAAACGATATCTCGATAGTGAATCGATGTATTGCAATTCGGTTTGCAACCCGGGCGAAAGCGCTTGCTTGTGACTGACAAACCCCGAAAATTTCAGATCCATCCGAGTTTATTTAATGACCTTACAGGACCTCTCGCGGCCGCAGTTAGACATTTCTTGTCAGAGTTACGCTGAAACGGGGAGTAGTTCCCCCCTAAGATGAAATTTTTTTTGGGTCGAAACTGCATTGGGCCCTCTCGGGACATCATTGGGACCCGAAAAAAAGCGGAACCGATATAATACGGCACACGACTGGTTCGTGAGAGACGAAAATTTGCCTTTTTCCAGCCTCCAGCGCCCCTCTAAGGTCGATCTGACAAGACCGCGCGCCTTTGAAAAATCGATATCTCGAGAACGAATCGATGGGTTGCGCACTGCGGTTTGGATTGGGCGGGAGCTTCAGCTTTTAGATGATTCTTGAAAAAATTCAGATCCATCCAAGTTTTTAAACGGATCTTATGGGACCTCCCGCGGCCGCAGTTAGACATTGTACGTGAGACTTACGCTGGAGTTGGGGCCACGCCCCCCCCCCCCGATATAGACTTTATCGGTCCGACATTTGTCAGGGCCCTTAATGAAGTTCATGTAAACTCAAAAAACTCACATATGACTTCTCACGGCGCATGCTAGGTCCATGAGAGTCGAAATTCGCGGATTTTAGAGAATCTTAGATTTCTGACCCAATACCGCGCGCCTTTGAAAAATCGATATCTCGAGAGTAAATCGATGTATCGCAATTCGGTTTGGACCGATCAAAGAGTAAGCTTACCGGTACTCGCCGTTAAAATTTTGGATCCATCTGATTTCATTTTGAGACCTTACTTGAGTTACTTGGACCCCAGTTGGAATTATTTTTTCGGAGTTACGCTGGCAAGGGGTCGCTTCCTCTCTTGGAAAACTGTGGAGGGGGCCCTTTGCTGGGGCATACATTCTATTTTTCACTTTTTTTTTTTTTTTTTTTTTTTAATTTTATATTTGTGTCTAATCTAAGTTGGGGGAGGAGGAGGAGAGTACCTGCAAGTCAACCGGCAATTTACTTTTGATAGTGGCTGCGGGTCGAGGGTGCGGATTGCGGACTTTTAACTTGTTGTGGGGTTTACAGGGTGGCCGTGTCTAAACTTATGAGAAAAGAAGGCAACCACAGACCGGAAGAACGTTCAATTTCTGGTTCAGAGACCATGGACAAAGACATGGGCACCCGCAAAACAATTGCCCGGAGGGGCAACTTTTTGAATGTCAATGGAAGGTCTAGGGACACCACCTAGAGACGGGCAAGTCTAGAGAACCCCCCCCCCCCCCACTTCCGCCCAAAATAGAAAATAAATCAATTATCCTTCAAAATGGTAGAAATTGTAAGTGATTGTAGCATGTAGTTGTATCAAAAGTAATTCTATTTTTGACGTGTTTGATATTATGAATAAAGTGACAGCATCAGATGATAGAAATAGTAAAAGCTAAGTACAACTATTCCTTCTTTATTTTCATTGTCCTGATGAATTCTAAGAGTTAACCTATTTAAATTAACAAAACCCAGACTCTTGCCTATACATTCTCTAATCATGTAATTATCGACCAGAGGATTCTGAATTTTCAAGGAAGTTCGCAAAATTCTCGTTGCCAACGGTAGTTGCCAATGTAGACACGTTCATACTAGTAGATTTTAAAACTTCTTTCGGCGAGGGAGATGACGGGTGGGAAGTATGATGTCGTCTGAATCAGGAGGGGGTGGGGTAAAAATCAGGGGGAGGTCTAGATCTGGGGGGGAGAGGAATCCTGAAACTGGGGGGCGAGCTGTATAGTGGCAAGGGGCGGTTGGGCACCACTGCTTAGGGGGGGGGGCTACTTCCCGCCCTGCCCCCCCCCCCTAAATTACGCCCCTAATTAAAATTGTAAAGTAAACTAAGAATAAAGTTTGTTAACTCTTACTCCTTTCGTTATTATTTGATCTTCGAATGTTCCGATTCTTTTTTATTGTAAAGTTTTGATTTTTCTGAATTAGGGGGGGGGGCGCCGCGCCGCCCCTCGGGGAGCGCCCATTGACAGATAAGGGAGAAAGGTAAGTGTAGGAATTTGCACGGGAATCCGGCGTAGTGTGCCGCAAAAATTACTACCAATGGCGGATCCAGAAAATTCTTTTAGGGGGGGGGGGCTTCACGCCTATGAATTTTCAAATTTGCAGGGAGGAATTTATGGGATTTTTTCTGTTGAAAAAAGGCAAAGGCTACCGTGCCGGCCTCGGTGGCTTGGTGGTCAGGACACCTGACTGCCAATCCATAGGTCCCGGGTTCGAATCCCGGTAGTGGCAGCAGATTTTTCACTCGTCTTGTCGCTCGGTCTCCTTAAAAGTGGGTCCACGGCAAAGATTACAGTGGAAATCTGAGTGCTTTGAGCATGGATGTTTCAAGTCCCCTGTTGTCTTCTGACATTAAACAATCATTCTCTCACAGACATTAGTCTATAGTTGGCTGTAGGCTCCTTACTGGAGTATAAGCCATAAAACAAGCAAAAAAAAAAAAAAAAAAAGGCTACCGTGAGTTGGGGGGGGGCGTGCCTTTCCCGAATCCGCCGCTGATTACCATGTAACACTGGGCCACGATGACCGATGTCGCATAAAACCAGGTAGAAGACCCGTGGCGGGCGTGGCATCCGTGATGGCTGTGAAATTGGGATGAAGTAGATGGACACACATCATTCATGCAATCTGCACAACGCGGCAAGCAACTGTTGTAGGCGTAGGTGCAGTAGTTCGTGGGGAGGGCAAAGGGGACGGGAGGTCGTCGCAAAACCATGGACGAAGATATAACTAAGGACTGCCGACTGTTGTTAGTCCTGTTTTGCTCTCGACCCCAGCGCTCCAAGCAGCGGTCAGCTGAACTACTCTTTCAAGTGAGCGATCCTGGCGATGTGTCCATGCTCACATGCTGTGCTACTGCTAAAGCCGTTGTTGGAGTTGGTCTGTTATGGCATGGCTGTCAACTGTTGTCGGCGACCCAAGAGGATCAGATAACTCAGTATCTCAATGGAAGATCGAAAGCAAGGGAAATTCAGAATCAACTTTGGACAAGGTAACAGAAATCATCAGCAAATTAAAAAAGTCGCCTGATCTCTACTAATAAAACAAATGTCTATATACTCTTTCTTGTTTGATTCCGTTTTGAGGTTAACTGTGATGTATAGTATTTCAGTCCTTGATTAATCATTTTCGACAATTCAGGAATCTTTCAAGAAATACTCCAGACGTTTGCTTTTTAGCGGATTTTTCTTCCTTTTAATTCGCTGATCATTTGTTCCCTTCGTTCAATCGTGATTCAAATTACCTACAGGGTATACATTTGCGGGAAGGCATGGGAGAAAGGGAGCCGGAGCGGCCACCGCTGCAGCGGTTCGCTTTTAGTTGACCCTTACTGCTGCTTGGAGCGCTGCGGTCGCGCCAAAAACCCGCTAAGAGGTTTTAACAGGGCGGAGATAGGAAGTCGGCAGTCCTTAGTTATATCTTCGTCCATGGCTCGGAATGGTCTTAAAATTTTCCTTAGGATTTGATCTAGAACGCAACGTTCTTACATTTTCAAAAAGTTAACTCTAGCTCTCGCAATTAACGATTAAAGGCGGAAAAAGCATGGTTTCTGGACCGCGGAACAGTGGCGTTATCTAGCGGATGAGAATCTTACTACAGGTCGCTGAGGATTACCTTAAAACGCAACGCCGATCGCGTTCCCCAAACGAACTCTTTTAGCGGACCGAAACATAAACAATAACGGGATTGGAAATTTGAAATCATCTAAATGCATTTTAAATCGCAGAATACACGAAACATGGACACAATCCTCTGACAAAAAACCCCCCAATATCTCATACAGAAATTTCGTTGAAGTCTGACCCAAAATTAGAAACGTAATTACATTCCCCAAAAAAGCTTAACCTCAATCTTGGCCAAAAACTCCCGCCACAAAAAAAGCGACAAAATTTGGGGGGACACCGGATTGGCGAATCACATGGGTCAATCGGTCCTCGAGGACCCGTTCTCGTACTGAAACCAAGCGATCCCCCGAGCGGACCCCCGAACCATGCCGTTCCTATAAGAAAAGCATTATTGACCTTGTAGAAACGATTTCAATAGAGCATGACACTCATGCTCTAAAAATTGTCAGATCATCACGTTTCTCGCTCACACGCGTACAAAATCGTATGCTCGTCCGCACGTATGCATTTAAAAAAGGACGACAAAATCTCGGTTCTCTCTCCCACCCTTGCAAAACGAACTGATTCGCATCCTTTTCCCACTCGCACCACTTTTCCAGAGAAAAGTTTTTAGCTTTTTAAAAAAGGGACGCGGGCCCGCACGGAAAAACTTATTTTTTCCCGAAGCATTGAAGCCGAGCCCTACCGATCGGTACCAGGCCCCTACCGAACGGTTGAACGGTTCTCCAGGAACTTAGCTTCATTCTTACAAATATAATATAGGATAAGGAAAAAATATTTATTTCATATTTCATCAATACCAAAATCAATTATCAATAGAAGAATCATACTTTCATATTACAGAAAATAATTTTATTTACTACTGTAATTTATTATTACTTATTCACAACTATAATAATATCAAATATTTTCTATTAATTACTAGTTACCTTTTTTACTTTACTATTTAGAAAATACTCCATGATAAAAATGCTATCATTTAAAATATGGACAGTACTTAAAAACTTAGTTTATAAAACATTAAAAGCATATAATTATACTTTCCGCATTCAAAATATAGTTGGGTCATTCCATTTTAAATCAACCAGAGCCTGTGCTGCCTAGTCATGGATTTTGGAAATATTTTGTGGGGTGATTGTAACTACTTTAGTAGCTAAAAACGTTTTTTTTCATTTTTTTTTAGCTTACGGCCCCTGAGATATAGGAAAACCGGAAATTCAAAAATTGCTATTTTAGGCTTATTTTGAACGCATGCCACGCCTTAAATTCTCAACGGAAAATAGGGTTGGGTCTCATTTTGATGCATTTCGCGCCCTCTTTTCATTGCTTAAGGTCGTTTTTCATTAATGAAAGGGTTTTGCAGGTTGCATACCTATTTGAACTTTGGTGACCCTTTTTGCAATTTTTCCGATCTTTGATAATTTTTTTAATAGGATAGCGTTGGTAGAAAAAATTCATACTTTCCAAGCTTTAAGTACCTATAAGAGTACCTGCTCAAAAAAAATTTGGGTCTCCTGAGCAATTTTTTCTAGTTGAAAAAATTGCTTAAAGTCGGCTGAAATTTAAAAAAGACCCAACTTTGAGGGTTAAAAAAATTAAAGTGGGGGTTCATGAAAAAATCTTAAAAATAACTAAAATCACCGCTTTTATGTTTACTTTCAATATCTGAAATCGAAAGTTTGTGTTTTGATGCTACAGTCGATTTTTTTTTTTTCAAAATTGGTAAAAATACGATTTGCTCGAACACACGCGATTGAAGCGAATAGAAGAGCCAACTCTTTGAGGTTTAAAAATCGCGCAAAAAACTCTAAAAAGATCGCTTTTAAGTCCTTTTTTAACGCCTGAAGTCGAACATTTGATTACTGAAGCGCTTCAGTTGAAATACAAGCTTGTAAAATTGGTAAAAACACAATTAGCACGGCCACAATCTGAGCTCGTTCAGGGCATAGGGGCCCGGGGGTAGCGTGAAATTTTTCCAATTTTTCAAGCTTGTATTTCAACTGAAGCGCTTCAGTAATAAAATTCGACTTCAGGCGTTGAAAAAGGACTTAAAAGCGATCATTTTAGGGATTTTGCGAGATTTTTAAACCTCAAAGAGTTGGCTCTTCTATTCGCTTCAATCGCGTGTGTTCGAGCAAATTGTATTTTTACCAATTTTAAAAAAAAAAAAATCGACTGTAGCGATAAAATACACAAACTTTCGACTTCAGATATTGAAAGAAAACATAAAAGCGGTGATTTTAGTTATTTTTTAAGATTTTTTCATGAATCCCCACATTAACTTTTTTAACCTCAAAGTTGGGTCTTTCTTAAATTTTAGCCGACTTTAAGCAATTTTTTTAACTAGAAAAAAATTTCTCAGGAGATCCAATTTTTTTTGGCAGGTACTCTTAGTATGTACTTAAAACTTGGAAAGTATGAATTTTTTTTTACCAACGCTATCCTATTAAAAAAAAATTTTCAAGATCGGAAAAAATTTCAATAAGGTCACCAAAGTTCAAATAGGTATGCAACCTGCTAAACCTTCAATTAATGAAAAGACCTTAAGCAATGAAAAATGGCGCGAAAAAGCATCAAAATGAGACCTCAACCGTATTTTCCGTTTAGAATTAAGGCTGTGGCATGCGTTCAAAGATAAGCCTAAAATAGCAAATTTTTTAATTTCCGGTTGCCTATATTTAGGGCCGTAAGCTAAAAAAATATGAAAAAATACGTTTTGAGCTACTAAAAGTAGTTACAATCACCCCACAAAATATTACCAAAATCCATGACTAGGCAGCAACATATTTCATTAATTTTGGTTGATTTAAAATGGAATGACCCAGTTAAAAGAATACAGATCGGAGGTACTTTTTTTTTTTTTGTTTTTATCATCAGTAAAATTAGCAGTTATTATAAGTGTTGTCTATACCTTTAACAATGAAAAGATATGGTTAAATTCAGATTTTTTTTTTTTTTTTTTTTTTTTTTTTTCAGTGCTGATACTTAGGAGTTTTTAGGGTTTCCTTGGCCAACTCCAACATAAGGCGATTTTCTTTTTCAAGACCAGTTGATATTAGCTTCAACTTCAACTTAAATACCTCTGTTGGGCACTAATTATCTAACGAATAATACTTTATAAATGGCAACATTAACAAATAAAAGTTTTCGACGCAAACGATAATAACGTATTATTTTGCCCGAATCTGAAACTTTCTAACAGTATTCTTTTTTCAAATTATTCACTCAATCTTACCTTGCCAGGCCAGACTAACCGCAACTTTGAGTTGTGTACAAGCAGTTGTCAAAAATATTATTTTAAGGTGACTCTACATTCCGAGTTAGACACGGGTCGAAAACTTCGATAGTCAAAAGCTTGACGATTGATGTTGACTAAAATACTTGTGTGTATGACTTTTCCATTCTTAAGGCTTACTGGTGTTTACAAAGTTTTGATGTAACATTTTTTTTTCTAATTTTTTATCTATTTTTTTGTTTTTATGTTTTATTTTTTTATATACCTTCTCACTGTAACGAAGTTAGAAAAATATAGAAAGTATTGCGATGTTGCAGAGATTTTCACTATATTTTCTTTCGATACCTAACCCGCTACGGTGACTGAGACAATCATGATAATTATAAAATAATTTGCTCTCATCATCCTTAGCATGCTATCCCAAAAAACATTCATCCATTACATTTCAATATTTCTTAACTATATGTGGTTTGGAGTGGTAATTGTGTAAAATTCCTGTGGCGTCCGTCTCGTCTGTCCGTCTGTCCGTCTGTATGCTTATCTGTCTGTATCCTCATAGAACGTTTGCACAATAGCTCCAAATCTATTCAAATTTTGCAGAAAGGTTGCTTTTAACATTCTTCAGAGGGATTTTTTTCTTTGATTTTAAATTTCAATTGTTAGACTAGTTATGTATTAAAAATGGTTTCCATTAAAATCAATGGTAAAATGGGTAAAATAGGAGAAAAATGGAATGATTGAAGTATGACTCAACTAATTTTTAAGAATACAGGCAAAAACAACCTGCAACTAGCCTACACAAAAATAGTCCAATCATTGTCACAATATTCTACCATTAAGACCGTTTAAAAAATATAAATAGGTGCGTTCAAACCAAAACAACTTTACTAAAGCAAATAGAATGAGAGTAACTGGAAGAAGAAAAGAAAACTATACATGCTAATCCGGAACCATTGGAAAACTTGACGGAAGCAATGACTTGAGAATTGAAATAAGTAATCTCAAGTGACGTGCAAAGTTTAACATTTATGCAACTATACCTACATCTGCATCACAAAACTGCGTACAGTTTGTTTAAGTTTTTGTAACCGTGTAACACGTGAGCACGTGTTAGTTCCATCTTCCTACAGTTTATCCAACCACCACTTCAAGTAGCCCCCCCCAAAAAAAAAAAAAAAAAAAAAAAAAATGTCATATATATTTTTGACTTTTCAAACTCTCCCTCCTCATTTTTTGACCCCTCGGTCGGCCGCTGAATGAGGCGTTGTAGCCTCCATCGTCCCGTTTCTCGTTGTTTCTTATTCTGGGACTACATTTCCCCAGGAAAGGGAACATTTGCAGAAGCAACAGTACCCGTATAATATTTCTAATTGTAAAGCGGTCCAGCCTCGTCCCCTTCTGTCCATTTCTCTCCCTCTCTCTCCTCTCTCTCCCTCTCTCTCTCTCTCTCTCTCTCTCTCTTTTCTCTCTCTCTCTCCCCTCTCTCTCTCTCTCTCTCTCCCCTTCTCTCCCTCTCCTCTTTTCCCCCTCTCTCTCTCTCCC
Source organism: Trialeurodes vaporariorum (assembly GCA_011764245.1). Classification (NCBI taxonomy): domain Eukaryota; kingdom Metazoa; phylum Arthropoda; class Insecta; order Hemiptera; family Aleyrodidae; genus Trialeurodes; species Trialeurodes vaporariorum. The sequence continues at coordinate 552,111 of VMOF01000388.1, forward strand.
CCTCCTCTCTCTTCTCTCCCTCTCCTCTCTCCCCTCTCTCTCTCTCTCTCTCTCTCTCTCTCTCTCACTCTTACCCTTTCTCCCACTCTCTACTTTTAGAACATCGAAGAAGATATCTACAGAGCTTGAATCACACCACACGGGGGATTCCTAGAAGGAGGAGGAGTTTAAACTTCAGTATAAGACTCTGCTCCGCGCCGCACTGTCGTTCCTTAATCAGAGAAAATGGATCGAGGACAGCCTAGCCTAGCTTGTTGGGGGTGGGGGGAGAAGGGGGGGTGAGGGGAGGGGTGAGCCATGGAGAGGGAGGAGGATAGATATCGCTGATGGAGGGCTCTGTTAAAGGGTGGTGTCGGTCGGGGAGATTCATCGCGGAAGGGGCGAGGGAAGGATTGGGGGAGGGAGGGGGGAGGGGGCAGGAAGAGAAAAGAACATGGTATAATTTTGGCACCTAGCCACTCGGATCATCATTTGGCGAGGTGCCAGCCCCCTCTGCCGCCACCCAGCAACCCCTATCCTGCCCCTCACACCACCGCCCCCCCCCCCCAAAAGCAGTCCTCCATGCCTTTGCTCGGGAACAATTTCCTCTCACCAAGGCGCAGGCAAAAGAAGGCAACAGAAACCGAGCAGCAACATCGTATTATCTTCTTCTTCTTCTTCTTCTTCGTCTCATTCTCCTCCCCTCCTCCGTGTTTTTTTGGCACCCATCGCTGCATCCAGCCAAGCTTTTTCTCTCGTCCCAAGATGCTTTGCTCTCGTTTTGAGCCTTGCTCCCATAATCTGCCCAAACTTTTTTCTTATTTGTTTTTTTTTTTTTTCCCCCTTTCTCCCCCCTGAACTCTTAAGACTGATACATTATCCCTTCCTTTCTTTCCACCCCCTGGCCTCTCTTCTGCATCCTCCCTCGCGTCATCCCTTCACAAGACACGCGAACCACCAGCGATTCCTACTTCGCGCTTCCTAGCTGAGCGTCACGCTTTATGAAATTTCACCACCGTGTCTAAACCTCATACGTTCATATGTATAGATATATGTACATATATATTTTAAAAGAACTGCTTTTTATTTGAAAGTCGTGCCAGTTTGGTTCTGATCCTCAAGTGGAGGCTTGAGTCGAAATAAATCGTGAATTTATTCTTTTTTCTGAGAAAGGTGAAATAAAACAAAAATAGAAATATACTTGACTTTATGTAGGTTTGATTATGCTTTTTTTCTCTCTTCTATTTTTCGTTTTTTGTTATTTATTTTTAACAGATCTGGGTTACTTTAATCGTAACTTACGATTCGTAAGAATTGACATTCGATTGAAAAAACTGTAGTTTTTCTTTCATGTTCTAGGGTTTTCATTTATTTTGAGACACTAAAAATATTGAAAAACTTCACTGCTACTTCACTATTATGGTGCTGATTTGTTGGTCCCAACCTCTCGAGATCCATATCTCATAAGAAATGCTATTTAGCGTCGGCGGAATGCCACCAAAGGCGTATAGTTTTGAAAAGGCGACAGAGAGAGAGAGAGAGAGAAATCGATGACTCGTGGTATTCCCAAAACATTGGCGTAAAGTGCGATTTGGCAACGTTGTATTTTGTCCATTCAAACTCAGAAAAAAGATCAATCTATTGGGTGATTCGTTAAAACTCTCAAATTCGATCTTTTACATGGGTCTAAATGGACAAAAAACAATGTTGCGTAGTTATACGCTACGCCACTGTTTCTAAACACATATTGACGTGGATCGTGGGAAGGGGCTAAAGCATACTTTAGCGCGGGTCTCTTGCAAAAATATATTTCTCTGAAAAGGTTACTTTTTTATTGTTTATTTATTTTTTATTTTTTTTTTTGGAGCGGGAGACGGTCCATTGAATCAAAGTAAAATGAACACGTTTTATTACAGTGCCCTTTGTACGATGGATTAAGAAAAACGCATCTACCACACCCTTTGTCACCACTCAAAGACCTTTTGCTAACAGACTGTTATATTTCCTCAATTCTTTCCTTCATTAAATCCACCAAATTAGTTGTGTAATCTCCCTCATTACGGAGGTGTGAATAACCTAGATGTTTAGTCTCCTCCTAAAAATAAACGAAAATTACTACTACTACTTTCTTTCTTTCTTTTTTTCTTTCTTTCTTTCTTCCTTTCAATCGGGCCATTTAACAGAAACACAGTTACCGCTCCTGACTGCCTAAAAAGCCTTCGAAATAAGATTCTGTCACCCTGGATCAATGAGCTCCGAGCCTCCCTTTTTATGAGTAGCAATTCAGGAAAAAAAGAAGGTTCCTCAAATCACCACCCCCTCACTCGAAGACAGCAAGTGGTCCTTACTCGACTGAGGATAGGCCACACTTCCTTCTCTCATGGATACCTAATGCAAAGAACTGACTGACCAACATGCGGAAAGTGCAACACCCCCATTACTGTGAAACACGTCCTGACAGACTGCCCTCTTTTTGAGGGAAACAGGAAAAATCAAAATCTGAATCAAACCTCTGACCTCCCCTGGACCTCTTGGGTCTCTGAGGAAAAATACCAAGTAAAAATGTTGAACTTTATCCAATCAACGGGTCTAACCGTGTAATGATCAATTGTAACTTGTTCTAGAAATCTACCATGTATTTATACAGAGGAGTGAATGGCCTGAGATGCCGAGGCTCCCCTTCAATAAAAAACGTATTTAACTAAAAAAAAAAACTTTCTTTCTTTCTTTCTTTCTTTCTTTCTTTCTTTGAAAATTACTACTTTCTTTCTTTCTTTCTTTCTTTCTTTCTTTCTTTCTTTCTTTCTTTCTTTCTTTGAAAATTACTACTTTCTTTCTTTCTTTCTTTTAAACGAAAATTTCTACTACTTTCTTTCTTTTTTAAAGCTGGATATATATGTATAACGACAGTGCTTTTCATCCTATTTGCGTCCATATGGACCACTTGATGGGTTGGTCAGTGAAGTCTGAACCTCCCAAAAAATGTGATAATTTATTTATCTATTCTTTTTTGATAGATGAACCGAATTTTCTCCTCACCAAAACCTTCTTTGTAGCTGTGAACTATGGTCTCAAATCGTCAAAAAATGGCCAAAAACCAGTAAGTAAATTTCTTCACAGGTTATCTTTGAAGACCAATTTTAATAATAGAAAACGCTTTACAAACAAGTAAATTCAAGCCGAGATTAGTCACTGGGAAGTTTTAAATTAATCTTACCACAAAGAAATCGATGATTTTTGATGACTTTTTTTTCCATTTCGGCCACTTATTTTCGATCTCACAAGGGGAGTCTCAGAAGTCGCCGCCTCCAATTTTGAATTCAATTGCACGAAAATGTAGCTAAAGTAAAACTATTAGACCCGTGTTTCTCACTTTTTGCCAATGGGCCTTCCTAAAGCGTTAGGAATTTATTGAAAGTTGCCGAAATTCACGTAAAATACCCGAGCGGAGAGCGTTCCGAATATTTACGTGAATTTCGGCAAATTTCAAAAAATTTCTGACGCTTTAGGAAGGCTCATTGGCAAAAAGTGAGAAACAGGGGGTCTAATAGTTTTACTTTAGCTACATTTTCGTGCAATTGTTTTCAAAATCGGAGGCGGCGACTTCTGAGCCTCCCCTTGTCAGACTAGATCTATATGGTGCCTCAGTTGTATTCTTTTCTCATTTTTTGCCATCATTGACAGGACCAATTCCAATCGCATTTTGTGCAAAGTTATTACTTAAAGTAAGTTCAACGAAAGTATGGTTTTCAGATCTTTGTCAAAAATCACAAAATATTTTATCATTCCAGAGGATCCAGCAATTCGGCAACGACACATTCTTTTACCATTTGAATGTATGATGAACCACCGATTCTTGAAGGGGCTTCGTGCGTAAATAATTACTAATAATAGAGAGCGTTCATTTAAAGTTTATTTAACCAATCTTTGATAAACATGACTCGCAAAATTGAGATTTACTATTGATTTTATTGTTACAATCGATGCATAGGTTCTTTAGATGCTCTTTTTGAGTTGTGATTCAACAGAGTGATTAATTTCACCAAGAAGTTGCTGGAGAGAGGTTGTTTTAAAAACATATGATCAAGTAAGCGATTAAATGCTCAACAGGGCTAGAGCCCCCTGAATAATCGATTGTTTTGTAAGCAAGCAATGGAGATGAGAATCCCTTCACTGAATAGTGTGACACCGGTGTCACATGATGTAAAAAGTTCCTACATCAGACATTGTAATGTATATTTTGACTTATTTCAAATTATATCACCAGTGTCATATTATAAGAAAACATAATAAAAAGGGGCTCACACATTTTTAAAAGACCACCAACACTATTATAATGCTTTAAAATAAAGAAATCATGGTTGGGGGAAAATTTGCCCCCGTATCCAATTCACACCCCAATTTCATTATTTTTACTAAGCTTCTGGCATTTGCTCTTTGAAAAATCCAATTAAAGTAAAAAATTCTTTTTTTTTTTTTGAACATTTTGAAAAATGAAAGTTTTTTTCTTTTCCCGCCATTTCTTATGGTGTTATAATAGCACATGTAAAGAACGAGAAAAACATGGAAAAATGAGAATTTTCACCGAAAAACTGTCTAACTACTTTTTTGTGCTATTTTTACCATATATGTGACCACCTAGTGAATCGAAAAATCCAGTTTTGGTTGAAAAAAAAAAAAAAAAATCCCATGCAGTGAAGGGTTTTAAGTTGCCACATTGCTGGGTACGCCAATGTGTTCTTTTCAATACGACAAGGGAATTGAACTGATGTAATAATATGATTGCCAAAAAAGACCAAAACCCATTCCATGATAAGAGGATGAGTTAACGACCAGCCATTCATCATCATACACGACGATTTATGTTTCAGCCGAGTGCCAAGTAGTGGGAAATGCCGCACAGGTATCAACGTTACAGAGTACGTAAGGACGGTGGTGGTAGTGAGCCTAGAGAGCTCAGTCACACACAAAAGAAAGCCCAGTTGCCAAGCACGGATCTACTTATTTGATCAATACCATCCCCCCCCCAACACCCTCCCCCCACCATTGGGCCTCACTCATTGGATGGGGGCTTAGGTTGCACTTTGCACTCGACAACTAGACCCGGCGCTGCCGAGTGCCGATGCCTGCCAATCTACCTCTTGAAACTATGATGAGGCGATTTCAGCTTTTGAAATCCTTGCATTGGCAGATATTTAGGAGTCAGTCATTCTCTCTTGCTCTCCTATTAGAACGCGTGTATTAGAAAAGGACAGAGTAGAAGCAATCACATTTTTTTTCGACTCTTCTTCTATCTTTTTTTAACACATGCGTTCCAATGGCCAGAGAGACAGAGAGAAGGATAATCTCCTAGACCCGCCGGTGAATGATTATGCGTTCTCTAGCTTGTGCCAATGTAACACCCACGTTATACTGCGTTGAGACCTCAGCGAGAGGAGACATTAGCGGATCCAGTTATATATTCTTCTCTCTTTCTTCTCCCTTTAGAATCATTTTGTTAGAAAAGGACAGAAATTTCCTGGATCCACCAGTGATGTGGTGCAGTGTTGCCATATTTTGGAGTACAAAGAAAATAAATATTATTGTTTCATCAACGAATTTTAACCAGTTGAAAGAAATAGATAACAAACCACCTGCCAAAATTGATGCACGTTTTCACTGAGATCAGGCACTTTTGTGGGTAATTATTGACTTTTGAATAGCAAAATAAATAACACGAGAGACATTGGCAACCAAAACAAATTAATTCAGTCCATATCCAACGCACGTTTTTCCCAGAGGCGTAGCGTGCGATTTGACAACGTTGCAGTTCGCCCATCTAAACCCATGAAAAAGATCGAACTATTAGGTGTTCGGTAAACACTTTTGCATTCTACCTTTTACATGGGTTTAAATGGACACAATGCAACGTTGCAAAATGGAGCGTCATATAACGCCGCTGGTTTTCCTCAGAAACATAAAAGGAAAAGCTAACCAAGCATGATTAAAGCACATGATGGTAGGAAGCTCTTACAGCTCGGCATAACGCTATATATATCTACATGATGATTCTCGTTGAATCGTTGAACAAAATAATTGATGCAGCGAAAAATGTTGGACAAAATTGAACTTTTAAAACCAAAATTAATAGAAAATTAACGCCCCCAGAAGAATGGCGTTTTCGAGGCCACCGAACAAAAAAACTGGGGATGTTTCGCCCTTTAGAGATACAAGGCGTCAGTTAAGACCATTTGTTGAATCCAAAAGGGTTTTCTTTATTTTATCTGCTGTAGAGTTCCGATTGCTGCAGATGCAACGATTTCATGCTGAGCTTTTCAAGTCTTTCAAAGTAATATAACCCACACTTTATATGTCTGACTATGCAAGTACTGTAACTGAGCTCATATTATATGTGGCGGCGCTGAAACAACTGTTGAATGATTTACAACTCCAAGATTACAACGTTTACTTTTCCTGAAGTTCCCCCGACCGTTTGCGTTGATTCGCTCTGATTTATACCACTTATTGTTAATGTAAAAGATTTTCATAATTCGATGTTCGCATTCAACAGAGAGGAGAGAAAAAAGCCGCGCAATGTGTTGGTTGCCGTAAGAAGGGTTCATAACTGTATCAAATGCTGCCGCGACTCGGGGCACAGTAGTCCTCTTGAGCGCCTTCACTGAAGATGTAGGCAAAAGAAAGTACCAAAGAGTAGGAATATTCATCTAATAGTTTAATTTGAATTGTTGACGTGATACGCAAAGGATTAAATCAATAGCCTTTCAGGACCTGTGGAGCAGATGGTTATGGATATTGAAAACATAAGCATTTTAAAAGAATGCTTTGTTTGGTGCCTTCAATTGACAATGTAGGCAAAAGCAAGTTCCAAAGAGTAGGAGTATTTATCCACTAGCTTAATATTGGCTTTTGTTTGTGATACCCAAAGGGATAGATCAACAGCTACTAGGAACCCACCAAGCTGATGGTTATTAATATTGATATTAAAATTATTTTAAAAGAATGGTTTGTTGGGTGCCTTCAATTGACAATGTAGGCAAAGTCATGTACCTTGAAGTAGGGCGTATTTATCTGCTAATTTGGTTTTAGTTATTAAATGGTACCCAAAGGGTTAAATAAACATCCATTCAAGACCCATATAGCAGATGGCTCTTGAAATTGAAAGTTAAAGAGAAACATAAAGCATATATTAAATTATTATTAAAGAGTTTTGAATTAATGCTTCATTGGGCGCCTTCAACTGACGATGTCAGCAAAATCATGTACCTCGAAGTAGGAATATTTATCTGTCAGTTAGGTTAAATAAAGCAGAGATTACTAAGCCTAAGAGATATGACATAACGATTCAAAAATGTTGTTCGACTCCTACGAAGTATGCAATATGGCGTACGCTGGTGACCGTAAACATTGTTACTACTGTTGTTGTTTGAAATGAGGTTTGACCAGGTTTTATAGCAACGCCACTAACTTAATTAATAAAATTAATAAAGTGTTTAGAAAGTTTAATGAGCTCTGAGTATATTTTGAACGTGAATTTGAAAATCTAAGACAGTTTAATCATCCCATCTGCCATTAAATGACAAACATTCGGCAGGCGTTTTCTATGGGGCCCGGCCAACAGTTTTTCAACATGGTTGAGATAAGAAGTGCCATATCTGTTAGGCTTACTAATCTTTGAAATAAAAAGACACCCGCAGGGTCCGTTGAGCAGAGGGTATTCCATTGGTACAATGGGTCTGTTGCATACTTTTGCTCCAGCAATATAGAACCTTGATTCTTATGTAAAATTCGGCGAAAATAACGATGCGCACATTAAAAACGTTCAAAATCCACTCATTAACTCAGGAAATCACTTCAAAATCAAACAGCCCGCGCTACACTAGACATTATATCACCGACTTATAACTACATAGATGAACCATTTCGACTATGTAAACATGAACAAAACTTACAAACATTGGAATGTTTCGTTTAGATGCGTACATTTCTTATATTATTTTGTCATCTTTGATAAACCGAAAAGACCAGACACCAAATGCAGCCAATAGTTCATGTATTTAGAAGGGAATTCCATAATTTATTTGTAGTTACGATGTTGTTTACTTATGCACGGTGGTTCCGTCTATGTAGTAGTATACCGGTGGCAAATAGTGTCTATTGTAGCGCGGGCTGTTTAAAATTGAAGTGATTTCCTGAGTTAATGCGTGGATTTTGAACGTTTTTAATGTGCGCATCATTATTTTCGCCAAATTTTACATAAGAATCAAGGTTCTATATTGTTGTAGCAAAAGTATGCAACAGACCCATCCTCATTCGAAGGGACTCACTCTGGGTCCAAATCTCTTGATCCTCTTGTCTGATTGTGAGCCGACTGTGCGACGTGCATAATTTTTTCAAGTCACGCGCTCCCCGTAACACTTTGCAGGTGCCTCGTTTTCCTTTCCCGTCCAACTTGAACTGCAGTTTAACTGCACGATATTGCATCATACATTCTCAGCAGGTGGCGCCCGCCAATTGCTCCGCTTCGAAAAACGCCATAATATCGCCCTCGCCTCGCCACGCCACGCCACGCCAACGGCCAACGGGTACCCGCCATTTTTAATCCTCGGGCTCTCGCTTCTTGAGGATATAAATGCGTCTCTTGGATTCCTTGGCATCGCGCGCGCCATCCAACGTCTTTCACCCGCGCCCCCCCCCCCCCCCCCTCAAAGCACCGTAATATATCAAACCTCCCCGCGCGGGACATCCACCAGGACGTTCTCTAAGCGAGTGGCATTGTTGCTCGCGAACAAATTTCTTTCCTAACCCTATAGTGACACCAAGGTGCAAAACCTTTGAAACACCACAGTGATGAAGGGGAGTGAGAGGGAGAGAGAGAGGGAGGGAGGGAGAGAGAGAGAGAGAGAGAGAGAGAGAGAGAGAGAGAGAGAAAACGATTTTTCTAAAGTGGCGATGTTAGGGTAATACTACCTGGTCCGTTCTCTATTCCACAAAACCATTGAAAAACAAAAACAAACAAAAACGAAAATAAAGTATAATTAACATGAACTAAAACGTAATATCATAATATTATACATTTAAAGTATAAATAAATTAAATAAATTATTGAAATTAATAGGCTTAGAGACAAACGTAACACCAGATTAATGATCAACTAATTGACTAACCAAAAAATGAACTAATAAAAAAAAAGATACTAATAAAGACTACAGATCGTACTATAGAAGTTCTGACAACAGAATATATTTCGAGTTGTAAGCACTGGTTGTCCATTTGGAGAGGGGGGGGGTGTCAAAGCCCCCCCCCCCAGCTTCTTCTTTGAAAAAAGGTTCCAAAAAAGGAAAAAGAAAGGCTGTATATTAATACTTAGGCTACATCCCCGCTTTTATACTGCAAAAGGCCAAAAATAGTGAAGAGCAATGCTCAAAGTCTTAGAATTGTATGCCCTTTTGAGTGGTGTAATAAAAAAAAGGGATCGTTATTTGAAATATTCGCATTTTTGAGGGAGGGTCCGGGGGCGGCCCCCCACACCGGCCCTCCCAAAGGCCCCTTGAAAATTTCAATTATGCCCAAAAGTGCATCATGATGATACTATAGACCACTTTTCGTCTGTTTAAAATCAATCGCCTAGAAGTTACAGGGGCGTTCCCGGACTTTTTGAAGACTCTGTTAAAGACGCAACATACGTATTTGCATGGTATATATAACTGAGTGCATTTTACATTACCATATAATAATAATAATAATAATTCTTTATTCATAATTCAAATGTGTTTGAACATGGAATAGTGTCAATCCTAGTCATATCCTAGCATTTACAAACTAAACAACTATTTATTTTAAGCAATTAATTGGAAACACTTTCATGCGTGTAAAAAAGGGTTTTAGAAGATTCAAATGTTATACTCCTTACCTGAGATTTCCATTTTCAAATGAGCCGCCTCTATATATATACGTGGAAAATAATTAGAGCTCCAAATTCTTTTTTCCTATCCGCAATTTTTCTTCACTTATCGTCGTCCCGTATTTTTAATTAAAAATTCCGTTCCCCTTTACATTTTCCTTGAAATTCCAGTTTCTTTCTTATTGTTTTCCTTGCTTCCTTTATCCACCATTCCAATACAGTGAACTTTGAATCTATCTCCGATTCCTAGAATAACGAGGTCATTTTTGTCGCTTGAATCAAATCATTTCAATACTTCTTTTGAAAATATCTCATCGTTTATGACGTCAATTATTATGTGAATTCATTGAGGGCGACGCGACGACAGAGAATATTTTTCTGAGCTACCGGGGAGTTTCACAAGAAGATTAACAATGGAACTCATTCAATGATGAACTAATATTTTCAAGGTTTGTTCTTTATCCGTCTACCTGCTCCTTGTCGCAACGAGAAATTGCATTCAAAATGAATGCTAGGTCAATTGGAAACTATGCCTCGTAAAATTAGTCTTTGTTCTCTTACGTACCTATACAGAAAATAAAAAAGAAAAAGAAAAAAAAAACACCCCTATTTTCATTTCAAAGCAAAATTCTTTCCCGTTGGGGCGGAAAATCAGAATATTTTATTCGTTTTCAGCCGCGCTTTACGCTCAAAACAAACTCATTTGAAAGTCGGAAAGGGATTTTAAATATCAATTCAGAGCTACCGTTTTACGTATAATTTATGGCATTTTTCAATTCACCGATGATTCCACCGGTTGAGAAAAGATTACACAGTTTAGTTCAGTGAATGACTGTTCTGATCAAAAATACTCTGACCTGTAATCTTTTCACCATCGGTGGAAACGCCGTTAATTTGTTAACATATCCGCAAGTTTTATTAAAGTCATCGAGGACTCCATCGGTTGAGGAAAGATTATAGATGGTAGCATTTTCGTGTATTACATGCATACACTGAACTGTCCGTGTGATCTTTTCTCAACCGGTGGAATCATCGGTGAATTGAAAATATGTCATTATAATTATACGCGAAACAGCAGCTCTGTATCAATCGCAATGGCCTATTTCCTTTTGCGTTATTTTTATTCCACCGCTTTTCGGGATTGAGTTTGTGGTAAATTTATATGAATGAGTATGAAATTGTGAAATACTTGTTGTGTTAAAATGGCAGCTCTCCCGAGCAGCGTTTAAAGCAATTTCAGAGCATAAAGCCACCGAATAATATGTGTGTCTTTGGAACTTTTCACAGCAAAACTTAATATAAATGGTAATTTTTTGGTGAAAAATGAAATCGGGTCGTGATTTTCTAAAGCGCTTAGAATTTTTTGATAAACTTTTTAGTTGCTCACTGTGATGCTTCCGGTAAAAAATGCGTGGATTGTAAAACAAATTCAACCCTTCTCCTCGAGTTTAATTACTTTCGGACCCGTTCTACCCTAACAAATTTATTAGTTCAGAATAGGCCCAAGTTTAGATTGCGATATACTTAAATAGATTTCATCTTTTAGATCTTCATCCTTCATGAATCTAAAATGGGTGATTAAAATTATTCTTTAGCTAGAATCTTCGTGGAGCGAGCCTAATTTTCCGTTCAGAAATGCGTTTAAGGGGAAATTAAATTGAATCTGAGTTTGCTTGGCACCAAAAGGTCCTCGGACGACAATCGGAACGATATAATCGCTCTACTAAAACAGTCTACTTATAGGTTCGATAGCGACTACCATAGGTTTGATAGTAGCTCTCAAAGGTCCGGTATAGTGAATATTACAGGTTTAGCATTGGCTATAATATGGGTTCGGTAGTGGCTATCATAGATTTGGTAGTGGCTACCACAGGTTCGGTAGTGGCTGCAGTGGTAAAGGCACAGAATACTCTAATCAGAACGGAAACTCTAATTCATTTTGAAACATTCTTTACTTCGGGCCGCCATGTTCGAAAGTGAGCATCTTCGGCAATCTTCGGCAGATCTTCGGCAACTGGCCGAGTTGTGATTGGTTGTATAGCCTGAAAAAGCATGTCCGCCATCTTGAGAAGTGAGTAGGCACAGTTGCCAGTTTGTGCCAGTAAATTCCAAATCTTGTTTCCATTGGCTCTTACGGGAGTTTCCCTTCTGATTGTATTATTCTGTGGTAAAGGGGCACCAAAGGTTCGGTCGTATTTTCCCGATTGAACCTTTTCGATAGATAGTGTGGCTATCAAAACCCATTCAGTCATTTGCAGTGAGTGTGGAAATTGTGGGATCGTAACTTCGACAACCACGATCGAAAAATCGCCTACCGAAACTAGCGACAGCCATGACCAAGAGTTATTTCTCCGTGGGTGTCACTTAAATGCCGAATCTTCCGATAGTTTGGGTACAACATGTATAATAATAACTATTTCTCCCTCTCTCCCTCTCTCTCTCTCTCTCTCTCTCTCACTCTCTCTCTCTCTCTCTCTCTCTCTCTCTCTCTCTCTCTCTCTCTCTCTCTCTCTCTCTCTCTCTGTGTCTTTAATTCTCTCCTTCTTCCCCCTCTCTCTCACACTTTTATTATTATTATTACCATTTTTTTATATTAATTATTATTATTTTTTTTATTATATACTTATTTATTATTATTTCTTCCTTTCAGTTAATGGTATAAATAATTGGTTTGTTTTTAATAATAGCATACCGTCATCATATCTCTCTCCCCCCTCTTTTCTTCTCTATTTCTCTTTCTCTCTCTGTAGCACACACACACATACACACTCACAAGCGTACACAGGAATTTGTATTTCTCTCTCTTTCCCCATTTGAACACGTGTGTTGGAAAAGGACAGAAACAGGGGCTCGAACGTGACTTCAGCCCCTATCTCTTTCCTTTTCTAGTACATACACTCAAACAGAAAAAGAGCGAGAGAAACTAATTCCTGCGTACGCCATTGTACACACACACACCTCGATCCACCACCACTGGTTAAGACAGTGTTCGAGGAGAGGGAATCAACAAGGTGTTTTAGCGAGCGAAGATCAGTGAGGGAGGATTTGGGGAAAGGGGGGGGGGTGAGAATAACGGGGCATTAGGATTGGTCCGCAACTCAACTCGCTATCCATCGCATACATGTTTAACTGTATACATCGCGTATACCGGAGCGAAGCCGAAACAGTAAAGCATATTAAGTACAGCTGTTACGCCCTTCTGTCAACGGCAACAGACTTTTAATAGGTACCTTTTCCTGCTCGCTTGGTAAAAAGGAGGCGACCGATTATCCGCGGCCGCTTGACGCAAGCTCCGAGCTATAGCAGGAAAAGGAAGCCATGGGAAGGTAGCGGCACACTATGGTCTTAAATCGAAAAAAAAATTGGCCTCAAAATCAGTGAAAAAATGGTCTTCGAAAAAACATTTTTTTTTTTTTTTTTTTTTTTTTTTTTTTTTTTTTTTTTTTTACCTTGTAGGCTGAATTAAAAACATTTCAGTGAAATTTCTAAATTTAAATTACTTGTTCCGGGAGTTTTATTTGATTCAAATATCACATTCTGAAGACGTATACAGTGATACCGCGTTATCCGCGACCTTCGTATCCGCGATTGTTTTATTGCGGCATATGCTCGTTATCCTCGACCCTTTCCTCGCTTATCCGCGATTGAAAGGTCGGAAAAAAAATTTCAAACGCTGAAACTTGTATTTTTTCCGATTTCCAAGGCAAAATTTTTCATTCAACATTGATTTTTTTAACCTTCCTTATTTGAATATATTTTTTCAAATTAAAATCAAAATTCGCCATGAATAAGACGTCAAATTTTCAAAATTAATCCTCTATAATATGTATATGTAATATTTTTCATTTTTTTATGATGCATTATTTTTTTTATAAAAAAAAAGTCCTCTACATAGGTACTTATGCACAAAGTGCTTCCTTTCTTCCTTTTTAAACCCCCTTTTCCCCTTTTTGAGAGCGTTTTTACAGCCGTCGGTCCCTAACCCCTCTATTCCTGGAAGACTAATGCCTCCGTATCCGCGAGGTTTTTGCGGAACGTAACCCCCGCGGATAACGAGGTATCATTGTAAATATTATATGTCCTCTAAATAAATATCACCAGCATATTAATGCCTGTTTTCAAAATACATAATTTTTTCTTGACAAATTGCCTACAAACTTGTCAACAATGTACAGAAACTCCAGAAAGAAATAGACACGTAGAATAAATTGATGTATTGAAAAGAGTCTATCCAGCTACCATAAGGATAGACTGTTTTAGTAGAGCGATATATCGTATCGATGACCGTCCGAGGGCCTCTGGTTCCAAACAAACTCTGGTTCAATGTGATTTTCCCATAAGCGAACTTTTGAATGGAAATTTAGGGTATTAAATCAAGAAAGTAATGCGACCTTTTTGCGATTATGAATTCTACGTCCTCGAAAATGCTTAATTATGCCTGTTTTTTTGACAAAAACTGCCGAAATCAATAAGATATCACAGGTTAACCCCTTATGGGCCAAGCCCGAGTATACTCGTTTTTCTCCTCGAGTCTATTTCACTTCGTTTTAGTCTTAATTCCGGATAAACACAAATACAGATGAAACCACTACAATAGATAAAGTCGGGTGCCTTCAATTCGTCGAATAGGCAATTCCAACTCCACCGAGTACGAACAGTTAACTACCTTACCTCTAGAAACGGAGGAGGGGTTTTCTCTTGAACTAACCTGGTCCTTAATGGGTTAAATGTCGTATTTATAGGTTAGACTCTCCCAAAATCCCACCAATTCCACAACAACAACAACAACATTTGGGTGATTCCAACCTCCAAACGCATCGTTTAATCTGTAATATCTTGTTGATTATGGCATTTTTACGAAAGGAGCCATGCAAAATTAAGCATTTTCGAGGACGTAGAATTCATAATCGCAAAAAGGGCGCATTGTTTGATTTAATAGCCTAAATTTCCGTTCAAAAATCCGCTTATGAGGAAATCACATTGAATCAGAGTTTGTTTGGAACCATCTGAGGCCCTCGGACGGCAATCGATACGCTATATATTGCTCTACTAAAACAGTCTATTGAGAAGTTTACCAAATTCAGAAAAATAGATGACATTTTAAACTGGTCTTTAAATTTTATAAATGATAGATTGATGATAAATTTATTTTCTCATTTGTGGCCATTTTTTCGAAGATTTCAGACCTTAGTGTGACGGACGTGCAAATAACGGGGGACAGGCATCAGGAACAGGATCAGGATCCAAGCGGGACCGGTGGAAAGTTAAAAATTCAAGATTTCGAGAGAATCGCTGCGACAAATGTACGAGCACACATCGAAGCGTGCTATTTATAATGGCGGTACACGTACTCTGCAGAAATATGGAGACTGGAGCTGAAGTGGAACACTCTCATTGAGGATTGGTGGCACGCGTTCGTATTGGTATTACGGATGCATTTTATTGCCTGGAGAGAGATTTCGGCTCTCTCTCTCCCCCAACTCCCAAACACCCTCCGTCACATATGAAGCTAAGACAAATCTTCGAACATATCTTTACGATTTGCGATTCCCCCGATGGCTGGCCGGGTCTCTCTGTGATGGTTCCTGGAAATTTGTGTTCTCTCTATCGTGTATCCGGACTCCTTCCCTCTCTAGAGGACCATAGTTTGATTTTTTTCCTTCTTCCATTTCACCCTCGTTTAAAAAAAAAAAAAAAATCAGCTTTTCTTCCCTGGTAAAAGAGGTCCTTGAAGTTTCATGACCAAAATTTCGTGCACTGAGCGAAATCCGTTCTTTAAGAAACAAGGAGACACGTTTACTTGTGACATTTTTCCTTGCGAAAATTTGAAATTTTGTCGCCTTCCAAATTTTGAAATTATTTTTTCATTATTCTTTAATTTTTATTTTGTTTAAATGCTTTGAGTTGAAAATGGCTGCGAATTTAAGCCGGAACGTCCTCACCAAAATTATTTTTGAGTGTTCCCGCAGCATTTCCCCGGTCACACCTATATTTCTTCCATGTCCAGTTGTGATTGGTTCGTTTCCTATCATGTTTCTTTGTACGCTCTATATATATATATGTAGATACTTTAACTTCTAATATTGTCAATTCTATGACAGTCAAAACTCTGACAATGGGGCAGTTGCAAGGGTCTGAAATGTTGTGTTTGTTATAAAGAAAATGATAGTACTTGATGAGCTGAGAACAAAGTTGCCTTTGGTTTTTTCCTAAGTGTCCCGGTTTCGGAGATACACAAGCGTAAAGTTGTAAAAAATCGTGGGCGTAGTGACGTCACTACGCGGAATTCCCATTTAAAACAATGTATTTTGGGCCAAAATCCCATCTCCGGAACAATGGGACTTAACTAGAAACCAAAGGCATTTTTCTTCTCAGCTCATCAAGCATTTTAATGTTCTTTATAAAAAACACAAAAATTCAGACCCCTGCAACTGCCCCATTGCATTACGGGTGATAGTACATTACCGCACTCATATATAGTCATATATTCTTGCCACCCCTAGAAAAGTGCATGGCTGGTGGCTCAAAAGAGCATAATGTACTGACATCTCTCTGTTTGTCGTAGGCCCTCGAGCGATGTGACGTAAAAAGTGAAGGGATCGATGAGCAAGGACAAGAAGACCCGTTTAATCGCCGACGGGTCCGGATTAGAAAATTAAACGATCGGGACATTTCAGATACCTCAACCTCCCTCCTCTCTCGTCCCTTCTTCCCCTCCTCCTCCGCCATTCCTATCCTGTTATCCCTGATATCACAACGACACGACCAACAACCACTGACACTGTTGTCTCATTTCTTGCGGTCAGGAATCACTACCCGATTGGTGGGGGGGAGGGGAGGGGGAGATCGGACGAGGACGGGATTGTGCTGTGGCAGGAGAAATGCACGGGTGGGGGGGGGCAGGGACACGCGGAGGAGGCGGCTTCAGTAATGACCGCGATAAGATTACGGATCATATCTCGGGTATTCAAGAGGGGGGGGGGGTGGGGAGGTGGTTGCAAAGGGATGAGAGGAGGGGATGGGAGGAGCGGTAATCGGAATGACTGGCAAGGGCTATTAACTTCAACCCCCCCCCCCCTCTCCCCCTCCCCCGGCCATTCAAGGCTAAGGGGGAGACACGGCGGGGGAAGTGCAAATGACATCGAGGAAGCCCCGGGGGTGATTCACGATGAGCCACGCCCCCCCTCGAGTCCCACAAATTGGGGTTGCGCCCTCGGCCCATCCATCCTGGGCTTCGAGTGAAGTAACATCGTTGTCGGCTTCACTATGTGTTGTTGCACTTTATCTTATTTCACCTCGCTTTGTGTTTTTGTTTCGCGGTGTTCTTCTTGTTTTAGTTTGTGACAATGTTTTGTAGTTAATGCTTCATTTCATCGTCTTACTCTATCTCAGTTCAAACTTAAACAAGATGCAACAGAATCGGTGGCGTCACTAACCGGGGGGGGGGGGGAGACTACCTCCACTAAAAAGAGATGGAACGAGTGAGAAAATAATGGAAAGTAGGTATAAAGGAAAGAAAAGAAGCTGAAGAAAAGAAAGAAAAAGAGAGACAAAGAAAGAAATAGAAGAAGGAGGAGGAAAAAGACGACGAAAATTAAGGGGGAAAAGAGAACTATTGACTCAAGTTGACTAAAAAAATAAATATTATTGGGGCTCGAAGGTTAGGTAGTTGCTTATTATTCTAAAAGGGATCTCATCTCCCCCCTCCAATGCAAAAGTCTAGAGACGTCACTGAACAAAATGAAATATAACTGACGGGGGTTCAGCATTTAGGTAATAAAATTTGTAATTTTTGGATAGTTCTACATTTCTCGAAGAAATTGGGACCCCTACTAAGGTGGGTCGAAAAACACGACTTTTCGAAATTTGATCGGGCACACTCGCCAAATTTTTATTTCAGCCGAATGATTCACGAAGATCTTTCGTTTTTTGAAAAATATTGATATTTAGGGTTCCCTCCAGCCCCCCAAAAATCGGAAAAATCGCAAAAAATCACATTTTTCAGCACGTTTGGCAACACTGCGCCAAAACGAGCGCAGATATCGTTCCAAAACTTGTCTCATATGAAAGCTCATACAATTTTACACCAGTTAGGTGTCTTAAAGTTTTAAAAAGTCGAAGTTTTGACGAAAATACGCTCAATTTACAATTAGCCCTCCTAAATACCCGAAACTGGGGGAATATCGTGTTCTTTATGAAGTTTGACAACACTGCGCCAAAACGATTGTAGATATTGTTCCGAAACTTGTTTCAAATGAAAGTTCATACAATTGCACACCCGTTAGGTGCCAGAAAGTTTAAAAAGTTGAAGTTTTGACGAAAATACGCTCAATTTACAATTAGGCCCCCTAAAATACCCAAACCAATAGGGGAATATCGTGTTTTTATGGAGTTTTGGCAAAACTGCTATAGGATGTGTCAATAAATCGTTTTCAAAACATAAATCATGTTAAAAATCGTAAAACCTCATGCAAAAAGTAGTAGTACTTGAAAATCAATTCCATGTAGAGGTTGAAATCAGCCTGATGAGAGCGCGTTTTGACCCGCCGAACGTCAATATAGCAAGAATGCTCTTCCCGATAGCTCCATGTATCTTTACGCAAGGAGATGTTACACACCTTTTATTCTCGAATGCGGCGAGGTGACACGGCTAGAAAGATGCCACAGAAGACAAAAATGATGCTCAAAAAGTATGAGTTCGATCGGATTACGGGAACATGTGGCCCTGCGATCTTCAAATTTCGATGTTTGGACTTGCGGAGGTCTTGAAATTACTTAATTTCGCGTATTTTCTGTACTTGTTTTTTGATTTGTTTTCTGTCAATTTCTTTCTTTCCTAAAAATAATCAAAAATTAAGATCTTCCACGTGTTTTCTCAAGAATAGCACTACGGGTGGGAAATCGATTTGAGAGGAGGTCAAGTTAGGGAAATAGGTACCTGCGGTGCAAACTTTCACTGCAGTAGCGTTATGGAGGGTCAATTCTTGAGTAAAATCGTGTAAAAATTAAATTGAAAGCATAAAAAAGTCTCAAAACTCACCCATGAACCCACATTAATCGTTTTAAGAGAAGCCTAAGATGGCGGTCCTGTGAGCGAATCAACCCTGCGAAGTGCGCATGCATGCACCGTCTGAAGCACCGCGGGTAGCAAAGATGGCCAACGACGGCAAAAAGTCGATAGTTTGTTTTCATTTTGACCAAGAGTATAAATTATAAATTGCCTTCGTCGGCTACTATTTGGTGCTCGTGGACCGTGGTGCATGCATATATGTTTATTCGTCCATTTGATCAACACCTTAAGCTTTTACTTCAAATGTTTTTTTTGTGGGTTCATGTGTAGATTTTGAGACTTTCTGCTGCTTTCCATGTGATTTTTACGCGATTTTACATACGAATCGCCATAACGTTGCAACAATTGTTTGCAACAGACCCATTGATCATTTTTTTAACGATTTCAAATGAATATTCTTGGGTTTAAAAACTTTCCAAGAACACTTCTTTTCGACACTTACGGTCTATAAATCAAAGTAAAAATCGATGATTGTCTCCCGATAGGGTTTAAAAAAACATGAATATACGCTAAATCATTTTTTTGCTTGTATTCCAGTGATTTGGACTATCAGATGAGAGGTCACGACTGCCTACATAACGTCAGCATACATTTTCAAGTCTCTTCATAGGGTAGACTAGGGGTACAGTGGCGTAGCCAGAAATTTCCGACGGGGGGGGGGGTGAGGGTCCAAATTGTGTAAAATTCCTCTGAAAAATTAAAAAGTTACCTTTTTCGGGGCTAAATTGGGTCTCCAGAGGGGGGAGGGGTCCAGATCCCTTAGAACAACCCCCCCCTTCCCTTGGCTATGGCACTGCGTGAGTAGCTGGAAGTTTCTATGGAAAAAGATTGGACTCAAAATGGCGTGAAATTACGTAATTTCAAGACCTCCGAAAGTCCAAACATCGAAATTTGAAGATCGCAGGGCCGCATGTTCCCGTAATCCGATCGAACTCATATTTTTTGAGCATCATTTTTGTCTTCTGTGGCATCTTTCTAGCCGTGTCACCTCGCCGCATTCGAGAATAAAAGGTGCGTAACATCTCCTTGCGTAAAGATACATGGAGCTATCGGGAAGAGCATTCTTGCTATATTGACGTTCGGCGGGTCAAAACGCGCTCTCATCAGGCTGATTTCAACCTCTACATGGAATTGATTTTCAAGTACTACTACTTTTTTGCATGAGGTTTTACGATTTTTAACATGATTTATGTTTTGAAAACGATTTATTGACACATCCTATAGCAGTTTTGCCAAACTCCATAAAAACACGATATTCCCCTATTGGTTTGGGTATTTTAGGGGGCCTAATTGTAAATTGAGCGTATTTTCGTCAAAACTTCAACTTTTTTAAACTTTCTGGCACCTAACTGGTGTGCAATTGTATGAACTTTCATTTGAAACAAGTTTCGGAACAATATCTACAATCGTTTTGGCGCAGTGTTGTCAAACTTCATAAAGAACACGATATTCCCCCAGTTTCGGGTATTTAGGAGGGCTAATTGTAAATTGAGCGTATTTTCGTCAAAACTTCGACTTTTTAAAACTTTAAGACACCTAACTGGTGTAAAATTGTATGAGCTTTCATATGAGACAAGTTTTGGAACGATATCTGCGCTCGTTTTGGCGCAGTGTTGCCAAACGTGCTGAAAAATGTGATTTTTTGCGATTTTTCCGATTTTTGGGGGGCTGGAGGGAACCCTAAATATCAATATTTTTCAAAAAACGAAAGATCTTCGTGAATCATTCGGCTGAAATAAAAATTTGGCGAGTGTGCCCGATCAAATTTCGAAAAGTCGTGTTTTTCGACCCACCTTAACCCCTACACCTGCCCCTTCTTAATGGAGAACTTTTTTTCCATACCTTTCTTTTTTAACGTTTGACCCCTGTTACTCCCAGGAAGTTGATTTTAGCCCTGAGGACAAACAGCCACTTTCATAAAATATTTTTGTGATATATCTATTCAAATTTGGATAGCCGAGAGTGGAGGGAGAAGAAATAGGACAGTTGAAAAAAAAAAAAAAAAAAAAAAAAAAACACGAGTAGAAGAAACTGAAACATTCGTGTCAATCCAAAATGATAAAATCTAAGATCTGTCAAATCTTGCCAACTCGGCCGGGATTCAAACCCAGGATCTCCGTGTTACAATTAATCGCTCAAACCACCCGGCCAAACACGCCGATTAGAAAAACCTCACTTTAGCAAACGAAAGAACAAGAAGCACTTTGCGAGACTGTCAAGAATGCGAGCGATAACTCAAAGGTTATCCTCCCATAGAGTATATTAATTTAAAGCGGCAACGCAGCAGTTTGAGGAGGGACGATGATAATTTGTCAGGATGATGCGAATAGCGAATAGCTCTCGAGTGAAGGATAAAACGTATGACCGGGAAGAGCGGAAATGAACAAATGAACGCACCAAACAGACATCGTTATAATTCTCATAAAGTCACTCTTAACGCTGCCGAGAGTCGGTCGTCATATACTGAGCCTTCCATTTATTTTTTACCGCACAATACGTTCATGCAGGGTAACTGAAGACTGTGATTTGGAAATGGACGTGTTTAGTGATGGTATTTCAGACGGAATGGGTCTGTTGCAAACTTTTGTTACAGCGATTATGAGAGTGTAATCTAGTGTAAACTCGCCTGAAAAGTCCATTGGTGGCATCAGAAAGTCACAAAATGCAATAATAAACTCACAAGAGGCGTTTAATGAAATCCAAGATGGCGGAGAAATATCGAGCAATCTGTATGTATCCACCTTTAACATCCAAGGATTGCCAACGTTGACAACCTCGCAGCTTCAGAGGTTATGTGTTTATTTACGTTGTGATTGGGTGTGATCGATATTGTGAGGTTGGCTATCCTTGGATGTTCGTGGTGCATGCATACAGGTTGCTCGATATTTTACCGCCATCTTGGATTTCATCAAACGTCTCTCGTGAGTTTCATACTGCATTTCATGACTTTCTGATGCCACCAATGGACTTTTCACGCGATTTTACATGATATTGAACACTCTATAGCGCTGTAGCAAAAGTTTGCAACAGACCCATTCGATCCATACAAACGCTCTTCCTCGCTCACTCTCGTGGATTTACCCATGATGAATCAGATCCAAATTTTCAACTGCGAATGGGTCTGTTGCAAGCTTTTGCCACAACGATTAAGAGTGTTTAATCTGAAGTAAAATCGTCTGAAAAGTCCATTGGTGGCATCAAAAAGTCATAAAATTCAATAATTAACTCACAAGAGGCGTTTAATGAAATCCAATGTGGCGGAGAAATATCGAGCAATTTGTATGCATGCACCACGAACATCCAAGGATGGCCAACTTTGACAACCTAACTGGAGGTAGAGGTTATGTGTTTGTTTACGTTGTGATTGGTTGTGATCCATATTGTAAGGTTGGCTATATCCTTGGATGTTTGTGGTGCATGCATACAAATTGCTTGATATTTCTCCTCCATATTGGATTAAATTAAACGCCTCTTGTGAGTTTATTACTACATTTTATGACTTTCTGATACCACCAATGGACTTTTCAGGCGATTTAACATCAAATTCAACTCTCTTAATCGTTGTAGCAAAAGTTTGTAGCAGACCCATTCATGCTATAGTATAGACAACCAATTTTCTCAAATTTTACTGTCCCATTAGCAGTGGCGGCTCTTGCAATTTGGCGACAGTATTTTTCTTCCCTTTGATTTTATGTAAAACAATCGATTTCGGTAGTGAAGCAGTGCTTCACCAGCATTCGATTGTTTTACATTGAGCTTAATGAAGACGAAACATTGTTGCCAAATTGCACGAGCCGCCTCTGGCCATTAGATTCCAAGAACTTTAAAGTATCTTTTCACTCCGACACGATTCATGACGGATCACAAGTGAATCTACACTGAAAAAAAAAGTGTTTTCTACTATTTGCTTCGTGAAAAGTATGCATAAAAATCTGTTAGTTTTATTATGTGAATTTGGTTAAATTAACATAGAACGGAGGTGATTTAACTATTTCAAATGGTAAAACGAGCAGTTTTTCAGTGTTATCCAAACTTTTCATGAAGCAAATAGTTACAGTTAGCAATTATCTTCAAAATAATTAAAATAATTGTCTCAATATTTTCAAGAAAAATGGTAGAAACACTAGAATTCTGAAATCAGTACCATCCCCGCAAAATACTTTAGTTGAGCCAACCAAACCTTTGGTCAACCCAGCAGAATTTCTTGAGTGAGGCGTACAAAACTTTTGGTTAGATCTACTGTAGTCTTTTGATGGGTCATTTTTCTACTGAAGGTTCGGTCAGCGCTCACAAAGCGTTTTCACTTTCTCACTACTTACAAAGTTAGAAATAGAGAAAGTATTGCAGTGGCGCAGAGATTTTCAAAGTATTTTGTTTCGATAATCGGCCCTCTACGACTAAGTAAATCAAGATACCTAATTACAAAATGATTGACCCTCATCATGCCTAATACTATCCTAAAGAATATGTTTCAATATTATTAAACCATACGTGGCTGGAGGTGTAAATGCACAAACTTTCTGTGGTGTCTGTCTGTCCGTCCGTCCGTAGCCATAAAACGTGAAACCCAGCATAACTTTTGAACTATTGATTCATATGCATCCAAATCTTGCGAAGATGTTGCTCATAACATTCCCTAGAGGAACTTTTTTTTGTTTTTTTGAAATTTTAATTTTTAGGTTAGTTGTGGATGGAAAATGGTTTCCATTAAAATAATGGGAAAATGGGTCAAAAAAAGGAAAACTTTAAATATTTCGAAGATGAATCTTTAGATCTGGATAAAAATATTAAAGGTGGGACTAGGGGTCTCCCCTAGATTAAACATGATGCGAGAAAATGTTAGTAGATCCTGGTAGAAATGACTCGCGAGAAATCATGACCAAATTTGCGTGGGAAATCATGAGTTTCTCACATGAACTCATGAAAAATGTCGTGATTTTCTAGTAAATTCACAAACATTTGCATGATTTCTCATGAGAACTTATGAGAAAACCATGGGAAAACCATGGGACCTCATAGGAAATCATGGGAGGCCATGAAAAATCATTGGTTATACATGGGATCCCATGAGGAGCCCATGGTAAGCCACGATTTTCCATGAGGATCCCATGGAAAGTCCTGATTTTCCATGCATTCACATGAATTTCTCATGGGAACTCATTTGATTTTCTATGCAAATTTGAACTTTTCGCACTGGTCATTTTTACCAGGGGAAGGGTATTGGTATTCCATACAGTTTACTTATTGTTTTTTCTGTGCATAATCACAAAATTTAGGAATTATATATTTTTACAGTGTACTGAATGTTTTTAGAGGGATATCATAATGTTTTTAATCTGTTTTTTTTTTTTTTTTGTTTTTTGTTTTTTTTCTATATTCTGATGCTCGAAGTCGGAACGAGTGTAATGCTGAAGTGATTTCACCCGAAACAATGCGGGTTCTCCGAATCATCACCACTCATCCCATCTTCACCCCATCCGCTCCCACCCTAACCGCACTCAGCGCGTACTTTCGTTCCACTATCTCATCACTCAGTCATTGTTCTTAATGCTCCTCACCGCGGGGGTAACGTTTATTGACAGGTTGATCGAATTAGCATGCCACCTTTATGCTCCTCACTCCTCGGATATAGAACACAATCGAAGGGTGGGGGCGGGAACGGGGGAAGGGGGGAAGGGAAGAGGAAGCAAAAAACATAAGAAAAAAATGTCGTGGGCGGGTCTCAGAACGGGTAAGAAAGGGGGGAGGGAGGTGGAGAGAGAGGGGGGATAATAGCAACAAAAAATTGTGGCGAAATGAGTGCCGGAGGTTGAGGGGGTGGTGGGGGGAGGGGTTAAGTTGATAAATGAAGGAAAATACGCGTGTGGGTGAGAGGGGTAAGCGGGGTGAAACTGCTATCAATCTCTCTTACTTCCAATTCAGCCATGGGTGTGGTTGAGGTTATGCTTTTCGCCCAATGTGACAAGACGCGACGAGAGACGAGGAGAGGATATTGCGGCCGTGCGCCTCCAAGCAGCACACCCAGAGCTGCCGTTCGTGAATATCCATGCAATGGAATTGTTTCAATTCACCGATGATTCCACCGGTTGAGAAAATATTACTGACTTCAGTTATGCCTGTAATAGACCTGTTTACTGCGACGCGGGTCACGAAAAAAAAACAAAAAAAACAAAACAAAACAAGCAGCCTCCAAAACACGCACGCTTGTTAAGAATGGATACACGACCTTAATCAATAATTGATGGGCAGGGTGCTTCAGGTTTACAGTCAAACGGTTTTGTATAGCTGATTTTTATTACTGTTGTTTTGCATTTTCCTTGAACATCAAAGTTTGTAATTATTTAATTAATATTTATACTAGGGCGAATCAAAAATAAGTATCAATCTTTTTTTTTTTTTTTTTTAAAAAAAAAAAAAGAGTATTAACGCCATCAGAGAAAATATGTAAACAGTGTTCGACGCATCATATTTTCAGCTTTAAGCCCTTTTTTTGGATTTTCAATATCCTAAAAATTAAAAATATGGCTGCCATTTTACCGCGACTAACTCGCGTCAGAGTGGGCCCAAACATTTACGCAATCGCAGTATTCAGACATAGGAAATGGATATTGTTTCAGAGAACAGGAGATATGTATTATGTATGCTATACTAGCTATTTCTCACTCGCGCGTTCTACCGATTAAACTTAGCAGTTAATTTCAGCCTTCTAAACATTCAATAGCTTTGATTTCTCAGAGTTCAAAGACTGAAAAAAAATTTGAGTAAACACAGTTTTCAACATAAATAAAAGTACAGCGTGGTTTCAGAAATGAAGGCTGAGGCTGCAGATAAAAAAATTACACTTGCTAGTTGTTTATAACTTAATGAGAACTACTTTATAGCGTATCCAAAATTTCAGGAAGCTCTCTCAAGGAAGTTTCTCCTGTAACTCAAAAAATTCAAAAGACGCATCTTTGTGCTACCTCGTTAAAAAACATTCGAAAACAAAAACTGACATTGATCTCTGGTTTGCGCCAAAAGACTATTAAAATTTAGGGAGACATCTTGGATCGTCATCTAGGAAGTTGCATCGTACCGCCGGATACTCCTCTCTAGAGCCGTAATGAAACTTTCGAGGGAGGGGACTCTCTGTTCTGGTCATGTATGTTTTTCTCGCCTGACATGTCATCAAAGATCCACCGTGCTCGCTTTCGGAACCGATTGACTCTCCTCGATTTCCAGCGTCAATCGATACTAGGCATCACCCCCGACCGACTGTCCAACTTCCAAGGCTCCTGATGATAGGAGGGGGCTACGACCACTACGTACGATCTTACAACAAACCCTTCAAATTTTCTACCATCTCAAAAGGAATTTGTCCTCTTAAAGTTTGGGTCCGAACCTGAGTGCTGTGACGCGGGTGGGGGTAGGATCATTACTTATACGATCTCAGAACAAACCCTCCGAATTTTCCACCATCTCAAAAAAAAATCTGTCCACCAAAAGTTTTGGTCCGAACCTGGGTGCGGTGAGTGGGAGAGGTGAGGGGGTAGTATCATTAAGTAAGATCTTAGAACAAATTAACCCTCCGAATTTTACATTATTAAAAAAAAAAAAATTGTCCAGCAAAAGTTCGGGTCCTAACTCGGGTGCGGCGAAAGAAATGTGATACAGTTTGTCCAATATTTGTGCCATTGTGCGTCGGGTTTGGGTTTTTTGAGTATATTCTTACTGTAAAGGTCGTACGCAACACGCACACCAACATAGAATATACGAAGGTATACCATATACGCACACAACATGACCGGCATTGCCGGGCCAAGAGAGACAGCACCACTGTGTGCCCACTGCCCACAAACCGCAGAACATTGCCACTACGTCATCAAGGGCCAACGTCAGAAAATGGCTGCTCTCCAACATCGAATTGAATAGATCAACGTAAATAAACGTTGTTGTTGTTTCCTACATTTGCTTCAAATTTGTTAGGGTAATCTTTGGTAAAACTGGTGACAAAAAAACCGAACCCATCATGAGAAAGAATAAAAGTAGCACACGAATTCCCATTCTTTAAGTTATTTGAAACTTCTTTTTTCAACTAACTTTATATTTTATCAAAATAATGGTCAGTTTAGAGCGTGACGTTATCAGGAAACACGATCTATGCGTACGAATACTTGCATCTGTAATATTTTCCCAATAGATGCAATCGCCGTCAAATTATTAAAATATCGACAACTTTTTTGTTTAAATCATCGGATGACTCCGCACCGGTTGAGAACAAATGGGGCTATTGCACACTTTTGCTATAAGCTATTTAATAGTCGATTATGGCGTAAAAACCTCAAAAAATAACGATGGCGGCACTAAAAACTTCCAAAATCCACTCCTAAACTCAATAAACGCAGTTATTTGCGCGAGCGTAATGGTGGCCGGAGGCACTAACAATGGGAGATTCCCATCTAACAATTCTGAAACTCCATCAAGAAGTGACCAATAAGAGACTACTTTCATTTGACACCGGTGTCACTTGGTGTTGCGGTACCATTCATCGGATGTGGATCATCACTCTGATGACTAATTACTCTGTGAATCATCCTTGTCAGCATAGAAAGAGTGACGAAATTAGATAGGAATCTCCCATTGTTAGTGCCTTCGGCCACCATTACGCTCGCGCAAATAACTGCGGTTATTGAGTTTAGGAGTGGATGTTGGAAGTTTTTAGTGCCGCCATCGTTATTTTTTGAGGTTTTTACGCCATAATCGACTATAAAATCGCTTATAGCAAAAGTGTGGAATAGCCACATTATAAATTAGAGTTTTTTCGTACATTAAAATCATATGCTGAACTGATCTTTGTAATATTTGCTCAACCCGTGAAATCATCAATGAATTGAAAAATGTCAACAAATGTGCACTGAACGGCAGCTGTAAGCGCACCGCTATGTCAATCCATGACGAGCGTCCGACCGCGTGATAAGAAAAGACGCGTCTGTGAAAGAAATTGGCGGTCGGGGGGAGCCTAGCTGAAGGGGGGGAGGTTGGATTACCCGCGGCCACGATGTCGAATATCAGAGGTCGCGTTATGCCTGAGTGCATTATCGTCATTATCATTATCACCGTATAAGAGCAAATCTATATGTATATAGCATTAGTCATCATCCGCCACGTTCTAAAAGCGTATTTTATCACACTGCATTGGTGATGGAAGGAGAATTATAAGCACAGAATACTCTAATCAGAACGGAAACTCTAATTCATTTTGAAACATTCTTTACTTCGGGCCGCCATGTTCGAAAGTGAGCATCTTCGGCAATTTTCGGCAGATCTTCGGCAACTGGCCGAGTTGTGATTGGTTGTATAGCCTGAAAAAGCATGTCCGCCATCTTGAGAAGTGAGTAGACACAGTTGCCAGTTTGTGCCAGTAAATTCCAAATCTTATTTCCATTGGCTCTTATGGGAGTTTCCCTTCTGATTAGAGTATTCTGTGTTATAAGTTTTCTGGAGGAAAGCATGAGGATTGAGGATAAGGTCTCATCTCAGGAGATTTCATTTGTGATCTTCCCTTGAAACCGGCATGATGATTCGTACAGACCTGATGATTCCACGATCAAAATTAGATCCGAACAAATTCTCTATCTCGCTCACTATCGTGGAATTACCCATAAACAGTAGCTGCTCGTATAATTTGGCAACCATGCTTATTTTCCATTGAAACCTATGCAAAAGTATTGATATCTTGAGGGTACAATTGCACCTCCTGAAAATAGAGATGTTTACATTGGTTTAAATGGAGAGAATATACGTTGTTGCCTCATTGCACGAGCCACCACTGCCCATAAAAAAATCAGATCCAAATTTGACAGTGCAAAGTCTAGGTAATAAACACTATTATGTCGCAGAGCCCCACAGTTTATGGGGCCAAGTAACAACCCGTCCAAAAAGTGTTGCACTCCCCCACAGTTCGTGGGGCCACGCGACACCTGAATTTGGTTTTATAAATAAAAGTGCATTAAAAGTGTCGCACAGCCCCACAGATTTTTGAACATTTTTGTGGGGCCTTGCGACACATAACTAAAATACTTACTTATAACTTCTAAGACATTGAGTAGGTGTTATCTGTGTGTGTGTAGCGAGTGCTAAGGGTGTTGTTACTATCTTGATGTAATACGAGCCACGTCTGCCAAGGGCAGATTCGCACATCACCTCTGCCGTATTTTTGCATTAGAGAGGGGCAAAATATTTCCCCTCTCACCGTGATGTGGAGAGAGAGAGAGAGAGAGAGAGAGAGAGAGAGAGAGAGAGAGAGAGAGAGAGAGAGAGAAAGCGAGAGATAGAGATAGAGAGGGGGGAGAGAGAGAGAGTAAGAATGCGTATATGGAGGAGGGTGCGAAAAAGGACGTTAATAGTGAAAAAAGCGATACCTAGTGAGAATAATAAGAAGACGACATAACTGGGTAAAATATAAGATAACTTGCCCAGAAGACTTCAAGTATAGAAGATCGTTCAATTTGTCAACGACGCCTGAAAGTTTCTTTTGAATCCCCGATCCCCGTGTATAACACGATTAATCAACTCGTGCAATGATTTTCCTTGCGTACCATTTCCGGTAGCGGTCGCGGTCGGGGGAATATTTTTTTCCTTCCGTGTTTCCGGTCTAGCTTACTTCGGCCCGCTGTGGTTCCTTTTTCCGACAGCTAGAGACGCACATTTCTCAGCTTGTAAAAACCAATGTCCCGCAGAGTAAGAAATAAAAATTATTTCAACACGCTAATGCGCTCAGACAGCGTGGCTCGCTTTTCACCAACCGAAAAGGAAACCACATCCGATCCTATGTCAAATGGATCGACCCAGCGACCCTTCCTTTTGGTATGCGACAAGATTGTGGTTGAAGGTTTTGCTACTCCAGCAGTGTTAACAATTCCAACTGGTTCCAATCAATTAGTTTTTGTGAGCGAAAGGGACAAGGTAATGTATTCAAACGAATGCATGCAACAATCGATAAATAATTAAATTACTACCCTATTATGTGTAGAGTTCGTTTCATATGTGTTGGCCAGAGCTGCCGATTTGCGTGGATTTAATGACATTTGTAAAGTCACCGATGATTCCACTAGTTGAGAAAATATTACATCGTTCCATTCAGTGTATGACTGTAATGCACGAAAATACTCTGATCTGTAATCTTTTCTCAATCGGTGGAAACGCCGTTAATTAATTAAAATAACCGCAAGTTTTCAAAGTTATCAGCGATTCTACCAGTTGAGACAAAGGACGTTAGTATTTTTGAGCATTAATAGTCATACGCTGAACTAAACTCTGTAATATTTTCTCAACCGGTGGAATCTTCGGTTAATTGAAAAATGCCATTAAATCTACGCAAATCGGAAGTTCTGGTGTTGGCGCAACTCAGCGATAATCTTTAGCGAATCTTCAATGTTCGTTCATTTCAACTTGGCTGCGACCTCCACTTTCTGATTTTAAAGCGCTCCTGAATGCATACGAAACCGAGCTAACGTTTTACGTTTAATTAATAGAATTTTCCTATTCACCAAAGGTTCCACCGGTCGAGAAAATATAAAGCAATTCAGTTCAGTGTATGACTGTAATGCATGAAAATATTCTGATCTGTAATCTTTTCTCAACCGGTGGAGTCGTCGCGTCGATGACCTTAATAAACTTCCGGATATTTTATTAATTTACGGATGATTTCACCGATTCAGAAAAAATTACAGATGCCAGTATTTTCGTGCATTACAGTCATGAACTGAACTGAACTGTGTGGCGAGATTATCGGTGGATTCAAAAATGTCATTAAATATGCACAAACGGCGCACTATGTATGACAGATATGCACAAAATTAACTGTCCCATTTAACAAAAATGTACCGAAAACGTAAAGTTTCACACAAGTATTTCCCTCGGAAAAAAACGGAAAATTGGAATCAGCCTTTTTACGTAAACGGAACTTTAAAGGAACGTTATCATGTGGTTAAACGGTACTTTTCAAGTAAAGCCGCAAAGGAACGGAAAAAAAACTTCAAAATAACCTTTCACACAGAAATTGTTATTTTTTGAAGAAAATGAGAGTAATTGATGCATATCAATTGATGGTTATCTCAAAGTTTTTTTCGATTTCTTGCGGCTTTACCGACAAAGTTCTGTTTAACTGCAATAATAAGACGTCCCGCGAAAGTTCCGTTTTGGTAAAATAGATGATTCTTATTCAACCGTTTTACGCATGTTTTTCCTCCGAGATAACTCGCGTGGGAAAACCTTACTTTTTTTATCCATTTTTCCTACTTCGGTCAGGGACCAAATAATGTTACGTCCTCACGGTCCCGCACGCAGATGATCGGTGAGCACTTACGGGGGGTATAAACTACACGCAAACATACTTACGTGCGCACCATCCAACGTCTTTCGGAGGACCACCGTCAAACCGTAACATTATTTGGTCCCAGATCAAATAAATTATGTGCTGAGAATTTATTTGTTAAAAATAATGAAGTCTTCTATATTCTACGAAAGCGAGACTGACTTGTTAATGAACGAAAAATTTAAATCAAATCATGCATCACTTAAAACTAGGATTGCGCGGTTTTTACTATGTGCTCGAGCTTTATTCGAGAAGATGTTGAAAGTATGTTCGCAGCAAAACATTCAACAAATCCATCTCGTCAGAGAGAGGAGAGATGGCCAGATGATTTCAGGAAAGATTTTTCCAAGGTAGTTAACTATTCGTACGTTACGGTACCGTTTTTGCATATACCAAAAATTGAAGGAGCATTTATACGACAACAGTCACTAAACGTCTCATCTCCCTAATATATTCGATCTCCGCTCGCTTCTGTTAATTTTCAGAGTGAACTATCATAACACGCAACTATGAATAGCCTTTTTTTTAGAGAGAGAGAGAGAGAAACTTTTGGCTTTATTCTGTTTTCCATTTAGTAGAAAATCTCCAAGCAACTGAAGAAACGCAAAGACGAAGACGAATTGGATTTAATAGTTTTTATTTGTTTATGATCTATGAAGACACCAAAAACTTTTTGCTCTATGTATTTAGAATTCTACTGTAATCTTTGCGGTGGACCTACTTTTGATGTGCCTGAGCGACAAGACTAGTGATAAATCTGCTGCCTCCGCCGGGTTTTGAACTCAAGACCTATGAATTTCAAGCCAGGTGTCATGACCTCCAGACCACCGGGGCCGTGTTTTGCTCTTTCCAGTCACGACTGACGAAAATTCAATTTTCTTATTATGAGTCGATTTGTCAACACTTCGTGTTTAAAATCATTTTTCGCGTTGATTGTTAATAAATATTCCCACAATTCATTTTGACATCGACTGTATTATCACCCTAGAGGATTTTTACCATGGAATTGACCATTTATTTACCATTTGAACTGCCGATCTCCTTTTTTGAGCTGATTATTCGATTTATTTATTTTAATTATTTATTTATCTTTTTCTTCCTTTCAACTCAAAAAATTCAAGAATATACAGACAAAAAAAGACATAACACAACGAAAAGACAGGAGAAGGCAACAACGTGCAAAAATTGAACTATACACGTTAACCAAAATTTGCCTAGAAACAATTTTGACGGACCAAAAAGGGCTATCACTACAATCATCAACAATGACACAATCCCTAATAATTAGTAACATATAAAAACAAAGTTACTACAAATAGGTATAATGTAGGAATATAAAAGATTCCTTCGTAAGACCCTGCAAAGCACATGCAAACCTACTCTCCACAACCTCAGAACAGTCAATAAAATTATTGACTACCCTGAAAATGAAGAGAAAGTCGTTCCTTCCCCCAGGTAGATAAAAGTAATTCTCAACCTAGACACAATTAGAGCCCCTGAGTACTATGAGAGTTGCGTCATGTCGGAATCAATTTCTGATTGGCTCTTGGATTTAGGCTCTCACAGAAACCCCAAGAGGCAAAATGAAAATGGCGGAAAGTTCTGTTCACTTTTAGCACGAATTCAATTTACAAAAAGATAGTGAGAGAGGGTAGAGTTAACATTTGATTGGTTGGCGAGTTTTAGGCTCTACAGACGCTGCGCTGTTACTCGGAAAAAAATAGTTGGTAAGATTTACCATCATGATGACTGATTTCTGCACCTGCCAAAAAGATGGTAAACTTTACCAGCTATTCGGTTAAAAAGAACAAGTGTCTAGTTCATTAAACCCGATATATGGTCAAGTTTACCATTTTTTTGGCAGGTGCAGAAATCAGTCATCATGATGGTAGATCTTACCAGCTATTTTTTTCCGTAAGGATGCGTTTTTGAACAGTTGTTCACTGATGAAGGTTTCCAAAGGTAATTCATGGAGGATGAAAGAGTAAATCGTCAATGAGCCTGTTCAGTGTTCATTTCAATCATGACGCACCTCAATAATGTCTATAATTCCCATTCCCAAAATAATCTCTAAAATCGTAAACAGATGTTGATCAGCAAAGGCAGTGACATCTTCGGAAATTTTTCGGCAGATTTCGGCAACTGGCCGAGTTGTGATTGGTTGTATAGCCTAAAAAAAGCATGTCCGCCATCTTGAAAGTGAGTAAACAGTTGCCATTGGTGCTGGAAAATTTCCCAAAATCTTATTTCCATTGGCTCTTATGGGAGTTTCCGTTCTGATTAGAGTATTCTGTGTTATAATTTTCTGGAGGGAAGCATGAGGATTGAGGAAAAGGTCTCATCTCAGGAGATTTCTTTTATGATTTCCCTTGAAACCGGCATGATGATTCGTACAGACCTGATGATTCCACGATAAAAATTTTAATCCGAAAAATTCTCTATCTCGCTCACTATCGTGGAATTCCCCATAAACAGTAGCTGCTCGTATAATTTGGAAACCCATGCTTTTTTTCCATTAAAAACCTATGCAAAAGTATTGATATCTTGGGGGTAAAATTTCAATGAAGATCGATTGTTTACATTGGTTTAAATGGAGAGAATCGTTGTTGCCTCATTGCACGAGCCACCACTGCCCATAAAAAATCAGATCCAAATTTGACAGTGCAAAGTCTAGGTAGTAAACACGATTATGTCGCAGAGCCCCACAGTTTATGGGGCCAAGAAAAAACCCCTTCCAAAAAGTGTTGCACTCCCCCACAGTTCGGGGGGCCCACGCGACACCTAAATTTGGTTTTATAAATAAAAGTGCATTAAAAGTGTCGCAAAACCCCCACAGATTTTTAAAACTTTTTTGTGGGGCCTTCCCCGGCACATAACAAAAATACTTACTTATAATTTTTAAGACATTGAGTCGTTTTATCTGTGTGTGTGTAGCGAGGGGCAAAGGGTTTTTTATTATCTTGATGTAATACGAGCCACATCTGCCAAGGGCAGATTCGCTCATCACCTCTGCCGTTTTTTTGCATTAGAGAGGGCCCAACATATTTCCCGTCTCCCCGGTGTAAAGGGAGAGAGAGAGAGAGAGGAGAGAGAGAGAGGGGGGAGAGAGAGAGAGAGAGAGAAAAAGGAGAGAGAGGGGAGGGGAGAGAAAGAGAGGGGAAAAGAAAGGGGGCGAGAGATAAGAGAGAGGGGGGGGGGGGGGTAGAGAGGGGGTAAGAATGTGTTATTGGGGGGGGTGCGAAAAAGGCCTTTAATAGTAAAAAAAGCGATACCTAGTGAGAATAATAATAAGAAGAAATAACGGGGTAAAATAAAGATAACTTGCCCAGTAGACTTCAAGTATAGAAGATCGTTCAATTTGTAACGATGCCTGAAAGTTTTTTTTAAAATCCCCCGATCCCCGTGTATAACACGATTAATCAACTCGTGCAAGATTTTCCTTGCGTACCATTTCCGGTAGCGGTCGCGGTGGGGGGAATTTTTTTTTCCCTTTCCGTTTTTCCCGGTCTAGCTTACTTCGGCCCGCTGTGGTTCCTTTTTCCGACAGCTAGAGACGCCATTTTCAGTTGAAAAAAACCAATGCCCCGCAGAGTAAGAAAAAAAAATTTTTTCAACACGCTAATGCGCTCAGACAGCGTGGCTCGTTTTTTCACCAACCAAAAAAAGGAAACCACATCCGATCCTATGTCAAATGGATCGACCCAGCGCCCCTTCCTTTTGGTATGCGACAAGATTGTGGTTGAAGGTTTTGCTACTCCAGCAGTGTTAAAAATTTCCCAACTGGTTCCAATAAATTATTTTTTTGTGAGCGAAAGGGAAAAGGTAGTGTATTCAAACGAATGCATGCAACAATCGATAAATAATTAAATTACTACCCTATTATGGTAGAGTTCGTTTATAGGGGTTGGCCAGAGCTGCCGATTTGCGGGATTTAATGACTTTTGTAAAGTCCCCCGATGATTCCACTAGTTGAGAAAATATTACATCGTTCCATTCAGTGTATGACTGTAATGCACGAAAATACTCTGATCTGTAATCTTTCTCAATCGGTGGAAACGCCGTTAATTAATTAAAATATCCGCAAGTTTTCAAATTTATCAGCGATTCTACCAGTTGAGATAAAGGACGTTAGTATTTTTGAGCATTAATAGTCATACGCTGAACTAAACTCTGTAATATTTTCTCAACCGGTGGAATCTTCGGTTAATTGAAAAATGTCATTAAATCTACGCAAATCGGAAGTTCTGGTGTTGGCCCCAATTTCACCGATAATCTTTAGCGAATCTTCAATGTTCGTTCATTTCAACTTGGCTGCGACCCCCACTTTCTTATTTAAAGCGCTCCTGAATGCATACGAAACCGAGCTAACTTTTTACGTTTAAAAATAGAATTTTCCTTTTTACCAAAGGTTCCCCGGTCGGGGAAAATATAAAACAATTCAGTTCAGTGTATGACTGTAATCCCATGAAAATATTCTGATCTGTAATCTTTTCTCAACCGGTGGAGTCGTCGCGTCGATGACCTTAATAAACTTCCGGATATTTTATTAATTTACGGATGATTTCACCGATTCAGAAAAAATTACAGATGCCAGTATTTTCGTGCATTACAGTCATGAACTGAACTGAACTGTGTGGCGAGATTATCGGTGGATTAAAAAATGTCATTAAATATGCACAAACGGCGCACTATGTATGACAGATATGCACAAAATTAACTGTCCCATTTAAAAAAAATGTACCGAAAACGTAAGGTTTCACACAAGTTTTTCCCTCGGAAAAAAACGGAAAATTGGAATCAGCCTTTTTACGTAAACGGAATTTTAAAAGGAACTTTATCATGTGGTTAAACAGTACTTTTCAAGTAAAGCCGCAAAGAAACGGAAAAAAAACTTCAACATAACCTTTCACACAGAAATTGTTATTTTTTGAGGAAAATGAGAGTAATTGATGCGTATCAATTGATGGTTATCTCGAAGTTTTTTTCGTTATCTTGCGGCTTTACCGACAAAGTTTGTTTAACTGCAATAATAAGACGTCCCGCGAAAGTTCCGTTTTGGTAAAATAGATGATTCTTATTCAACCGTTTTACACATTTTTTTCCTCCGAGATAACTCGCGGGGGAAAACCTTACTTTTTTTATCCTTTTTTCCTACTTCGGTCAGGGACCAAATAATGTTGCGTCCTCAGGGTCCCGTACGCAGATGATCGGTGAGCACTTACGGGGGGTATAAACTACAAAAAAAACAAAATTACGTGCGCACCATCCAACGTTTTTCGGAGGACCGTAAAAACCGTAACATTATTTGGTCCCAGATCAAAAAATTATGTGCTGAGAATTTATTTGTTAAAAATAATGAAGTCTTCTATATTCTACGAAAGCAAAAAACTGACTTGTTAATGAACAAAAAATTTTAAATCAAATCATGCATCACTAAAAACTAGGATTGCGGGGGTTTTTACTATGTGCTCGAGCTTTATTCGAGAAGATGTTGAAAGTATGTTCGCAGCAAAACATTCAACAAATCCATCTCGTCAGAGAGAGGAGAGATGGCCAGATGAGTTCGGGAAAGATTTTTCCAAGGTAGTTAACTATTCGTACGTTACGGTACCTTTTTTTGCATATACCAAAAATTGAAGGAGCATTTATACGACAACAGTCACTAAACGTCTCATCTCCATAATATATTCGATCTCCGCTCGCTTCTGTTAATTTTCAGAGTGAACTATCATAACCCCAACTATGAATACCCTTTTTTTTTTGGGGAGAGAGAGAGAGAGAGAGAGAGAGAGAGAGAGAGAGAGAGAGGAGAGAGAGAGAGAGAGAGAGAGAGAGAGAGAGAGAAGAGGGGGGAGAGAGAGAGAGAGAGAGGGGAGAGAGAGAGAAAAGGGGAGAGAGAGAGAGAGGGGAGAGAGAGAGAGAGAGAGAGAGAGAGAGAGAGAAAACTTTTGGCTTTATTCTGTTTTCCATTTAGTAGAAAATCTCCGAGCAACTGAAGACACGCAAAGACGAAGACGAATTGGATTTAATCAAACATATTTTTTATTTGTTCATGATCTGAGGACACCAAAAATTTTTTGCTCTATGTATTTAGAATTCTACTGTAATCTTTGCGGTGGACCTACTTTTGATGTGCCTGAGCGAAAAAGACTAGTGATAAATCTGCTGCCCCCCGCCGGGTTTTGAACTCGAGCCCTATGAATTTCAAGCCAGGTGTCGTGACCTTCAGCCCACCGAGGCCGTGTTTTGCTCTTTCCAGTCACGACTGATGAAAATTCAATTTTCTTATTATGAGTCGATTTGTCAACATTTCGTGTTTAAAATCATTTTTCCCCGTTGATTGTTAATAAATATTCCCAAAATTTATTTTAACATCGACTGTATTATCACCATAGAGGTTTTTTACCATGGAATTGACCATTTATTTACCATCTGAACTTCCGATCCCCTTTTTTTTCGGTGCAGTTTTTTTGAGCTGATCGTTCGATTTCTTTATTTTAATTATTTATTTATCTTTATCTTCCTTTAAACTCAGAAAATTTAAGAATGCAGATAAAAAAAGACATAACACAACGAAAAGACAGGCAAGGCGACAACGTGCAAAAATTGATTTACACGAAAACCCAAAATTTGCCTAGAAACAATTTTGAAGGACCAAAAAGGGCTATCACTACAATCACGCGTTCAATTTAAAAAAATATAGTGTCCCCTTGACCGCCGTTATTATTGTTTATTTTTGCTTCTGCCTCAAAATATTATTTTGGAGGACTACGTCTTACAATAACGACCGTTATATATTGTTTAGGATCGGAACTTAGATTACATGAAATAGTGGCGGCAACAATCCGTCATTCGCGCATTTTGTCTCATGAGCGCTCCTTGATCCATTTCTTCTCCTTCGTTTTTGAAGGAGAAAAAAGTGACATGGCGCAATTCTCCAGTACATCGAGAGTTAAGAAGAGGGGTAGAGTTAACATTTGATTGGTTGGCGAGTCTTAGGCTCTACAGACGCCCCCGCCCCTTGCACGGCAAAAAATAGTTGGTAAGATTTACCATTATGATGACTGATTTCTGCACCTGCCAAAAGATGGTAAACTTTACCAGCTATTCGGTTTAAAAAAAACAGGTGTCTAGTTCATTCAACCCGATATATGGTCAAGTTTACCTTCTTTTTCGCAGGTGCAGAAATCAGTCATCATGATGGTAGATCTTACCAGCTATTTTTTTCCGTAAGGATGCGTTTTTGAACAGTTGTTCACTGATGAAGGTTTCCAAAGGTAATTCACGGAGGATGAAAGAGTAAATCGTCAATGAGCCTATTCAGTGTTCATTTTAAATCATGACGTACCTCAATAATGTCTATAATTCCCATTCCCAAAAAAATCTCTAAAATCGTAAACAAAAGTTGATCAGCAAAGGCAGTGAACGCGGGACTCAGAATGTAAAAAAATTAGCAAAAACGCATTCAATGGCGGTGTCCATTACGGAGAAAAATTTCTGATTGAAATTTCGGAACGTAGGAAGAAATTGCGGTAAAAAGAAATTCCCTTTAAAAAAATAAGAATTTTTATTGATTCAGCCAGAATGGGTCTGTTGCATACTTTTGCTACAACAATATAGAACCTTGATTTTATGTAAAAGACGGCGAAAATAACGATGCACACATTAAAAACGTTCCTCATTAACTCAGGAAATCACTTCAATTTCAAAAAAGCCCGCGCTACACTAGACACTATTTGCACCGCGGTATACTACTACATTGACGGAACCACGGTGCATAAGAAATAACATCGTAACTACAAAATTATTGAATTTCTTTATTAATACGTGAAATATAAGCTGCATATTTGCTGTCTGACCTTTTCGGATTGGCCAATCAGAAATTTTTTCTCCGTAATGGGCACCCCCATTGAATGCGTTTTTGCTAATTTGTTTACATTCTGAGTCCCGCGTTCACTGCCTTTGCTGATCAACATCTGTTTACGATTTTAGAGATTATTTTGGGAATGGGAATTATAGACATTATTCAGGTGCGTCATGATTGAAATGAACACTGAAAAGGCTCATTGACGATTTACAATTTTTAAAACAAAGATTACAAAATAATATAAGAAATGTACGCATCTAAACGAAACATTCCAAAGTTTGTAAGTTCTGTTCTTGTTTTCATAAACGAGATGGTTCCATCTATGTATTTATAAGTCGGTGATATAATTGGGCTAGTGTAGCGCGGGTTGTTTGAAATGGAAGGTTTTTCTGAG
The DNA here is from genome assembly GCA_011764245.1 of Trialeurodes vaporariorum. Lineage (NCBI taxonomy): Eukaryota > Metazoa > Arthropoda > Insecta > Hemiptera > Aleyrodidae > Trialeurodes > Trialeurodes vaporariorum. Next base: position 591,677 of record VMOF01000388.1, read on the forward strand.
TGAATGAGTGGATTTTTAAAGTTTTTAATGTGCTCATCGTTATTTTTGCAGAATTTTACGTTAGTAAAATGAGTTATATTAATGTAGCAAAAGTACGCAACAGACCCATACTTATTGATCAATGATTCTTTCTTGTGATTCTTCTGAATCATCAGAACGTTCAATTGGACCAATGATATTTCTGGTTGAATCAATAAGAAATTTTTATTATTTTTAAAAGGGAATTTCATTTTAACCCAATTTCTTCCCAAGTTCCGTGATTTCAATCAGAAATTCTTTCTCCGTCTATCTTAACTCTCTTTAAAAGAACTCTACTAATAGGTACTCTAAATGCATGCAGTTATAGGGAAATCAGATAAAGAAGAAATAAAAAAAATCAACGGGGGGAATTTTTTTGAATAGAAAACAAATGCGTTCATTTGACTTGTTCGTCACCACAATTACTATCATCTTATAATCACAGTAAAAACCGAAGCCGGAAAGAAAAGTGTGCATACGGGCGAGGAAGAAAAAAAAAAGTGAGAATAAATTACCAACAGGCGATAAGGAGATTCTGGGGATTGTATACGTGAACGCGTGTCGGAAGGAGAGTGGAACGCGTGTTATGTGTTTCCGAAATGGAGGGTGCCAATTTTTATCTCCCCTTCTCAGACCCGAAAAAGGGGCAGCCAATTGGACGGCGCTGAACAAAATGAATCGGCCAGAAAAGTCAAATAATCTGCTTGCGCAGCGAATGAGTTTCTGCTCTCAATGGTCAGACTGAGTGTAGTCTGCGTACACGCAGCGTAAAGTGATAACAAATTTACGAATGGATTATTTTAAATGAGGGTGGGGATGGGGGGCGCTTAGGAATGAGTTATCACGTGTTCTTAGCATAGTCATTCCCCGTCATTTAGGGGCGAGTAACGATTCCTTTCCTTGGAAATCTTCGAGGGTGATCTAGTTTGAGAAGTTGACCAACCTGACAGCTAATTTCTTTTCTCTTTTTCAACACGACTTATCAACATGAAAATTGCCGTGGGGAGTTACTCCAAAAAAAAAATAAAAAAAAAAAAAACACTTAACCCTTTCCTGGCCAAGCAACTAAATTTTTTGAAAAACCTTTTAAAACTGGTCAAAATGGCTTCCCTGGAGCCAAATTAAAATAAAATAATTTTTTGTTGAATTTTCTGCAGTGTCCTATATACCAGTACAGAAGCGGTACTCAGAAGTACCGCCAGCCTGCAAATGGTGATGCCATGCATACTGATGTAAAAATTATCATTATTATATTTTTTTTTAAGTTCTATAGTGGTACTGAGAAGTACGGACGGCCTGAACACCTACTGTAGCGCTCAGTGTATTTTATATGGATTTTTTAATTTGTGGTACTCAAAAGTACCGCCAGCCAGGAAAGGGTTAAAGTTGAAATTCCCTACACTCATATGTTTAATTATATGTTTAAAACCTCAAAACAAGCATTAGCTCCCAGGTGAATTCCTATTAGCTGTAGAGTTTATGAAACTGAAGAAAACATGGCTATAAGCAGTGCTGTTCTGTAAAAAAATATACACTATGTGACAAAAAATGACAAAATATATTCATCAGAGGCGAAGCGTGGAACTTGGCAACAATGTGTTTTTTCCATTTAAATTCACAAAAAAAGTCGAAGCTGGAGTCATCGGCGATGACCAAGCGTTTCGACCTTTTTAATGTGTTTAAATGGCAAAAAGGATCGTTGCCAAATCGCACGCCTCACCACTGATCGTCATCAAGCATGTCAGAAGAGTATCCGCAGCAGTGGCGTAGCGTCACTTCTGGCAACGTTGCAGTTCGCCCATTTAAATCTATGAAAAAATTCGAAACATAGGGAGTGCGGCGAAGGCAAACGCCATCCCATTTGAACTTTTACATGGGTTTAAATGGACTAAACAGAGCGTTTCCAAACTGCACGCTATGCCACTGGTATTCAGAAAGTGTCTTTGTAAACCAAACGCGTTGTACAAAAAAATCAGTTTCGGACATGATCTTGGTCTGAAGAACGAAGGGATCATAATCGAAGCTGCCACTTTGTGTATAATAAATGAAAATTTCCAATTCACCGATGACTAAAATATTACATAGTTAAAAGTTCAGTGGATAATTCTGTATGCACATCACAAATATTCGCATCTGTATAATCTTTTCTCATGCGGTGGAGTCGTCGGTAAATTGAAAAATGTCATTAATTATCCGCAAACTGCAGCTTTGCTCTGTAATCTTTGTGGTCGATCGACCAAACTCATTTTTTCGTGTGGCTTTGGAGGGATTCCAATCCAAGTTCTCCACGCCTCGGTTTTCTTTTTTGAGTGTTTTGTTTGTTTTCAGTGGCGAGGCGTGAAATTTGACAACAATGTGTTTTCTCCATTTAAATTCACCAAAAAAGTCGAATACTTCAGTCATCGGCGATGACCAGGCATTTCGACCTTTCTAATGTGGTAATATGGGATGAAGAAACGTTGCCAAATCGCACGCCTCGCCACTGATTGTTTTATTATTTTTGTGAGTTTAATTTTTGAGTTTTTGAGTTTTTAATGGGGCAGTTGTAAGGGTCTGAAATGTTGTGTTTTTTATAGAGCAAATGAAAGTAATTGATGAGCTGAGAAAAAAATTTCTTTGGTTTCTCATTAAGTGCCATTGTTCTGGAGATGAGATTTTGACTCAAAATACATTGTAAATGGGAATTTCGCGTAGTGGCGTCATTACGCCCACGATTTTTTGCAACTTCACACATGTGTATCTCCAAAACCGGGACATTTAAGAAAAAACCAAAAGGCACCGTTGTTCTTAGCTCGCAACAAGTACTATCATATTCTTCATGAAAAACACAAAGTTTCAGACCCTTGCAACTGTCTAATTGAGTTGTTTTTTTTATAGTTTGAGATTTGATTTTATTTGATATGATTTTTGAGAAAGTTTGAGATTATATTTGAGAGTTGATCTCATTTGAGATTATTTTGAAGAGTTTATAAAGTTTAAAGAGTTTGAGATATATTTTGTTTAATTGAGTTTTTTTTTTTTTTTTTTTTTTTAAGAGTATTGAAGTTGATCTATTATTTTATCGTTTTGTTTCGTTATCTTGATCGTTATTGAATAAACCGGGAGTGGAAACCCTTACTTCGCGTTGAATCATTCGGATTATTTTGCTAGTTCGCCGTTGGATGTCAGGTGACCTTTCCTTAGGTTTTTTTTTTTATTTAGTTTAGATACTCTGCCTCTATCATTGAGTTTTCGTTCAATCAATTAATTACGAGGGGTGTTCAATAAATAAGGCGCTTTTGTCTATAAAACGAGAACGAATCAACGAAAAATTACGAACGAGGTGGCAAATTAAAGCAAATTTAACACTCTTTCAACTTACGAACTTATATTTTGTCATAGCCACCTTTTACAGTGACGCATGTCTGCAGACGTTGAATCCATTTTTGCATTCCGTTGAAAAAAAAATCCTGTGGTTGTGATCTGATCCATTCGCTCACAGCGGTCTGCACATCATCATCAGAGTTAAACTGTTTGCTAAACCCTTCTCTGTCAAGACTTCCTTGAGCTTTGGGAAAAGCCAAAAATCACTCGGAGCTAAGTCTAGACTGTAGGGGGGAAGGGGGGGGCACTACTTGAAACTTCAGCCGATCCAGCGTCTTTTTTGTTTCTGCACTGCAATGTGGTCTTGCATTGTCATGATGCAACAGGAAAGCTGTCCTGTCCGGTCGATTTCTTCGATGCGAGTTTTCAGATTTTGCATAGTATTGCAGTATCTTGGAGAGTTGACAGTATGCCCTTTTTCTAGATATTCCTAGAGAATGACCCGTTTGCATCCCGAAAAATGGTCGACATGATTTTTTGAGCTGATTCGGCTTTTTTAAATTTTCACTCCTGATGTCGCAACTACGGTACTGACCTGATACTGATGAAACTTTTTTAGGTCAACGCTTGATCGGCTGATTGAGACGCTCATCTTATCAGTATCTCCGTTTTTCGAGTCTCGGAGATGTGAGGTTGCCAAATACTCGTAGATCAGATCACAACATCAGGATTTTTTTTTTTTCAACAGAATGCAAAAATGGATTCAACGTCTGCAGACATGCTTCACTGTAAACGGTGAATATGACAAAATATAAGTTTGTAAGTTGAAAGAGTATTAAATTTGCTTTAATTTGCCACCTCGTTTGTTATTTTTCGTTGATCCGTTCTCGTTTTATAGACAAAAGCGCCTTATTTATTGAACACCCCTCGTAATTAATTGGTCTGGTGGAACGCCCCCAAAGTATACTGAGTTTAACCGCGCATGTATACTCAGAGATTGAGAGAACTTTTTCGAAGCAGGAAAATAACATCGTTTTGAAGCCTAACCATGAGCGCCCGCAGAAAAATTCCCAAGGGGGGGCAACATTTTTGAACCCCAATGGAAGGTCTAGGGGACCCCCCCCCCTCCCCCCGAGGAAAAAGGGAAGACCTTTTTTTTCTTTCTTTTTTTCTTCATATACAAATAGTGTACAATTATTATTAAGCCATTTTAGGTGTATCCAAATAATAATAATAATTTTGATGCGTTTGATATTATGAAAAACGGACAGCAGATGATATTAATGGTAAGTAAATGTATAATTCTACTATTCCTTGAAAAAAGTGAGTTAAAATTAAACAAAAACTAATAATAAAGTTCGTCAACTATATTACTCCTTAGATTCACATTTCATTTTCTTTTGGTCATTTCATTTTTCTTTGTGAAATGTTGACTGTTTTGAATCCCCCCCTCCCTGCGGGCGCCCATGAGCCTAAACATCGGTGATTTAAAAAAAAAAAAAAAAAAAAAAAAAACATGTATTTAAATTTACACAAAGTGGCAGCTCTGATCTTAACCTAGGCGAAGAATAAGAAAAGCGCGTTTAAAAGGGACTCGCTTTACTTGAAGAAGCGGGATCAAAGTGGCTGTCATCGAGCAGAGCCAGGGGCGCATCTTGGACAAGAGCTTGAATCCCTTTTTCGGAGTGTCGGGCGGGAGAAATGGAGACCTGGAGACCTGGAGGAGTGGCAGAAGAAAAATGAAAATGTTTATTAGCAATAAAGAAGTTTTGCTTCTTCTTTGCAAAGGATCATGGAAGGAGACAGAGGGTGAGAGGGGGAGGGAGCGAAAGCCCCTGGTGACTGACATTGATAAACTAATGTCGTTGTGGAAAGAGGGGTTGGTCAGGGAATGGGGGAGGGGGTTAAAATAGAGCGAGAAGGATAAACAGTGATATCCTCATGAACAAGGATGGACGATGTTGCAACAAAGGTCTGCTTTTTATCATTATTACTAGTGGCTAATGACCTTTCCGCGGACATTATGTTTACTTTTTTTTGTTAAAAATTTAACCATATTTTATTTTAACTCTAGCGAAGAGACGCGCTCTTTTTAGTAACGTGAAAAGGCCTGCAGGCTACAGGTGCAGCCTCAACAATTAAAATTATTGCAACTTTTATACTCCAATGGCTTAAATTCGAAATTTTTTAACGAATAAAACGTTTTAGGCTGGTCAAGTTGCTGTCAGAACTATTTGTGGTGTATTTTCAAACTGCACGGAAAAAAAACTACGGTGAAAATAACCGTACGGATACCTGATTTTGGCACCTGCTAGATGTTATGTTAATGTTAACCAGAAGTATATTATGTTTTGACTGGGTACTAGGTGATTTTTACTGATTGCATGTCGAATTTACTCAAAGTATCGGTAAATGTACCATACTTCTGGTCAAGTTTAGTCCAGTTGTTCTAGCAGGTGCCAAAATCAGGTATCCGTATGGTTATTTTCACTAATCTTTTTTTTCCGTGATAGTCAGGTGAAAACCTGTTTTTCGAAGTGGTCAATATTTGCTAATTTTAAAGCGTTAGTTCCGAATTGTTTCTTAATATTAACGTGCCAGTTGATTCATGCTATTTTTGTAACAGCTCCATTCATTCTGTTGTGTGTGCTCCTAAATTATACCTAATCCAGTGATGTGTATTGAAAATGAAGCTGATTCGCAGTTGCCGCTCCATGTCGAAGGTAACGGATTTCGCCAACGAGGGCTCAACAGATGAAATGGAAGGGAGAAAAAGAAGACAAGATGAAAGAGGGATGAGCTACATCCATGTCTTTTCAAGATGACAATAGATTTGAGATCGTCAAATCTTGTCACCACGGCCGGGATTCGAGCCCGGGACCAACGTATTTGAAGGTTATGAGTTCAACTGTGGACCAATGAGCTATAAATTCAGAGTGGAACATCAAGGAACGTTCCGCTGGTTCTGGCTCATTGTTGTCACCTAGGGCGCGGCCATGCCATCTTGCAGTATAAGTCGACTTTTAGTTTAAATTTTGTAGGTCGTTTCCGGTTGTTCCGTGAACAAACTCGGGCATCGCCGGCAACGACCTACAAAAGTTAACCTCAAACCTTGGAATTTGCCGTCCAAATTCCGCTTTTTCCCGAGATTCTTCTATCCTGTGTGGCACAAGGTGGACCAGCCCGCTGCCACTCTAAAGTTATAAGCTCATTGCAGTGGACCAGTGGTGGATAGGTGTATTCGGCGGTATTCCGGTCCGTTCCCAAACGTTCTTCTACTCATAGACTCTTTTGGGTGGAGCCTTCGATGTCGTCGACACCTGCTCGCGTCCGCGAAAGCCTAAAACCAACGACCAATCAGAACTCGTTGAGCACTTGTCGGTACTCCCTATTCACTATTTCCATCAAGGGACTCTTAACTTGCTAGTTTGAGCTTGTAAATTCTAAATCTCGTTTCCATTGGCTCTATGATGGTACTTTGCGTTTTGATTGTAAAGTACTCTGTGTCATTGGCAATATTATAGATTTTTACGACGGGTTGCCTTAACCAAATATAACGAAGGCGAGTCGATCGAGTTTTCTCTTTCAATTTTTTATATTTATAATTTTGGTTTTTGGTACTTCCATGGCCTCTTTGTCACGCTTTGAATTTATTCTTAGATCAAGCGAGTTGAAACTTTAATTTCACCGTCACTTCCAGAGTTCAGTCAGCCAACCAACATTTCCTAAAAGCGTATGCGATACACAAAAAAAAAATGGGAGTTCTGAGCGAATTCATTATTCTTGTTCGTTAAGCCATTTCATCTGTTATTGTTTCCTCGGATATCTCATATAAGTAAACCTATCCCTCCGATCCCTCCAACTCCTTCCCCCTCCCTGTCTTGCCGCACTCTTAAACTTTGAAACCCTCTTCCACGACGGCTGTCATCTCATTTTTCAAGGTGCGCTCCTTTCGAGAGTTGGAACACGTACGAGGAACATGCGTCTTTGTACTTTGTCATTTATTACTTTCAACCGAGGGAATCCGAAAAGGAGCACGAGTGACGGGAGTGTGGGATCGGGTACGAAGGGGTTAGAGAGCTTAAGCCGAATCTCAAGGAGAGCCGCACAGAGGCGTTTTGGGACTTTTTTTTTGGACAATAAATGAATCGTTTGTTTCAAAAACCCATAAATGAGGATCAGTGGCATAGCGTGCAATATGGCAGCGAGGAATTTTGTCCATTTAAGGGGGTGCCCAGGTCAAAATAATTTTCCCCCCTATTGATTCTACCACCCCCAAAATGCTTTAGGTGTCAAGGTAGACATTCAAACCTATACCAAAAAATGTTTTGTTGCGCTGGTTGCATAACTACCCCTGATATGGTTAACCCTTAACTGCACATGAGCCCAGATCTGGAACAATTACTTTGAAGCCTTATCTAAAAGTAGGGGATTTGAGTTGTACTGTCGCTGCGCATGGTGGGTCACATGTGGAACAGATACTAAACGAGTAAGAATTGTCGATTTTGTCCTAGAGCGCGCAGCACAGGATAGAGAACGTGCAGAGTGGTTGAAAATAGCTTACTGAAACTCTGATAGAGATTTTCCGATTTTCATTGTTATGTTTGGGAGTAACGCAGAAGTACCATATACAAAAAAACAACTATTGAAACTTACTAACTTATTTTTTACTACTTTATTTTTTTTTTTTTTTTTAGCCTGAAAACTTTATTTTCAGTTGCATTGATACCTAAATGCGGGTAAGGCCATATTTGGAACAATTAATATTCAGGCTCTTTACCATTGAAATGTGATGGAAAGAATTTTTTCACTATTTTTCCCTGTCTCAAGGATCAAAATTGTACTGAAAAATAATTATTATATTAAAAAAAAAAAAATCATGCAGTAAAGGGTTAAATAATGTCTAAAAATATGCTTTTACTAGAACAATCAGATCTAAAGTTGTAGGCATTCAATTTACTTCTACATAGGCTTCGATCAAAATTGAGAGTTTGCTCTATTGGCTCAAAGAGGGGAGGAGAGAGATAACAATGATCTACTATTTTTTTTATAACTTTGAAAAAACTCAATAAAATTTACCAATAAATAGTTTCAACTGGCTTGACCACTCAATTATTACAAACACCTAAAAAATGACTCTGTGAGCCCATAGTGCAGAAAAGTCTGATTTTTTTAAAGAAAACCTGAAGTCTCTAGCCATTATAGATCTCGAGATATGACTGTTCAATTTCAACTTAGAGACGATTAAAAATTACTAATTACGTAAAATATCGTAGGAACTATCCAATTTCAAAAAATGTTTAAAAATATTTCAGACTACGTTGAGAAAAAAATATATACATAGTCTCAACCAGGAGAATCTCTTCTACAAAATAGGTTAAAAAAGTCAAAATTTTCACGTGGGTACCCCCTTAAACCTATGTAAAAGGTCGAATGCAAATGGTGCTCACCGAACACCCGATACTTCGATCCTATTCACGGGTTTAAATGGACGAACTTCAACTTTGCGAAATTACACGCTAAGCCCTTGATAAGGATGTTGATTGTTGAAGCAAAATTTTTGGGCACGTAAGCGAATCATTTTATCAAGATTTACTGGATTTTTTTTTCTCTTCTGACAAACCAAAACATGCGGACCGCATGAAATAGATTACAATGTTTGAATGCCATTTTTGTGTATTTTTATTGTGATTATGATATGTTTCTGATCAGTGGCGACACATGCAATCAGGCAAGGTTGAATTTCATCCACTTGAATCAATGTAACATATGGATTCGAGGTAGAGCATCCCCAGTATCTCCACCTTTTTCATTACTTTAAACGGACGAAATGGAAAGTTGCGAAATTGCACGCGCACCGCCACTGTTTAAGGGCGATTTCACGATAAACGGTGATTCTGCGAGTACATTGCGTCCAAATAAAAGAAAATTTACATAAATGTCAATTTGATGAGCAGTATCGGGTCATTCTACAGTAAAGTGGACATGATAAGCAAAAATTGAAATTTAAAAATTAGTGCCTAGCAGTCTTGTTTTGCATTAAAATGCAACCATACACGAAAATATTATCTAAATCTTATAAGATCAAACTTGTTGATGTTATACAGCAGGTTTGATGTGTATTTTCAATGACGAAATCACAAGTGTCCAACCCGTTACGCTACTTTTTAATTTTTTTAGAGAAAAATAATTTAGTAAATTAAAAAAGCTTCAGGTAGGATCAAAGCTTATACCTTCACCTTTAACAAATATTTTCTCCAAATTTTTATCTCTTCAAAACTCACAGAGTTTCAAATTTTTCTGAAGTGATTTGAAAGCCTTGTCCATTTTCTGTCCCACCCGTTGGCGTTACACCCTTATTTTGCTCTTTTCTCAACTTTGATAGACTTTTTTTAAATTTTGAAAATCCTACATCACTATCTAGAAGTTAAGACCTTTCTGTTGATGGGATAGTTTTTTCATTTAAATGATTAAAAAGTTGAAAAAAATTACTTCAAAGTCATCTGCATGTCCCACCCGTTACAAAATAATGACCCTATCGTCACACGATGAAATTTTCAAAATTTGTTTGACCTTTAAATAAATCAGAGAAGGTCAGAGCCTTATTTATAATTAAAATTCGATTCTTTCATATAAACGAGGTCCAACCGTTTTTGTACAGCTCACCTAGCGTTTCCATCGTATACCTGGTAAAAATGGTCCATACGGGTCCATAATTAAAGTCCATAACCAATTCCCTATACAGAGTATGGATTTGTATGGATATCGTAAATAGTTAATATCCTTGAAGATCCTTCCAGATTCATATGGATCCATACAATATCTATACTCTGAATAGAAAATTGGTTATGGACCTTATGGACATGTATGGACCATGTTTGTCTGCAGGGACAGCCACAAAACCATCGTGGTTTACTCCTACTTTCCGTGACTCTGGGAGAGTCGTCACTGCTAGGCAACGGTGGTCAGTGCAGGAAGTGAACGAGTTTAAGTCGAGAGTTATTTTTAATCTTTCACAGTTTTATTTCAATCCGGATTGGTTTAATTGCAGTTTGTCAGTGTTAATTACTGTCTGTTTGGCGAGGAAATCCGCCGGTGGAGAGAGCACGCGGAGGGAAAAAAGGCGTTGGGGACAAGAGACTTAGGAGAGGGGGGGGGGAAGAGCAAAGGGCAGGAACGGGTCGCAGGGTAGCTCTTGATCCTATTTAATTCCGCTGACCTCGACCGACTGCCATGCCATCGAGTTGGCTGCGTTGGCATCGCTATTAGATTATCGCAGAGATCGTTCATTTTCCCTTGTTACCGTTCAACAGTGGTCAACAGTAGTCAACAGTGCGGTCAACTGTTATCAAGGAAAGAGGAAAAAAAGAAGAAGAAAATACAACAGAAATCGAAATGAAAACATGAAGAATAGAAATTAAAAAAAAAAAAAAGCATAAAATTGGCCTTCATCTCACTTTTGCTTGTTCTTCAACAATTTGTTCTCCTGTCGTTTACTGGACCTGTAGCAAACATTTGTGAAAAGAGAGGGTTGATTTTGGTAAAAAATTACCGGAAAAACTTTTGGAGCATCGAAAAATTCCAAAATTACTTCATAAACTCATTAAATGCGTTGAAAAAAAAATGCAAGATGAATGTCATAAGAACTATAGAGTCCCTGTATACTTTGAGAGTTGCGCCAGTGTTGAATCCATTTCGATTTAGGCTGTCAACGAAGCTCCAAGAGGTAAACGCAAATGACGGAGGGTTTGTTTACTTTTTGCGTACTAGCTTTCATTATACAGTTGAAGTAACAGGGAGCGCAATAATTATTGTTGATTTTTCCTCTGCTTGAACGTTATTTTGGAGAACATTATCTATTTCAATAAAACGACCGTCGACCGTTACTGTCGAGAATCTGAACCTAACCTATAAGAGATAGCAAAATAGCGGCAACAGCTCAGAGGCAAATGATCATCCACCATTTTGCAATTTGCCTCTTGGGGGCTCCATTGATCCGCTTCTTTTTCTTCATTTTAAGAGACTTTGCGCAACTCTCGTAGTATCTAGGGACTCTAAAATGAACGAATCTCCATAATGAAAGATTACCATCAATTCTCAGCTTTTCATGCTGAGAAAATTGATCTATCATAAAGAAAGCTGCATAGTTAGATTGGAATCCCTCATTGAGACGCGCTCCATCATTCGACCGCCATCTTTGAAGTTCTTAAATGTATTTATATGAAGGGGCAAAAGTTTGCAACAGACTAGTGACGTAGCGTGCACTGTGGCAACGTTGTATTGTATCCTTTTAAACCCATGTAAAAGATCGAATGCGAAGGTGTTCACCGAACAATCAATAGTTCGATCTTTTTCATGTGTTTAAATGGACACAATGCAACGTTGCCACGTTGCACGCTACGCCACTGCAACAGACTCATTAAGATGCGAGGCGCAGCGGAGATTTTTTAGGAGGAGATGGGGTGAATACATGGGCGGATACAAGAAATGGTCTTCCTCTCTCTCCTTCCATTTGAAAACGTGCGTTAGAAAAGGACAGAAGGGGGGATCAAAGTCGAGAACCTCCCAACATTTTTCTCTTCTCAAAAATCAAGGTTACATTTGATGAGGCCTGTCTATAATTTTTTATTAAAAAAATAACATCCATTTTTGGAAAGAAAAATAAAGTATATCCTCCCCCCCTCCCCCCCCAGAAAAGAATCCCGACTTGACCACCGTGGCGAGAAGAGAAATGAGTAATATTAATGCGAGTATATAGGTGGATACATTTGTACCATACTTACGTCATCCAAGGAAAAATGTACTATGACTTTCAAAAGCAAGTCCCCTGATCAAAATTTGTATTGTTAAAGTCCCGTTGTTTCCAATAGAGGTTTCGATCTCTCATGACTTACTTTAATGTGCCATTCTACTTGGTCCTTAACAGCAGGAACGCCGCAAAATTGTTTAAAGGTTGACGCAATTATTTGAAGGTGTAAAAATCTTGACCACGGGGTACTTTCTTTTGAAAGTCATATTACCGGAGAGCCACAGAGAAGCTTCAAAGATAGGTTACGTTTGCATTACGAAACTTAAACTTAGTGTGAAAAAGTGATGAGTTAATGATTAATGAGCAATCGAATAATGTGAAATACAGAATGCATTCAATTTTTGTAAAATTAGGGATGACATTCTCAAAAAAGGCAAACGTGAAGTAAGCGGCTATACGTCATCGTGGCACGAATGTTTCGACCTTTTATACCTCCATCGTGAGGAGTAATATTTGACTTGAACCAATGTGCGCTTATATACACTTACGATAAATCTCCGGCAGGTTTCCTCCTCCCCCCTCCCCCCAGCCCTCCCAAGCAATCGTCGTCCGTCAATTGAAAATTAAATAATTTTGTTAACGCATCAGGCGTTGGTGTCAAACTACCTATCGACGATTCCTGGCATCCACAGATCGCCGACGGTGCATTGGGAAGGAAAATGTACTCCTTCCCCGCTCCTGAAACATAAAGCGAAGCAAGGGTGGCATTTGATTATCTGACCGGCGACCACGGCCATCTGGAGTTGTAAATCCGATGGGGGAGGGGGGAGTTAAAAATGGAATCCATGATCTCTGGAATCGAGGAATAAATTTAATTATTCTAAACCATATTTTGCTGTGTGATGCGATTAATTATAATTGGAGAGCGAAAATATACAGGGTGGTCCAAAAGTCCCGGGACGGCTTCATAACTTTTGAACAGCTGCATGGTAAAAAAAAAAAACGAACTTGGGGATGTTTATAACTGAATAGAAATTACTGTATAGCGTACCCGAAAGTCACCAGAGCTCTGGTGACTTTGTCCATCATTCTGGCGAAATTTACCGCATCAATTTTTGCCAAGGTCAAAATCAGCTATCATGCTGGTAAATTATATTAGTCTTTTTCCTCCGTGTTACTGACTTAACTGCCCTCAGCCACCATTACGCCCTAAAAGAGTTTATTGAGTTAAAGAGTGGATTTCGGCATTTTTCAGTGCTGCCATTTTTATCCGTCGAGGTTTTTACACCAAAATCGACTGTTAATAAATCGCTTATAGCAAAAGTGTGCAACAGCCCCATTGGTCCATAGTAAATAAATGTCCAAAAATAAGAAGAATGTCCAATAGTAGATTTTGTCCATGAGTCTGAACGTCCCATAGAATAGTAAATAATTGTCGAAAAAGAAGAATGTCCAATCGTAGATTCTGTTCATGAAACTAAATATCCCGAAGGAGGCGGCTAAAGTTGGAAATAGAGAAAAAGTTATACAACAACAAATGTCGTCGAAGGCTTCCACGGTCTTTTCAAAAAAATAATATCAGCTCATCACGTTAATATTTGGCGGTTCATAGATGAGCTCAAGGATCAGCAACAAGACACGGAGCAAATCATCTTACGTGAACAATGGGAGATTCCTATCTTAATGTCGTCACTCTTTCTATGCTGACAAGGATGATTCATTGAGTGATTAGTCATCAGAATGATGATCCAAATCCGATGAATGGTACCGCAACACCTAGTGACACCGGTGTCAAATGAAAGTTGTCTCTTATTGGTCACTTCTTGATGGAATTACAGTTTTGTTAGATGGGAATCTATCTCTCATTGTTACTACCCTCAGCTACCCTTACGCCCGCTCAAATAAAAGCGTTTATCGAGTTTAGGAGTGGATTTCGGAAGTTTTTAATGGTGTCATCGTTATTGTTAGAGGTTTCTACACCAGAATCGACTATATATTAAATCGCTTACCTATAGGAAGTGTGCAACAGCCCAATTGTGCATGTGACATTTTAGAGCGGACACCGCCGTAATGGACATTTCTCGTTGGACATATTGTTCATTGGACAATTAAAATACGATATTTCTACCGAGCAAACGGAAAAAAAAGATTAGTGAAAATAACCATACGGATCCCTGATTTTGGCACCTGCTAGATGTTATGGTAAACTTGACCAGATGGTACATTTATCGATACTTTGAGTAAATTCGATGTGCAATCAGATAACATCACCTAGTACCTAGTCAAAACATACTAAGTATACTTCTGGTTAACATTAACATAACATCTAGCAGGTGCCAAAATCAGGTATCCGTATGGTTATTTTCACCATAGTTTTTAATCCATGCACCACAACGATGTCCCTCCAAGATCAAGCCAGATTTTACACAATTTATACGCGCCTGAAGACGAAAGAAAACAAAGATTTGATAAGGTTTTTAAGACCCGATAATAATAATTAGGTCTCCCCTTGTGGAACACACGCACAGGTTAGAATTGGGCTCTTAAATCCCCCAACTTGCAAACGCGTTACTCGACGGAAAACATAAAACATTCTCGGAGAAGAGAGGGTGAAAAGGAGGGTAATGAAATTCCTACCGACTTACTCTCATCCCTTTTGTACAGGGGGACTCGTGACGTCATTTCAGATAACACATAGTCCCCTCCCCTTCTCTTAGTTCCGAAACTCACGCGGGTAGGTATACGCTGTGCTCTGTACTTACTCCTCCTTTTAATGGGTGGATGGTATTAAAAGATGCATGATAGATAGGTAGTCCATGGGCTTAGATAGGGGGATGCAAGGGGGCCTCTCCTGGAAACCTAGGGAGATCAGAAAAAACGATTAAGTACATTGACTTTCGCAATGCAGGATTAACGAATGAGATTTGAAACAGATGATCAAAATTGGTCGAGCACCTATGTTGCCAAGGCAATTCTTTTCATAACCCCACTTCTTATTAATAACTTATGAGTCAATTTGCCGGTCTAAATTGTATCCTATGCGTCCAGAGAGCTATTGCGGCCTCGCAAGAGGCTTCCTCATTGAGGAAATTATATCCGAAAGTTTAAAGGAAAAGTCGGAGATTACAATTTCGATCTCTTCGAATGAGGTAAATAAACACCCGCCTTTCTTCCTCTTTTGAATTAAAATTACATAACTAGGTAAAATTTCTAAAAAAAACTAAATTTCCGTTGACTAGAATTCTGGTAATTGAACTATCACTTGCATAGGTTCACATATTGTCATGCTTCTGGTAATCTTTTCTTTCAGTGTAAACAAATGTATGTTTACAAATGTGCAAAAACACATCCAACGGTGGCGCCCGTTGAGCCTAAAACTCACGACCAATCGGAGGTTGACAATGACTACCCTCTTGTTTTGACACTCTACCTTCAGAGACTTGAGTGATAGGAACTGATTCCTAAGATAAGGGTTTGACAGTACTGGAACTATCGATTCCTAATCGTTGATATGATAGTTTGGAACCCCACGGAAGTTTTTTCCCAGGAGTCAAGTCATTCTACGCGAAAATAAAGGGCAGTGGCGGATCCAGCCCTCGCGAACGTGGGGGCGAACTTGGGATTTTCGCCTCTAAATGACCCCCTTTTCTTGTTTTCGTACTTTCTTTCCCCCTTCTTCTCCCTTCTTTTCCCACTTTTTGGGCCAAACTGGGGGGGGGGGGGGAATCAATTACCCCTTCATCCCCTTCCCCCCGTATCCGCCAATGATAAGGGGTAACCGAGAACAAATTGGAATAAAAGGTTTCTATACATCAAAAAACGCTGAAAAATCAGGAGAAATCGACTAACCCAAGTTCGTCAAAATCACACTTGTCCTTCACCCCCAAACACCCAAAAATGTCCCGGATATACTCGGAATTCTCCAAAAATCTTCTTGTAGCGCCTAAACTAGTGGTTTTTTAGGCCAAAATGCACTCCCTTTACTGTGTATAGAGCGTAAAATTTCATTACATTTCAATTACAATTTAAATTACTATTAAATTACATTTTGCATTACAGTTCATTGCGAACGATCAGTGCCTGGTCCGCTAACCGTTGACTTAGCAACTGATACCGTTTCCATCTGTGCCGTACTTAGACGTGCGCAGTAATGACTGCGCACCTGCTCCCACCAAACCACTGATTGTGAGTACGTCTCACCCGTGCTGAACTCTCCGTTTCCGCAAGTGATCCTTTTCCTTTCCGGTGCATCTCAAAAAAAAAAAAAAAAAAAAAAATGAGGTAAAGAGTGAGAGGGAGGAACGAAGCACTCTTTTTGGCGTAGCGTGACTAAATCTCTTCCGGCGTTGCTTTTGTAGGGACCAACTCGAGCGGAGAAGACGCCCGCGCCGCCGTTGCGTTTGCAAAAGAGAGAGAAAATAAGAGGCAGGAAAAAAAAAAAATAAAAAAAAAAATCAAAAGAATGATGCTCCCTGACGGGCTTTGGCCGAGCAAGCAAGTTACAAAGGATCTTCGTGCCAGATGTAATGTTACAAACCGTTTATTCTACATTCATTCTCATGAGAAATGTACGGTCGAAATTAGCTCCGTACATCCGGCAACGATGCGAAAAGGACGCGCGGGGATTATTTCTCGCTTGTCCGGTTCATTCCCTTGTTCAGTTGTTCGGTTGTTCAGTTGTTCAGTTGTTCGGGTGGATGGTCGACGGATGGCGAGTCTGTGAGTCCGTTCCGTGAGTCTGTGGGGGTCGCAATTAAATGGAGGAGAAAATTCGGCTCGCTCCCCGAAAGTCGTTTTCTAAATCGCTTTTTTCTTAGAAAACATCCCCCCGTCATTTCCTACCATCCCGACCCCCACCCCCACCCCTAACCCCCTCTCTTATCCCATCACCTCTTCATCTAGACGTTCCACCGCCCCCGGGAGCTTTTCTCTTGGTCATTCCTAACCCGGCTCGACGTAAAAAAAAAAAAAAAAAAAACGGATTAAATCCGTGCCAAAATCAAAGGAAAAGAATGAGAATGAGAGAGAGAGAGAGAGAGAGAAAGAGAGAGAGAGAGAGAGAGAGAGAGAGAGAGAGAGAGAGAGAGAGGAGAGAGAGAGAGAGAGAGAGAGAGAGAGAGTGAGAGGGGAGAGAGAGAGAAGAGAGAAAGAGAGAGAGAGAGAGAGAGAGAGGGGAGAGGGAGAGTGAGAGGGAGAGGGAGAGAGAGAGCGTAACTATTTAACTTCCAAGCGCTATTGCATGGACATTGCTTCCCTTAGTTGCCAGTTTTGATTCCGATACTAATTGATTTTTTTTTTCTCATGTGAGTAAACCTTACGAAAAGATCCTGGAAATTAAAACCCCAAATTTTGGAATGCATTTTTTGGTGCGTTTTATTTATACTATATCAAACCGGAAGCCATCTGCCATTTTTATTTTGCCTCTTGAACGCTCCATGAACCGCTTCTTCTCCTTCATTTTTGAAGGAGAAGAACATGACACAAAAAAATCCACCATTATTGGAAGAAAAAAGGAGGCGCATGAACTTGACCCATACATGCCAATGGATCGTTAACTCACTTGTATTATTTATGGACCAACTTTCGGTTAATTTAGGCTATATTTTATACTCAAGAAATAATTTTGGAATTTTTCAGCACGTACCATTTTGCTAAGCCAAAAACTTTCACGTTCGTTTTTCCGTTTTTTTTTTTTTTTTTTTGTTTATCTTTTTATTCTAAGATGGTGTTTTTTGAGAAAAACATTCTTTTAATTTAAAATAATTCTGGGCATCCCTAGTGGCAAAAATGGACTGACAACGTGTTGTTTTACACAATTTTTTCCCTCGAGAAAACATTCAAAATTAGAATCATCCATGGAACTTTTACGGAAGGTTTCCTGCGGTTTTGAACGGAACTTTTCCGGTAAAGCCGCAAAGAAATGGAAAAAACTTTGAAATAACCTTTCATACACTGAAAAAAAAGAACGTGTTCTAGACTCGATCAGAATGGGCGATATAAAAGCACCAGTACGGGAACGTGTTCTGAACATATTTCGAACGTGTTCAGAGCACGACGGGATGTATTTCAGACACAAACTTCCTTGTCAACAACCTCGTCAGGTTGCGCTGAGAGCAAGTACCGTGCTATAGGTAGTTTCAGAAGTGTAGGCGGACCAAAACCATAATCTTTGGCCAATTTTCAACTTTCATTCCTTCAAATCAATACCGAATTTGCTCCTGACTTTATTCTTTTGTGTTTAAAGTTTTCCTCATTGAAAAGTGAACACTCAATTTCATTTTTATTCATTTTTATCGAGTAATATCAGAAATAATGTTGACAAATTCCAAAGATTATCGGTGTAGGTCCGCCTACACTTTCTGAAACTACCTCTAGTCATATTGTCCATCCTGATGATCGTGTCCAGAGCACGTTCTTTTTTTTCAGTGATATACATCGGGATTCTTAGGTTTTGAAGAAAATTGAAGTGTAATTGATGAAAATTTATAGTTATTGTTGTTTTGTTGTTTTTGTTCCTTTGCGGCTTCACCGGAAAAGTTTCGTTTAACCGTAGTAAAACGTCCCGTAAAAGTTCCGTTTACGTTAAAAAGATGATTCCAATTAGACCGTTTTATGTAAGTTTTTCCCTTGGAAAATTTGCGTAGAGCATTATGTTGTCGGTCCATTTTTGCTACTTGGAATTTGTTCTGACATATGCTGCTCTTATAATAGAAAATATGGTTGTTTATGGTTGAAAATTATTTGATTCAACGTTTTAACCCATCAGTCGCGCCCTAAAAACTTCCGCGAGTAGTCGCGTGGGGTCGTTTTCGACCCCAAAGATCTTTCGTCCCATTTTACCACCGTCATTCAAAATTTTGATTTCAACCGTGCAGAATGGTAATAAGTTTGTATTTTTAAAGCTTTTCACGTGAAAACTCGATTTGAAAAAATAATTTTACGTTCAGTAATTGGTATATTGTAATCTGTGTCGGAAAACCCCCAAAAATGTGACTTTTCCCAGATTTTTATCGGTCAGCTGCCTTTAACTAGTTTTGAAACTTATAAATCGAGGTTTTTTTACTTCTAGGCACTATAGAAGATAATTTCATGAAAAAAAAGTTTGGGGTTGTGGGGGCAAGTTTTTGAGATATCCCCCCCTCAATACGCCTCCTATATTTAGTCCAAAAATTTTGGATATGAAACAAGTAACCATCTGAAAAACTTTATTTTTTACCGAATGAGATGCAAAAAACGCCAATTAAGGTTAGCAAGATTCCATCAACCAAAAAACAGAATCGATATTGAGGATTTAGGGGAGGGCTGGAGGGGAAAAAGGGGTGGGGGGACTTAGGGTGGGTCGAAAAAAGTTGTTTTCGATGTATCGATTTCTAATACCCGGCAAAAGTTGTGTCTTTGCATTACTTTTAACGTAGTGAAATCGGATTTTGAAATTTCGAATGGCTTTAGCTGGTAATTTTGCCTTGAAATTTGCCTAAATTGACGAATTTTGACGATTTTTGACCCTACTTCAGACCTTTGTGAAAAAAGTCGTATTCGATGTATCGATTTCTAATACCCGTCAAAAGTTGTGTCTTTGCATTACTTTTATTGTAGTGAAATCGGATTTTGAAATTTCGAATGGCTTTGGCTGGTAATTTTGCCTTGAAATTTGCCTAAATTGACGAATTTTGACGATTTTTGACCCTAATTCAGATCTTTGTAAATCGACTTAAAATGCCAAATTCTATGAATTTCTTTGCTTAGTACACCTCTTACAGACAGTATTAGCGCCGCTGAACCAATTTTGGGACCCACAGAGGTATCAGGGGGCGGGGGGTGGGGATCCGAAATTGGAAGTTTTAACAGTAAATTTCACTGAATCCTCGTGAGTTCAGTTGAGATTTCAAACTGCATTTGAACACTTTGTTTTTCACATTTCCAACATAAAACCAGCTTCTTGAGCATGCTGTTAAATAATTTACTAACTGTGAGGCCTTCATTGACAGAGATGAAGGGGGAGGGGTTCTTGAGAACCAAAAATTATATTTTAACAGAAATTTTATGTGGTTCAAGGCCCAGCGCTCGGTAAATTTCAGTTCATGAAACTTTCCAGGACTCACCGAGCGGCGGTGGCTGGACATTGAGTCCCTCCCTCACCCTCCCTGCAATCTATGTATCGCTTGATAACTGCAGAGCAGTTGGACCCACAAAAAATTGGCCTCCTGACTAGTCGCAATTTGTGTACAAGTTATGTTATGACCAAAGAGTAATATTTGCATGAATAGAATTTAGTCCAGAGACCAATCTTTTTTGGGCCCTGATACATGGTGTTATGCTTGTTCGATTTATGATACTACGTGAGTAGAAATACGTTTGAATTATTCACTTTGAAATTGAGCCTTATGCTCAAAAGAGCTCATGACACTTCGACTATTTAAAATCGCTCTTATGTATCCATCACGCGTTTTTCCGCCGTAAACATGTGAGGAAGCTTCTGTCACCACTTTCACACATCTCTCAACCGCTTGCGTATGACACGGAAATTCAAAGACGTATGAAAGAGGGTTTGGCCCAAACCCTCTTTCCCACGTCTTTGAAACCACGGCTCAAAAACTGGCACGAATTATATTGATGAGCAAAAAAAAAAAGGTCATCCGATTATTGCCCCCAAAAGACGGCTCTTTGGCTCTAAAATTATATTGATGAGCAAAAAAAAAAAAAAAAAATCCTATTTTTTGCCCCCTCCAAGCCGAAAATTGTAATGATGAGCAAAAAAAAAAAAAAAAGGTCATAAGATTCCCCCCCCCCCCAAGCCGAACTTGAAATGACGCCCCTGCGTTTGGACCATCTGTAAACTTCTTAAGGTCGTATTCAGGTAAACTCCGAGTGACGGGGGGCATTCGGGCGTTGACATGCATCCACCAAAATGTAAGAGCACATCTCGATATTAAAAGAAATTGGTTCAGAGTACATTGGCCACTCCACTCCTCCATCAGGTCATGCGAGAAGTATCGCAGACTCTATATTGGAGTGTCTCGACGAAAATGAAGTATTATTGGATGGATAGTTTAGTAGCTATTGGCTCGGATGGAATGACCGTAAATACAGGGTGGAAAGGAGGAGCTATTACCTGTTTGGAAATTGAAATAGGGAGACCAATGCAATGCCAGGCATTTATTTTCCATGATTTAGGCTTCTGAATACCTTAAGCCAGAGCTTAAATTGTTAGTTCGTGACGTAATTCAGAACAATGCATTTTACGCTCACTCTGAAAATATTCTTTTAGCCATGTTGTATGATGAGAATCGAGCTAATCGCGATAAAGCCGTGGACACAATTTTAGAAGTAAGGTCAATTCAGCACAAACGAACTAATAATTTAAGCTCTGGCTCTTTTGATCATAAGGCTCAATTTCAAAGTGAATAATTCAAACGTATTTCTACTCACGTAGTATCATAAATCGAACAAGCATAACACCATGTATCAGGGCCCAAAAAGATTGGTCTCTGGACTAAATTCTATTCATGCAAATATTACTCTTTGGTCATAACATAACTTGTACACAAATTGCGACTAGTCAGGAGGCCAATTTTTTGTGGGTCCAACTGCTCTGCAGTTATCAAGCGATACATAGATTGCAGGGAGGGTGAGGGAGGGACTCAATGTCCAGCCACCGCCGCGTGGTGAGTCCTGGAAAGTTTCATGAACTGAAATTTACCGAGCGCTGGGCCTTGAACCACATAAAATTTCTGTTAAAATATAATTTTTGGTTCTCAAGAACCCCTCCCCTTCATCTCTGTCAATGAAGGCCTCACAGTTAGTAAATTATTTAACAGCATGCTCAAGAAGCTGGTTTATGTTGGAAATGTGAAAAACAAAGTGTTCAAATGCAGTTTGAAATCTCAACTGAACTCACGAGGATTCAGTGAAATTTACTGTTAAAACTTCCAATTTCGGATCCCCACCCCCCGCCCCCTGATACCTCTGTGGGTCCCAAAATTGGTTCAGCGGCGCTAATACTGTCTGTAAGAGGTGTACTAAGCAAAGAAATTCATAGAATTTGGCATTTTAAGTCGATTTACAAAGATCTGAATTAGGGTCAAAAATCGTCAAAATTCGTCAATTTAGGCAAATTTCAAGGCAAAATTACCAGCCAAAGCCATTCGAAATTTCAAAATCCGATTTCACTACAATAAAAGTAATGCAAAGACACAACTTTTGACGGGTATTAGAAATCGATACATCGAATACGACTTTTTTCACAAAGGTCTGAAGTAGGGTCAAAAATCGTCAAAATTCGTCAATTTAGGCAAATTTCAAGGCAAAATTACCAGCTAAAGCCATTCGAAATTTCAAAATCCGATTTCACTACGTTAAAAGTAATGCAAAGACACAACTTTTGCCGGGTATTAGAAATCGATACATCGAAAACAACTTTTTTCGACCCACCCTATGGGGGGTAGCAAAGTGGAGATACTTGGATTTTATTGCTGTGATCTTTTTGGTTTTCGTACTTGATTCCAGGTACCCTTTTACACCTCCCTTCCGCTTTCCCCCACCTTCCCCCTTCATTTCCCATCACATTCCCTTTTTCCCCTCCCCACTCCCCGCCCCGATGTGAAATAATCAAACTTTCGCGGAAAAAAACAAAAAAAATTATGATCAGTGGCGTCGCGTGTAATCTGGCAACGTCGCATTTTGTCGATTCAAATGCATGAAAAAGGCCAAACTAATGGAGGTGCGAAGTGCACTCCCTCGAATCGACACTTTGTGCGGGTTTGAATGGACAAAACGCGGTGCTGCCAGATCGCAAGCGGCGCCGCACTGATTTATGTAAAAATTGATACGTAACAAATTGGGATAAACGAGTAATTTAGAAAAAAACAGCAAGAGCAAACATTAGATTTGCTAAAAGTATTGTAGTAAGTAAAGAGAAGTAAAAAACCAACGGCAATCACATCACGCGAGTGCAAACACCGCACAGAATCCACGTTTACGTTATGTTCACTCGGTCACATTTTATGAACGTGAGTAGTCGCGCGGGGTCGAAAAGGACCCCAAGAAACTTTGGCGCGTCCGTGCTTCAAAACGAATGATTGAATTAAGTTCATATTTACAGAGTGGATAGTCCAAACCCTTGAAGGAAGGTACTGAAACGGACGAGATAAAACCTCCAAATTTTCATGGACTAAATTGCATTTTTCTGACCCCTGGGGTCGTTTTCGACCCCGCGCGACTGACGGCGAGTTAATGCATGTTGTCTGTTGAGTATACGAATGAAGATCGGGATGAAGATTGAAGGGGCTAATAATACGGGGGGGGGATGTACAGTCATCATCATCATTAGTGCTATCATTGCCTCGTTTTCCATCGTCAAAACACTGATTATTACTTCTAGATAGCGTCTTGCTCTCCTATCAAGTTTCCTGATCGCTCGACGCAGAGCAGAGCTACAAACGCAGCAAAATACAGCTATCCTCCCTCGCCCACCACGGCAAGTCGCTTCAACGCAAACCCGCGAAGAAGCTTATCTTTATGCTTCCGGTATACTGCCTCTATTGCGGAGCATTTCGATCATTGATGCCAAATTCAAGGTATTGAAATATATGTAACAATATTTGTTTCTATACTGACAAATGTCGCATATGTCACCGTATCTAGAGTTCCAGATGTATGTAGAGAGTTAAAGCAAGTATAACCATGGGTGCCTCCATTGGATGCGTCTTTGCACATTTTTTTTACATTCTGAGGGCCGTTGTTGTTTTTTTTTGGGGGGGGTGGCTTTATTCGCTTATATACTTGAGAATGGGTCTGTTGCATACTTTTGCTACAACAATATAGAACCTTGATTCTTATGTAAAATTCGGCGAAAATAAACGATGCGCACATTAAAAACGTTCAAAATCCACTCATTAACTCAGGAAATCACTTCAATTTCAAACAGCCCGAGCTACACTAGACACTATCTGCACCGGTATATTCCTACATTGACGGAACCACCGTGCATAAGTAAACAACATTGTAACTACAAAATGATGGAATTCCCTTATAAATACATGAACTATTGACTGCATTTCCTGTCTGGTCTTTTCGGTTTATCAAAGATTACAAAATAATATAAGAAATGTACGCATCTAAACGAAACATTCCAATGTTCGTAAGTTCTGTCCATGTTTACATAAACGAGATGGTTCCATCTATGTAGTTATAAGTCGGTGATATAGTTTCTAGTGTAGCGCGGGTTGTTTGAAATGGAAGGTATCTTCTGAGTTAATGAGTGGATTTTGAAATTTTTTAATATGCACATCGTTATTTTCGCAGAATTTTACGTTAGAAACAATGAGTTATATTGATGTAGCAAAAGTACGCAACAGACCCATTTACAGTCACCTGTAGACATATTGAATGAAACAGAGTATTATGACATCCATTTCCTTCTGAAATGACTAGATTCGAGATTATCAAATCTTGTCACCTTGGCCGGAATTCGAGCCCGGGACCCCTGGGTTAGTGGCCAGTTCCGCTGACCACCAGACCACGGAAGCGTCGGAGGCAGACGAGGGCCGTTGTTGTATTTTGGTTCAATGCAAAGATTACAGTGCCGCAGAATTTCTAATGGTGTGACATTTCACTGCCTATCTGTCTTTGTCTACACTTTTAAAGAATATTCTGGAAATCATCGACACTCTTGAGGCACATTATGATTATAAAATGAACAAATTCATCGACAATGGTGCTCTTGCAAACTTTTGCGGTGAGCAAATGAATAGTCCAATCTGATAGCAAAACCAGCAAAAATCACGAAAATCACACTGAGAAAGTTTAAAATTCAGTAATAAACCCACGCAGATTTACATAAATGGCAAGATCGCGTAATAGCGGCTCGACGCATCAGGTATCATGGGAGATTCCCATCTAATATATGCCACTTTCTCTTTGGAAACACAGAGGTATGTCTCGATTTAGATAGGAATCTCCCATGATACCTGCGTCGAAGCGCCATTAAGCTCGATTCTGAGAGTAAATTTCGTGATTTTTTAGTGTACTCATCGTCATTTTTACAGGTTTTTATGCAAGAACCAACTCTTCATTCCCGTGTAGCAAAGGTTCACAAGAGCCCCATCAACTCTTTTATCCGTAAAATACCGTCGGACCCCTTCGTCTGTAAACAAATGTATGAGAAGTAATACATTCGCAAGTTTTACTACTTAATATGTGAACAAATAGTGCAAAAACGCATCCAATGGTGGAACCCGCAGAGCCTAAAACTCGTTAACCAATCAGAAGATGAATAGATCCTCTTGTCTTAACTATTTACATACAAGGACTCTAACTGCGTAATCAGAGAGTGAAAGTGATTCCAGGCTGCTAAGTATACTGATAGAGTAAAACAGCCTCAGGCTCTAAATCATGTTCCCAAGTAACCTAAGAGCCTTGGATAATCATGAGAGCGCCTTCAAGATTTGTTGAGGTTCTGAGGGTAGCTGGAATATGATTTTTGAGGGTCTGAGGTTCTTTTTTCCTTCTAGGATAGCCATTCTCACAACTGCAGAAAAGAAATACCAACTCGTGTTAAATTTTGCTTCCTCTTTTTTCCTAACGTCAGTCATTATTGCTGAGGTGCTATGAATGGACTTTGAATTATTTTGCCTCGCTTCGCCAGCAGTGGTAATAAGTATGGTATAATCATTCTGCAATGTTGTTCTGCAAGAGATTTAGAGAGAAAAAGAGGGAAAATGAAGATATCTGAGAGAGGAAGATACAGAGAGATAGAGTAGAGAGCGTGTGAGGGTGTGTAGATGTGTGTGTGTGTAGAGAGAGAGGAAGAGAGAGAGAGAGAGAGAGAGAGAGAGAGAGAGAGAGAGAGAGAGAGAGAGAGAGAGAGAGAGAGAGAGAGAGAGAGACAGACAGACAGACAGACAGACAGAGAGAGAGAGAGAGAGAGAGAGAGAGAGAGAGAGAGAGAGAGAGAGAGAGACAGAGAGAGACAGAGAGAGAGAGAGAGAGAGAGACAGAGAGAGCGAGAGAGAGAGAGAGGAAGAGAGACAGAGCAGAGAAAGGGAATTTAGCTGTACAATGGCATTCATCCCGGTGTGCTTTATGAGCCAAAGATGATAGCGAATGCCTCGTGATGAGGGGTGTGAGTTGGATGACGGGCAAGCGGGGGAGGTGAGCAGAGGGTGAATTTAATCGCCCAGAAACTTATGATAATAAAACGCGCCACGCCGGCCTGATGCGATGCTCTCTCGCCGTATAGCGCTGTGTACTGTGTAGGATGCGCTTCACGGAGTCACCGCGGCGAGATGATTCAGAAGTTTGTGGATGTTGCAGTCGCTGAGGCTAATTAAAATACACTCTCTGTCTTTCTCTGTTTCTCTCCCTCCCTCTCTTCGCTCTCACTCCAATGTTATTTCATTCTTCCCACTCCCGCCAGAAAATCTGATGCTTTGAACCAAAAGTGAAAAATCTAAAGGGTCTCGCCGTGGCCATTTTTACTTTTTCTCGCGCCACAAACGAACTTAATGAGGGAGAAGGTAACGTGAGATCTGAAGGGGCTTTCATTGCTTTTGGCTGACGATTTGATCCAGATTACCTCTGATTGATGACCACCAAATCAACGACTCAAGAATGAGGTACTTCTTGATTCAGTCAAGGATGTCGCCAACACGCGGCCTGGAAACTGCTCCCTACCCCCCGCACTGCGCTGCGGGGTACCTATTGCAGGACAGAGCTGCTAAAAGCAATGCTATTTTTCTATTCACCGATGATTCCACCGGTTGAGAAAAGATTACACAGTTCAGTTCAGTGTATGACTGTAATGCACGGAAGCACTCTGATCTGTAATCTTTCCTTAATTGGTGGAAACTCCGTTAATTAATTAAAATATCCGCAAGTTTTTATAAGTCATCGACGACTCTACCGATTGAGAAAAGATTACAGATGCGAATATTTTAGTTCATTACAGTAATACACTGAACTGAACTGTGTAATCTTTTCTCAACCGGTGGAATCATCGGTAAATTGAAAAAAAAACCACAATGATTATACGCAAAACGGCAGCCCTGCTGCAGGACTATACCCTCTTTGAATACTGACAGCATATTTTGCCGGACAAATATGTTTAATTTATATTTTCAGGTAAGGCTTGATGCTTGATTCAAGTTTTAACAACGCAGTCAATATCTCCAGTCACTGCTGGGATGTGAAATTTAGGATGACACTCATATTCCATGATTTTTGCTTCTCTTTCACTGACAGAATCCTTTTTCCAATCCAATAGAGGGTTTTAGTAATGGTGACTGCCGGTGATGAGCGTTCCAAACAAAGCCAGTTTGTCTCTCTCGCTCTCACGTGACCCCTATGTACTGCCATCTCACTCTAATTTCAAAAATCGTATATGGAGACATATTTTGTGAAATTTTATGGTAGAAATGAATTTCTCGAGGCATTTGAATGCGATTTTTTATAATAATGTGTCTTAAAACAAGGCCCTGTATACGAATTTCGATACTAGAAAGAGATAGATAATAGATATACATGGGGGTCACGGGAGAGTGAGTCAGATAGTTTGGATCGCTACGCGAGTTTTATCACAACCGATTGCGACCGATGAGTGCATTGTTGTGGTTGTTGGCTAACCGTTGACTTCGCACTAAAACCGTCTATACACAGAAAAAAAAGGATGTGCTCCAGACACGATCTATATACACACCAGGACGCAACGTGCTCAGAACACAAACATTTCAGGTTCTGGACGCGACGGGATGCGTTTCAGACGCAAACTCAACCTAAATAGACTGCGCTCAGAACTCGTTCCCGTACTGGTGTGTACGTTCGTGTCTAGAACATGGAAAGTTTGTGTCTGGAGCACGTCCATTTTTTTCTGTGTAAGGAGTATTTCGTCTGTGTTAAAAGAAATTGCAAAGTGAAATATTGACTGAGGAAAATTCCTTTAACCCAAGGAAAATTTCTGTAGTTACAAGTAAAAGATAGATTCTTTGTTGTGACAGTGATTCTCCTTCATGCAACAGAACTTTACTTCTCGCAAGGAAAACTGACCTGTCCCAAGTGAACGTGTTTTCTTGTTTTTAAAGAAATGATTTTTCTCACTGTTCAAAAGCGAGGGAGATGAACGTGCAAAATTGTGGCACCACGGTCGTCGAACTATGAAGACTTTGCTTCGATTGATGAATGACAGATCATCGCCTGGCAGCAGATGACATCGCAGATGCAAGTGCGCTACGCAAATCGTAGAGACACGCTCTTCAGTCTTATCGTCTTGTGCTCAACCATCTCCCTCCCCCTCCCCCACCCCCTCCCCCGCTCTCATCATTCACTCCACCGCCATTTCTCCATTTGGCGCCGTGGGAAAAGGAGGAATCGGTGCGGACAAAAATATTTATCGAACGTTTTTTGGATTACTGGAGACGGGGAATTATTGCAAAATGATACTGAAGGAGGCAGAGTGCCGATAAGAGAGGGGTAGAGAGGAATGAGGATAGGGAGCTGGGGTGAGTGGGGGGGGGGGAGGTATGGAGCCAGCTAAGCTTCTTGGAGGTCCTCATCCTTGCAAGTTGCACGGGTCGCGTAATGCCTTAAATCTCAAATCTTTCTCGTTGAGACCGGGATGGATGGGTGCGAGAAAAGGAGAGAGGCAGCGCTCAGTGGGCAGATTCGGAACATATTTTGGTCATCAAAAATGCGGAATGCCCCTGTAACCCCCCCCTCCCCAGAGATTTATTTGGCTTATATTCTTGTACAATTAGAAACCTACAGCCGTCTTTATCCAAATTTTGTAATAATTATGAATTCATGATGGAAATATAATGGTGGGCGCATCCCATTTTTGGCCACCATTTTGGGCATCATCGTGGTACAAATTGAGCGCGACGTTTGAAAATGTACCAGAACGTACCACAACCAAATCAGGTGTACTGCGACTATTTTGAGGCGGCAAACAATGCATGTTTGAACGAGGAGTCACAAAAAGAGCTTGGTCTTAAATATTTTGTTAGTACCAGCGACAAATCTGCAATACCACGATCATCGAGAGCGAGACATGAACATAACCTCAAACTTTGTTTATGCCCCCGCGTACCCCGCGTACCCCGCGTACCGACAGGTACTACGTCATCCGCCAGTCGTCGTGGTAAAAATCGCGGGATGCGCCTACCATTATATTTCCTTCATGAATTATGAATACATTTTTAGTTTATTGCCAGCGCAATAAAAAAAAACCAGATTATACATACTGAGAGAAATCGCTTCTTTAAAAACAAGAAAACACGTTTACCTGTGACACATATTTTTGCGCGAAGTAAAGTTCTATTGCATGAAGGAGAATCACTGTCACAACAAGGAATTTTTTACTTGTAGCAGCAGACATTTTCCTTGGGTTAAAGGAATTTCCCCCTAGTCAATATTTCACTGTGCAGTTCCTTTAACTTAAACGAAATACATATTGAATAAAAAAAAAGAATTCTCTCATTGTATATCTCATCAGAGTCATTCAAATGTTTACGTGTGAGCAGGTTTTCCTGTAAATCCCTTTCTTTCGTACCAATGAACGGGGAGCAATGCAGCGTAGACGTCAAAGTTAAATTCTCCCAAGGGACCAACACGCGTCTTCTCCGTCGAGACGCCCGCCCGCCCGCCCGCCCGCCCGCCCGCCCGCCCGCCCGCCCGCCCGCGTCAGCCGTCGACGACGAGCGACATCGAAATCGCGGGTGAAAAAAAAGGGCAGGGAGGGGGAGGGAAGGAGGGAAGGAGGGAAAAAAAAGAATTTCCTCCATTTCAAAAGAGGGAAAGTTCTCATTTATCTATAAATATATATATAGATATTTATATATACGTATATATGTTTGTATAAAAAAGGGAGAAAAAGTTAGCCCTTACCATATCTCTGGTTGAAACTTGTTGATTACGCCCGCCGCCCCCCCCCCCCACTTCACCTCGCCCATTGCAAAATGGAAAAACCGAAAAGGAATGAGCGCGACGCGCTTAACTCACGCTGCAGCGGGAGGAGATTTCCAGGGAGGGAGGAAGGAAGAGAGGGAGGGAGTTCGAGAGAGTGGAAGGGAGAGAGGGCAAATAAATACTTCTAGTCCCGGTAAAATATTACTTCGGGGATTGCGCGCAATGCAAGATCAAGCACTCTACTGCTCTGCTGGTTGCTGCTTATGCCGCCCCTGTGTGCTCTCCGTGTGTATCGAAATCTGCCCTGTCGCTCCCCCCCCCCACACACACACACACAAACCCAGTAACCCCTCTGCCCCTCGCTTTCTTTCACCCTTTACTTTTACTTCATCACTCTTTCTTGAATGAGTTGCCAATCTTACCTTATTTGGAACCTGTTTTCGAAGCGAGGCTCCTAGTAAACTATAGTTTAAGATGATTTTAGGGTTGATTATCGTTCGAACGGGGACACTACGTCACGCTGCTCATAAAGAGTCAACCGTTTTTGACTAAATTTGATAAATTTACGCTTTGAAGACACATTTAAGGCTGAATGCTGAAATACTTAAAAATAAAAATGGGGATGACTTAGGAAATACCTATACGAAAATTCCCTTAAGCCTCAATTAGTGCGAGTAAGGCAGATTGACCAATTATTGGCCATTCATGCTGACTTGCTACTTAAAACTCAAAAAAATCATGAGTGTATTTCTATGAGGCAAACATTTTTTTTTTCTTTTTCTAAAAATTATTCCTTTACGACTGGTAAGACCCAGGAATCAACTTCATATTGATGCAAAAATCACAATTTATAAAATGCTAAATAAGTCCATGATGCTGCTAATTTAGTATAATACCTAATAAATTGCTAACGAAGCAAAACATGAAGCTAAATTAGACATATTTTTATGCCAACTTGGTATTTCATAAAATACAATTTTTGCGTTGTTAAGTGTTTTCCGGTTCATAGCATTTTTTTGGAAATTTTCTAATTATGATATATTATAATGAGAAAGGGTTTATGGCTTGAGTGAACTCTCGCTGGACCAAATTAGGAGATGAACAGTCTGCGAGATAATTATACACGACAGCGTTGCATCACGATTAACTCATGGGTGGATACATGAATATGTTTGTCTCTCTCTCCTCCCATTCGAAAACTTACGTGTTAAAAAGGGATAGCAAAGGACTGCGAGAAATCTCATTTTAATCCTAGGAGAATTTCGTTTGTGTCAAAGGAACTGCGCAGCGGAATATTGACGAAGGGGAAATTCTTTTAACCCAAAGAAAACGTCTGCTGATGCTATACGTGTACAAGTAAAATATTTCTTGTCTTGTTGTGACAGTGATTCTCCTTAATGCAACAGAACTTTACTTCGCGCAAGGAAAACTGTCACAAGTAAACGTGCTTTTAAAGAAGTGATTTCTCTCAGTCAGAGGGCTATCATCACGTGACTTCAGTCCCTATACATCCGGCTTTTTCTAACGCTCGTGTTTAAACGGGACGATAGAGAGACAGACGGGTTCCCTGTATGCGCCCATGGTATAACTATTATTAAGAGACTATGGCAGCCAGTGCACTGGCCAGAAAGAACTTGGGCATGGTTCCATAAGCTCACAGCGAAGTTTAGAACCAAAATGAATCCCTGGCGATATTGCTTCCGGAAAGAGAAACGGAATCAGTTCTCTTTTTCCCTTTTTTGTCATTTCCTGTATGAGCTTTTTTCTCTCGACTCTCTTTACTTCGTTTCTAGAGCCAAAACTTTGAAAGAGAAGGAGCTTTTAGAACTCACTCTCGAGTTGGAAAATAAACAGTGGCGAGGCGTGCAATTTGGCAATGTTCCTTTTCCCCATTTAAACACATTAGAAAGGTCGAAATTCCCGGTCATCACCGATGACTAAAGCGTTCGACTTTCTTTGTGTATTTAAATGGAGAAAATGCGTTGTTGCCAAATTTCACGCCTCGCCACTGAAAGTAAACCATAGGTCTGACTATCGTAAAATTATACTTATATACGTAGGGTTTTTGTGTTTCAATTTCATATTTCAATAAACTGCGAGGAATTTCAATCATTTTTCTGACTCCAATCAACGCAAATGTTATTTGCCTTATTTTTTGAAAAGGTCTAAAGCTAGTACTTCAAGAACATCTGTTTACTTCCTCGAGCTACATCAGCAATAGAGAGGATTTATGAGACATGCTTTTGAAACTTCAAGGAGGCAATCCTGAATAAATGAAGATGACAATTTTATGGACATTTTACAGGGATTCGGTTTCTTTGCCTCAGTTTTTTTTTTTTTTTTTTTTTTTTTTTTTTTTTTTTTTAAGCGTGCCGTATATATACGGTACGCTTTTTGTTTTCATTTTCATATCTAATGTATAGGTTGCATGCTTTGCTTATGGCAAAACCTTGGCGGGAAAGGTTTGAAAAATTAAAAACGTGTTTTCTTAAAACTGGTTTCATTAATCGTTAATTTATTGCTGCAATCCAGGAGGTCTCGGCGTCTATTTTCTTAAAATTGTAAAAGTTTCGGTATTCCTGTTAATTTCAAAAAGTTATTAAGCGTCAAAGTCGAATTCCTTTGAACGAGAATTCCATACAGGTCCAGCAACCTAAGTCATTTGTGCCAACCTATGAGTCAAAATTCCAAGGCAGGAGGGGGGTGGAAACATCTCCCGCAAGAACCCTCTTTGCCCCTCGCCTTTGGGCTCCATCGCGGTCACAAGATTTCTTCACGGTGCATTAAGCGGTCGGGCCTCGCATGGTCTGAAGACTCATATAAAAGTGTCAAAATCTGTTTGACGAGGGTTTCGAAAAGAAGTGACGGCGAGGTATTGATGAAGAGCGGGAGGGGTACAGAAAAGAGAGGGACTCATTCATATCCTTAAGTAGACCTGTTTAGTGATGACGTCACGATCAGAATTGGTTCCAAACCAATGCTCTATCGCCTCTATCTCGCTCACTCTCGTTGATTTACCTATAAGAAATCAGTTCCAAATTTTCGAACGCAAATTCATGCTAGTTAAAGATCAGTTTTCTCAAATTTTATTGCACCATTAGATTCCACGTATCTTAAAGTATCTTTTCACTCTAACATAATTCCTAAAAGATCACAAGCGAATTTACAATCACAGTTATACCGAAAGATGTTCTACGTTTTGTCCTCGTCTTACTCACGGCCTCTTACGGGAGTACCACCGCCACGACACTCAATCATTCTAACTTCTCTTCGTATCGAAGCTACTGTTCGAGGTATAACACATGTCGTGATGGTGCTGATGAGCCTATATCCTAGAATTTTGTGCTCATAAGAAACTGTGAGCGTGACAAGGACAAAACATAGGACTTTCTTTGATATAACTGTGATTGTGCATTGATGCGCAATGTTTCAAAAAGTTTGTGGTAGTGGGCTCATATTTTATCACTGAGAAAAAAGTGGCTGTTAAAACTGCAGGAATAGAACCATTGATGATTTCGCCTTATTTCAATCATGAGACCTATCGTTGCTATAGTCAGTGCGCTTGAATCTACACGAATTCCGATTGTCTCTATGGAATTTTGATTATTTCTATGGGAAATAAAGCGCGGGAATATATATCCTATCGGAAAATTTATTGAAACAATCGAAAATTTTTATAAGGGAAGTGGAACCCAATGGTGTGATAAACACAAATGGTGAAAAGAACATGTTGTTTACTAGCACTTGTATTTGAAAATTTGGATCATGTTTCGTATGGGAAAACCCACGAGAGCGCGAGTGAGGCGGAGCCTTTTTTTTTAATCAATTTTTTTCATGACGTCACACTAAACAGGTCTTGGTCATTGGAAACATTTGAAATCCTGAGGGATCGGCAAATTGAAAACCCCTTAATGAGCGTCTATGCAATCAAGGGATTTTTGAGGAAATTTTGGGCGTTTTGTTGAAAAAAATGTTTTTAAAATCCAGATTAAAGGGAGGGGGTTAAAATTCGCATTAATAGCTCTAAAAAGTGAGAGGGGCTGTCACGTGTCTTCCACCCCTGGACAGCCTCCTCGCTGTGGCTATGGAATTGACTCTGGAATAACTTATTTACCTATCCTAAAAAGTTTCTCGCGTGTACAGTATTTTTTACTGGAAGCTTCTTCAAATTTTGGAAATTATAGGTCCATATGGAACTTTGCTTTTCCAACACGAGAAATGATATCGACCGACGGCAACAGAAAAAAAAATATTATTACAATGCGTTATAATGAATAATGGCTTGGTTTTAACTGTAAACTTTCGATACTTTTCAACAAAATAAATGGGGGGGAGGGGGAATTAAAATCCACAAACGTCTTAAACCTCCACACCTACTAATCTATACCCCTAGAATGCTTGACGTGTAAAGGGCACCTGAAATGGTTAGTTCTGTATATTAAAGGATTATTTTTTCATGAGTTCGCAAGTGTTCCATTTATGTATATTACATATCTACATCGTGACAATCGCAATAAGTGCTGACAGCACCTAAAACGGAAAAAAGAAGAAAAAAAACTGTTTTTTATTTAGAATCACGGCTTTTCCGAAAATGACACTTTTTGACTTCAAAAGAACGCAACCTCATTTTTGATCCCTCAACAAACCATTTAAAAGGTGGAGAAAATATATACTGTCTATACTTTATGTTGGTAAAAAAGATCGAGCCTTATCAAATAATTTTCTCTTTTCAGCTTTCAATGGGTTTGTTGCAAACTTTTGCTACAGCGCTTAGAGTTTTGATTATTATGTAAAATCGCCTGAAAATTACATTGGCGGCATCAAATAGTCATAAAATCCTTTAATAAACCCACAAAACGCATTATAAAGAAAGCCAAAATGGCAGTCGTAAAGCCGAACAATCGGTGCACGCGCATATGACGAACATCAAAGACGGGCGATCTATTTTCCCCCTTTTTCGTTGAAAGGGGGGGGGGGAGAAAATATCTCTACAGTCAAACTGTGATTTTAAAAATTTGCATGGTCAAGATGTTGTGTTCTGTGAAGGGTGGCGGGGAGCAAAATATCAAGAATATAGGGTGTTGCAAAACTTAAGTGCCAAACTTATGGAGTGTATTTTTGGGGTCAACATATATATAATACTTTATTTTCCTACATGAATATGTGCTGCAAGTGTTTCTCTTCTGAGCTAGAGCCCTCCAAAGTTTTGAAAACAAAAAACAAAAACAAACACAAAAAAAAAAACGCCTTTGACTCATCTCCTTATAGATATATCTGATCTTTTATTTTTTTCATCATCTCTCACCAAATAAGCTCAATTGGACAGCACTTGTCACAAAAGAACCGAGTGACATTTTTGATAAAATTGAGTTATTGATTGATAGACCTAGGAATACTGAATCTCGAAGCAACAAGTGCTTCTTCTAATAACAACTATTTCCCGTCAAAATTCCAGGTAAAAGTGAGCTGGTGAGCCTCATTGAAGTCATTGTCCATATGATGAAATAAAATGAGAACTTGGTTCCTTTTTCTTAAACCTTAATCCGAGTCACGTAAGGAACCAACTCCGACTTGGTTCCTTTTATAGAATTGGGAACGGACTTAAGTCCGGATTAACGGATTTAAAAATATCAACAGTGTAAACCAACTCTGCCGTTTGGTTTCTCTTAGAGATTCGGTTTTCGGGATTATGCCAAACAAAAAGAAGAAAGGAATCAAGTCACTTTAAACGCTCAAAATTAAGTAGGTACCTTTCCTGCATGGGAAATTCCACTTTTCCGGTGTTGAAATGCAAAAACATAACACGGTAGTTGAATGAAATCAAAACGTAAGTAATGCCGAGTTTTTTGTTTAAATACTGCTCTTCAACTTCGGAATCAATTTTCTCGAGATCAGCTCCATGTCACGTGGTTCCTCTTTGATGAATTATCATTGCTAGCAAAAGCATTAAAGCTGTTCAGACTTTAGTGGCACGCTTTTCCAACACCTGCGTGTTGGAATTTTCCCTGCTTGTTTTTTTTTTTTTTTTTTTTTTTTTTTTTTTTTTTTAACCTAGAAAAAAAAATTGTAACAGATATACTTGAAATTGCGGTTTGAAACAAACAAGCAAATATGTTTGAGGGTGGCTTTTTAAACACAGAAATTAATATAACTGTTTCTTTTTGAGAGATTTTCACCATAAAGGAACTGACGTACGCGAGGCGGTCCGGTTTTTGGGTACCGGTCCAGTATTGGCGACCCTCCTCTAGTAAAATGTGTCAACAGGTTAACTTAATTGACCACAAGGCACATTTACCATATTTTGTAGCAGACGCTAACATCAGCCATGTAGATGGTAAATTCTACCAGTGTTTTTTTTTTATTTCGTGTAGCTCCACCATTACAATCTTTCCGTTATTCAGCTGGTGTTTTCTGAGTCTATCACTAAATTTTAGACTATTTAAGTGTGATTTTTGCCGGTTTTTACATTAAATTGAACTTTTCATTCCCTAATACCAAAAGTTTGCAAGAGCCCCATTACAAGATTCTAAAAAGAACGCACCAATCTTATGTGAGCAGAATTTCAGGGACTTAGAGGATTGAGTAAACATTTTTCGGCCACCAAATAATCAAAAGAAAATTGTTTGATGAGTAAAAAAAAAAAAAAAAAAAAAAAAAGGAAATCATAATAAAAATGATACGATCAAAGTAAATATCATTTGCGTATATTTGAAGAATGCGAAGGATAATTTATTTGCGTCAAACTCATTGATCGCTTCCCCAGCTCGCATTGTAAATAAGGGCTTTTTTATTTCATGGAGTCGAGATTGCACAGAGAGAGAGAAAAGGAGAGAGAGCCGGTGGAAAAACGGACGAAGAGATAAGAAGATAAATACTATATTAAGACGGGGTTGAAAAAATAAACAGACTGGCAAAGATGTAAGGCAAGAGGAGTGGAGATAATCTGTCGGATTATCCGCGTTGTCATGCGAAAATCCTCTCCTGTTTCTCCTCGGTACAGGTATCCTCCTCCTCCCTTGGGACGCCAACGCGCTCAAGTCGAGATTGACTCAACTAGTTGACAGGAGCACAGGATAAGGAGTAGGTGCGTTCCGCCTCAGTTGCCACACTTATACTTAGCGAATTCAGAAAAATATAAAGTTTCGACTTTTCTCGTTCCTTCTTTCGTTTTATTATTTAATTCTTTCATTTTTCAATGTTCCATATCATACGAGGTCTGTTAGATTAACCGGATTTTCATAGTTTCTAGCCGACTGTGCATTAAAATTTAATGTTGTTTAGCTTTTTGGAAAGCTGAAAACTCACTCAAGAACGCTACTTTCAAAAATCTTGTAACAGGTTGAATAAGAGGAAGTCAGAAGTGTTTTCGAAATTTCTACTGACTTCCTCTTATTTGAAGTGTTTTCGAAATGTCTATATTTTCAGGAAAAATAACATTCAGTGCGGAAAGATTTCTTTGAAAAAAAAAAAAAAAAAAAAAAAAAAAGTTTGACAAAGAAAACGTTGTCTGAGTATAATAACAAAGTTATTACTTATCATTCTGGCACTTCAATCCTGTCTCCTTCGAAATAATTAGTTCGGCTCCAACCTGGATGCATTTCTGCCAACGCCGCTTCAACTTGGAAAAAACACCTCTGAAACTCCTGGGGTGGGATTGCGAGCAACTCTTTCAGAGACTTTTCCTTAATTTCTGCCACGGTCTCAAATCTACGACCTCATGAAATCACCTTCGGAAGCTTTTTGTAACATAGCAAAAGTTTCCGTAGCCGGTATAGGTACCGAGTTAGAAACAAAATTTAATATTGTATCTTTTCCCTAAAAATGACCGCATAATTATGATGAAAATCGCAAAACGCACCTGACATGCCCGTATTCAAGGTGTCACTAAAAGTGCACTGATTGAAATAATCTAGATCTCTGTACGTAGTCATCTTCAGCATCTCATCAGCTTTCTGCTAAGCTTAACAAAACTGCATTCGGACGGACAGTCGGCTAGAAACTATGAACATCCGGTTTCTAATCTAACAGGCCTCGTGTACGGACGACGGACGTCTAAAAGGTTGCAATTCAAAGACTTTACTTAAGATCTCCTTGGCTTGACCTGGACTTGAAAAATCCTTCAAATCCAATGTGTCATTCAGGAACACATCTTGAAGTTAGTTTTAGACATTTTTAATGGTATCATTTTTAATTTTCTCAGCATTTGACATCAGAATCGATAGTCCATTTGCCTTCCCCAAAACTTCACACGCGAGCTCCGTTATATGTCACTATATGTTAAGTGTTGAATCTCAGCCGAATTCTAATTAGAATTGTTTCATCCATGTCTATCGTTAAATGTGCAAGGCAAAATTTTAACGAAAGTCTGTTTTCATTTGACTTAGCTTTAATGCCCTTCTTGTTGGAAAAAAAAAAGAAAAATTATATGTGCGGTGTTTTACGCTCTGATTTCCCAAGTAGCAAAAATGGGCCACAAACGTGAGGTTTGTAAACAAAAGCAAGTTTTCCAGGGAAAAAAAAACTTGCGTAAGACGGTCCAATTGAAATGATCTTTTTTACGAAAACGGAACTTTTTCGAGAGGTTTTACTGCGGTTAAAAGGAACTCATTTAGGAAAGCTGCAAAAGAACGAAAACAACTTTGGGACAGCCATAAGTTTACATCAAAACTCATATTCTTCCCCAAAAGATACAAATATCGGTGCGTATATATAAGGTTATTTTGAATGGTTTTTTCCCCCGTTCCCTTGCGGTTTTTGCGGAATAGTTCAATTTAATCGGAGGATCGGAGGAAAATCTTCTGTAAAAGTTCCGTTTATGTAAAAAACAAAATGATTCCAATTTGACAGTTTTCTCAAGGGAAACTCTCATGTAAAACCTTACAATTCCGGTCTATTTTTACTACTTTTGTTGTTTCATATACCTCAAACGCATTTTCTAGCTCTCGTAACTCACGCTCACAGTTAAGGGCGGATACAGTAGTTTGTCGGTCTCTCTCTCCGCCAGTTTAAACGCGTGCTTTAGAAAGAGACGGAGATAGCAGCTGAAGTCACGTGATTGCCCCTCCGCTATCTTTTTCTAACACGTGTGTTTAAATGGGAGGAGAAAAAGAGAGAGGGAGAGAGATAGAGAGTGATATATGTATCCCTGTATAGTGTATATCCGCCGTGCTCACAGTTTGCGCGAGCGTGAGTTTCTGTGTATGAGTTCTATGAACTGCGGGTTGCATAACTCTCTTTGCTTTGGTTGATCCCCTTGGATCGAATTACTTGCTGCAGTGCGTGTGTGTTCCTATATTAACTTTGTTCTCCTGTGTATATAGTTTGTTGAATGAATCCTTGCTGAGACCCACCTTTCCCCTCCCATCCCCACCCCCGTCCCTAGCGGATCATGCAGGAGTAAACTGATACGACTGATGTTCCATGGCTCTTCATATGCAGTTAAGTGATGCCAGATTGCACGGATTTTTCAGTGCTGCCAGATATGCGGAAAAGATACGAATTTCCTGTTTGATTTCAAGAAAATTTTGTATTTTTTGTGCGCCAAATTCGGCAAGATCAGGTTTTTCCCTTTATCTATTTATTTGATTTTGTTAGTTTATTTATTTTAAATACGATTTAGCCTTGTAAAAGACTTGGTACAAGTCAAATTAGAAACGTGTACATAGCACATAATGCAAAAACTACAAAAAGTTAACCAAATCATAGAGTAAATAAAAGACAACATTTATGATGGTTGATGAGGGTTCTGTTCCAGTTTGATGGTTCCAAATATTCACTTACATGTGGCGAAAGGCATTATCTATTAAAAATGGTTTGAGATTTTTTGTGAAGACCCTGTTTCCTCAATCTAAAAATTATACTCTTTTCATGAGACCTTCAGGGAGTTTGTTAAAGAAAGTAATGCCTGTTTTTCTCAGGTTTTTTTTTCAACATCCCTTATGGGGACATATTACCTATATAGTTTTTAAAAAGATGTTTCTGGTTTTTGATCCCTCTTTACTTTTTTTTTAAATTATTACATGGTCGTTGAATCCTAGTAAAATCGGTTTACTTTATCGTAGAAAAGTGCATGATGAAAAAGCCATCATAATTTTAAACTCGTCGAGGAACAGAGTATTGCATGACTCCAATCAACACATACAGTTTTTTCAAACAATTCTCAGGATTTTTTGTCTCTTGAGGAGCACATACAGATCAGAGCACATCTAGAAAGTCGAAGTCTAAAAGCACACATTCTTATCGTATTTTCATAAATTGCTTTTCAAAAAACTCCATAAAAAATTACGTAGGTGCTGACGTTGTTGGATTTTGCGTTCTTTCTTTGTTTTCTTTTTAAAATGCCCATGCAAAGCACGACTTTTCCCAAAAGTGATCGGTTGCGCTATCCATTGGATTGAAATCTGAAAAAGTTCCGGAATCACTTTAAAATAAAGAAAGCACCTTGTTCAATGTACTGATAACATTTTTCCTTCGAGGTCTTCTGAAAATGACGTCATCTGTACATAAAATTCAATGCTACTTTTTTGGTTATTACCAGGCTATTACACGGGCCCTTGATAATGAAAAGGAGATGAAGAGACAGGGGAAAAAAGAGAGAGACGGACGAAACGAAACGGAAACGAACAAGGAAAAAACCAGAGAAAGTAAAAGGGGAAAGCGGTAAGTCAGAAATAAGTTACGTTAGTTATGAGACATGCGGAAAGAAAGTTGAAAGAAAGTAAGAATAGAATATTGAGCCCTCCTCGGACTCCGGCGAGAGAGTAAGGGATCCTTATATTCTCCTTAAACTATATCTCCCTGCATGCAGTACCAGACAGCGCAGTTACTCACAGGGGCTGTTAGCGGTTGAAATGGCATGAAATGAGAAAAAAAGTAACTTTCGAACCTATTTCCTCGACAACTATAGGTTTTCAACTTTTTACCTGTGCATGCAGGGTCCCAACGGAGGTCTGCGAACCACCTCTCGTGGACTCCCAAAGCTGGCGACCTTTGTTTTGATATATTTTCTATGGAATGGCTCTGTAGTGTACTTTTGCTACAACAATGTAGAACATTAATTCGTATGCTTACAATGGGGCTCTTGCGAATTTTTGCTATAGGGAATTGAAGAGTTGATTATTGCATAAAAACTTGTACAAATGACAATGTAGGTACGCTAAAAAATCACGAAATTCACTCTCAAAATCGGGCTTAATGGCGGTGAAACGTAGGTATCATGGAAGATTCCTATCTAAAGTGAGACAATTCTCTTTGTTTCTGTCGAGAAAGTGACACAATAGACAGGAATCTCCTATCTCCTATGATACTTGCGTTGAAGCGCCATTACGAACTTGCCGTTATAGCAGTTCTACTGAATTTTAGTCTTTCCTAGTGTGGTTTTCGTGATTTTTACTGGTTGATACATCAGATTGGACTCTTCATTTGCTCACAGAAAAAGTTTGCAAGAGCCTCATTCGGCGAACATAAACGATGCGCTCAATAAATACGTTTAATAACCACTCACACGGAAAAAAAAGATTAGTGAAAATAACCATACGAATACCTGATTTTGGCACCTGCTAGATGTTATAGTAAACTTGACCAGAAGTATGGTACATTTACCGATACTTTGAGGAAAATCGACATGCAATCAGGTAACATCACCTAGTACCTAGTCAAAACATAGTATACTTCTGGTTAACATTACCATAACATCTAGCAGGTGCCAAAATCAGGTATCCGTATGGTTATTTTCACCGTAGTTTTTGTTCCGTGCATATTAGAGCTCATTTCACGAAAGAAGACCGATGACAGATCATGTGGCTCGCTGCGCAAAGACGTGTTTGCGTTCTTGCACATGCGCAGAAGCGCAAACCTTTTCTCTGCGCAGTAATTAAACCTATATGTCATCGGCCAACTTTCGTGAAACAACCTCTAACTCAGGAAATCACTTCAATTTCCAACAGCCCGCGCTACACTAGACACTATTTGCACCGATATACTACTTCATAGATGCAGCTTTCACTGAATACGTAAACGACATCGTAACCACAAAATAATGGAATCTCCTTCTAAAGTTCTAAATGTATGTCATATTGACTGCATTTGCTGTCTGGCCTTTTCTGGCGTATTAAAGATTACAAAAAAATAAAATAAGTGCACGCTTCGAAACGAAACATTCAAATGTTTGTAAGCTCTGTTGATGTTTACATAAACACGAAGATTCCGCCTATGTAGTTCTTCGTATGTTGGTGATAATAATGTCTAGTTTAGCGTGGGCTACTGTTTGAATTGGGAACGATATCTGAGTTAGTGAGTGGATTTTGAAAGTTTTAATGTGTGCATCGTTATTTTTGTTGAATTTTACATTAGTAGATATCAATGTGTCATATATATTGCTGAAACAAAAGTACTCAACAGACCCATTTAGGATGTCGGAAAGGCGTTGAAAAACGTACTCATTGCACACCGCACATTTACACGGGTGTTCTATGCGAACTTTGAAGTTGGTTTCCTCCGCGAAGAGTGAGATTGATACTTTTTCTTCGATAGACAAATCATTATTTTTCCAACATTTTGCAGCGGTTTTGAGTGTCACTTGCTAGCTTCAGCAAAGGCTCGCAAAAGCTTTATATTGTTATCTAAAACTAGTTATTCTATGAGCGCCTTCTATCGATAATGTATGCAAAAACAAGTACATCGGAGTCTAGAACCTGTCTTATGAATTATTACGAAGATTTTAGCACGGAAGGGTTAAAATTCTAAAATCTAAAAACAAAAAATGTCGGAGCTCAGTTACCTCATCATCAATTTTTGTTCTTGAAAATGCAAAAGAGTGGTAGAATTTACCGTCTGGGCATAGCTGATTTTGGAGTCTACTATATGAAGTATGGTAAATGCAACGTAAATTGTGGTAAATTAAGATAATCAGTTGGTCCTGATACATTTCACCATGAGGTACGTTGCATTTACCATATGATGTTAAAACTTACCATTCTTAATAGCAGACTCCAAAATCAGCTATGAAGATGGTGAATTCTGCCAGTCTTTCTTTTCCGCGTGCGCCGGTCCTTCTTCAGGATGAGTTGAAATAAAACCTGTCGCATGCGCGCTGTTGATGAGTAGACTTTTTTCTGTCGAAATAAGATCGATGACTCTTTAATGAACATGCGCAAAAATATCCCTCAGGATGTTATGCCTCGGTGTTGCTAAATCCTGAAATATGCGTGACTTTACTCACTTCAACTTAATGTAAAATTTAAAAAATTTCCGCAAAACTCAGCAGCTTTGGTTTCGTTCGCATGAAGAGAGACGCGAGCAGACTTCCCTACTCCATGGTAAGCGCCATTCCGAAGATTATTGAAGATTATTGATTATTGTTTTATTATTGTTTCACAAAGATTATAGTTGATTCATCGACGCACAATAAATTAGTTCCTGTAATTTTAAGTTAATTTTTACAGGGCAAAAAAATCAAAATTAATACAATCTAAGCTAATTAATATGGTTGAATAATCAGTACCAATTTTCATTTTACATCTTAAGAAAGATCATGCACAGTGGAGCTCTTGCAAGGTTTTCTAGCGATTCATAATTGTTAAATAGTTAAAACTATCCCTTGTAAAAATAATCAGCTAAATTTCATCATGTTGACAGTCAGCATGAGATTTGAAACCTGACATCATCATGACGTCAACATGTCAGCATAATGTCTGTCAACGTCATGATGATGTCAGGTCTCAAATCTCA
Organism: Trialeurodes vaporariorum; assembly: GCA_011764245.1. NCBI lineage: Eukaryota > Metazoa > Arthropoda > Insecta > Hemiptera > Aleyrodidae > Trialeurodes > Trialeurodes vaporariorum. The sequence goes on from VMOF01000388.1 coordinate 635,373, forward strand.
TGCTAACTGTCAACATGATGGTATTTAGCTGATTATTTTTACCAGGGATAGTCAAAATATTTTAAGATTAAGTTGTCAAAAGATTGTTTGCCTGAATTTAGAGTCAAAACAATTTTCATCGTACTCGCGACTTGTAAAATTCTTGCAGACTAATTATAAACAATCGTATCGTAATGCTATTGACGATCATTTGATGATCGAGTACGTTTTATTCTTATGGGTGGCGTCATTCTGATAGATTCAATCATACGATGGAAACCCTTCTATCTCTACGAAAATTCGTCGATAGCTTTAAAGTCATCGGCGAATTTCCGCAGAGACGGGGGGAAAGGGGGGGGGGGTTCTTTCGGAACTCTATAAATCAGACAATTTACCTCCGAACACTATATTTCCTCTCGGCAAGCGCTTGTAAAGTCTGACTGAGAGTGAGAGTTAGACTTTTTTAATGCCGTTCACATCGTCATTTTCGCTGGATTTACATCGGAATCCTTAGTCTGTTAATCTAAAGCAAAAACCTTTGCAAGAGCTCAGTTTACACAATAGAGAATGTCAACTCTACAGTTGATCTGAGGCTTTTAGGCTTGTACCTTTTTGTGACGTTGGCCTCTTTGGTCTGGTGGTTAGCGCAACTGACTTCTAACTTAGTGGTACCGGGTTCACACTCATCTTGTCACCTAGGAAGGACATTGATGGGATTATTCTCTTTTTCACCTTCCCTTCTTCTTCTCCTCTCCTCCATCTCTGTCCGTGGGGCTTTAACGGCGAATGCTGGACTCTTAAACTGCTTATATACACAGTCTGGCCAAAAGTTCTGTCCCTCGCTAAAATCAAGATGATGGCTGAACGATTGAAAAAAGTATATACAACTATGCATATTCTGAAAGCTCATATCAAGAGCTACAAAAGTGTGTTTATTAAATTTTTATTGCATTATTCAGTTGCTCACGCGAAAAGAAAAACGAGATTAACCTCAACATGCCAAATAACGTGCTTATTTTTGAGCTACTTAGAGTGTTTATGACTCATTAGTGGATGAAAAAAAGAAGGAAAAAACAAGAAAAGTATGATTTTTTAAGAAACATATCATCATTAATCACTTACAAGAATAAATTTCATTTGTTGGTCTTTAGGGTCATTCAAAGTGATATCCTTCTTTCTCGATGCCATTGACTCAATCTTATGGGGAACTGGTCACTTGCGGCTCGGATGGTCTCGACTGGGATTTCGACTCCCATAATTGCATCTAAGTGTCACTAAAATAAACACTTTGATGATTGCATTGGATTTGTTTTGGGATCTGCATACTGAGCAGAGTATGCTGATATTGTCTTATCATAAATTGTCTATCTGATTCTTGGGTTAGTATCGGATAATGTCGCTCGAAACGATGATTGCTGCACTTACCTACTGAGCATCGTGGCATGTCGAGGTTGACCTCGTTTTTCCTCTCATGTGATCAACTGAGTAACGCAATGAAAATTTAATAAACATGATTTTTTTGGCTCTTGATATGAGCTTTCAGAACATATATATTTATATATACTTTTTATCAGTTGTTTAGCCGCCATCTTGATTTTAGCGAGGGACAGAACTTTTAGCCAGACTGTGTATTAAAAAAAAAAAAAAAAAAACAAAACCAAAAACAAAACAAAAACTAAGGCAAAAGCTTGTGTGATCAGAAAAATCAACGGTCAGATCCAATGTGCATCAGGACAGTGGAAGTATCAGTGCTCGGATGGAATGGAGCAAGGGAAGGAACTCTCATATACTATCATAAAGGAGGATAAGAGGGAGAAAGAGAGAGAGAGAGAGAGAGAGAGAGAGAGAGAGAGAGAGAGAGAGAGAGAGAGAGAGAGAGAGAGAGAGAGAGAGAGAGAGAGAGAGAGAGAGAGAGAGGTCGCACACGTCCTGGATCCAGATTCCAGACACTTCGGGATCGAGGACCGAGCCGAGGGTTGACAGGAACCAACGCGACACGATTAAGCACTGAAGGTATCGACGGGCGCGTTTCAAATCCGGTCTCTTTTGTTTTAAGGATCGGATCCAATTCGGATCGAGATAGATCGAACGGAGCTGAATGAGGGCAAAGGAAGAGAAACAAAGCTAGAGGTGGAAGAATAGAGGGAAGACATATCCGCTGCAAAACTATCCATCAGAAGTTGCCAAAGTTACAGTAATCCTTTATAAAAATTTAATTTAGTGATTTCTCCTGTTCTGACTCTGAAAGAGCTTTATAATTTAGTAAAGATTAAGGTAGTTGACCCAAAGGTGGCCCGGCTCTTAAGGTGGCCCACCCCAGCTTATTTCACTTAATTACACAAATTGACGATAGATGGTGTGTTAATGCTGAGTAGCAGGATGCTATCGCTTCCCCCACTCCAAAAATCAAGGACATCGGGCGATTCAGTCCGCGCGGAACAGTGCAAGTCCATTTTCGCAGGTCTTCAGCTAATTTTCACGGAAGTAAACAATCTTAAAAGCTAAAACCCTTAAAGTGATTCCACCTTTGACTTTCAATTCATCATAAACATTATAATTTCTGGTGTAACTAGGGTCTAGATACCGTTTTTGAACGATAAAATAGCATTTGAATACTTATTAATGAAATTTAAAAGGGGGTGTCCACTTTTAGGTGCATCGAATATATTAGGGGTGGCCACCTTGGGTGCATGTTTTGCGCGATGTCAAAACTCTACTTTTTTTCAAACGCAAAAAAAAACCTCAAAACAAGCAAATTTTAAAAAATGAAATTAACTTATGATAGCCAACTGTCTGAATAGTAAATTGACATATTTAAATTTTTTTTATCTCTCATGACTTGTACGTGCATATTGGCCCCAAGCATAGGCATGGCCACCTTTGGGTCACTTATCTTATTTAAAGATTATTGATAACTGTTAGTTTGACTATTTAAATTAGTTAAATTATCTCCGTGCCATGTTCATTGAACTGTTTTTTGACTTTTTAAGTAGGTATTCAAACTAACAGTTTTAAAGTGGTGTCTATATACTTTTAACTAATTCAGCGATTTTTTTTTCAGTGGTTGTGGAGTTTGATTAAAGAAACACCTCTAACAGAAACTTTCATTCATTTGGTAGCCTCAGACGTTTTTTTTTAGAGTATCTGCACCTAAGAGAGTATCGCCATTTTAAGAATGAAGAAGAAGGAGCCCAGGGATGTGAAAAATGCGTCCACTTTGATTGATTGAGTAACCGAGGAGAGGCGTCCTTATACACAGCGCTTATAGGGCAAGGAGTTAATTCCGTTATTTCTCTGAAAAAAAAAAAAAAAAAAAAATTAAATTTTGCTACAAAAAATTTAAGTAAGGAAGATTGAAACAGCACGATAGATACTTTTTAAATTCGATCAACATCTTAGAAGAGCTAGTCCCCTTCACCTGAATCAATGTATGACTACTGACTAGAATACATTTCGAAGATTCTTCTCAGGTGCAACCTTTTTAAATATAGATTCTTTTAAGTATTACTTAATTTATTTTTTCAACTATTTGTTTCGTTTATTTTATTTTATTTTTTATTTTTATTTTTCTGACAATACATTAGCACCCAAAGTTAGTGTTGGTAATCGTCACATTTGCGCAAGAGCTGAAATTTTACAATTTACAATGAATTACAAAAATTAATAAGAAAAAAAGGGGGTGAGGGAGGGTTCGAGTTTATGAATTTAAGTAGAACCGTAGAAGGAATTTTTAAGACTAGCTCCTTTAGCTTATGGAAATATTTCTTTCAGCTCGCCTTCATAAGTTTTTCAAGTATAGTCATAGGGATTGTAGTAAAAATTTGAACTGAAGAGATGTTACCGTCTGATTCCGTGATTGAGAGGTTTAAGTTTTTACATGTAACAAAATCACATGTCTACTATCGTACCTGTGGCTGGGTAACATCTATCTGAAGACTTGATCAAGCCATTTTCAACAGTATAAAGCAGGGTATCTAAAATATAGAGAGAAGTTAGAATGAGAAGATTTAAGTTTATAATGAAGACTTCGTCACAAGGGAGGTTGTAGGGTAGAGTAAATACGAGGGTCGTGTCAAAAGTAAGTATCATGTTTTTTTTTTAAAAAAAATCTATTAATGCTGAAATAAGTCGGTAAAATGGTTTCGATGCGCAAAATCCTCAGCTTTTCAATGGTTTTTTTGGATTTTTGATATCTTCAAAATTAAAAAAATGGCGGCGGTTTTTCTGAGACAACCTACCGTTGTCGCGTGCCCAAAATTTTACGCACTCGGATAAATCGTTATTCAGACAAGAAAAATGGATTGTGTTGAAGAGAGCAAAAAGAACATAAACATAATAAAAAATTCTACTTAAAAAGCGTCTAACCTTATGTTTCGACGTAGTCTCCGCCTCTTTTAAGACTTTTTTGGTAGCGCGGCACCAACTTTCTTATTCCTGTGGAGAAAAATTCATTTTCTTGATTTTTAATCCAAGTGTCGACCGCGTTTACCACTTCCGCATTACTCGCGAAACTTTTACCACCGAGGTCAAGCTTTAGACGCGGGAAAAGATGAAAGTCACTAGGTGCGAGGTCCGGAGAATAGGGGGGGGGGGGTGGGGAAAAATCTCCCATTTAAATGTTTGTAACAATGATTGCGTGGTTCCGGCAGTGTGAGGGCGCGCGTTATCGTAACATTACAGTCGCGTAACATTTTGGGCACGCGACAACGGTAGGTTGTCTCAGAAAAACCGCCGCCATTTTTTAATTTTGAAGATAAAGGTAGGAGATAAAGATAAAGGTAGGCTTAAGGTAGGAGAGACGCCGGTATCATGGGAGATTCTCATCTAAATTGAAGCCTATCTCTGTGTTTTCGTAGAGTGACATAATACACAGGAATCTCCTATGATACCTGCGTTGAAGCGCCATTACGAACTTGCCGTTATAGCAATTACGTAAGCTTATTACTGAATTTTAGACCTTTTCAGTGTGGTTTTTGTGATTTTCGCTGGTTTTTACATCAGATTAGAGTATACATCTGCTTACAGCAAAAGTTTGCGAGAGCCCCATTTGCGTCTTCTAGATTAGCGGGCTGATCATTTACTTCATCGTTAAACCGATCGTTAAGACAGTGTATGAGTGATCTATTGATCAAATATTGTAAAACTTAGCCGTTGCTATGGTAAACATCGTTATAGTGTCCGTTTTTTAAAGGTTACTCATGAATATCCTTTATAAAACGAGACTCTTAACGATGGTTACCATAGCAACAGCCAAGTTTTGCAATTTTCGACCAATAGCATCACTTGTAGACAGTTTTAACGATCGATTTAACTATCTCTGCTAAAAATGTTCCATGACCAATTTTGCATGGAAATCAATTTCCGTGGAAACCAAGTATTTTTCCATGGAAACTACATCAATTTTCTTAGAAAACACTCCATTTTCCATGGAAACATGCGTGGTTTCCATGGAAAATAACTCAGTATCCATGGAAATTAGCGATTTCCATGGCAATTTATTTCCATGTAAAATTGGTCATGGAACATTTTTATCAGGGATAAAGTAAATGATCGGCACGCAGGTGGTTTGAGATCGTTTCTTAAAACTATAAAATTCTGATCTATTTTCCGCGATACACATTGAACACATTTTTTTACACTGATTAAACTTGGCATCGCTGTGTCTAATAGGTCGGTGTACGCCATACGGGTTGTCCGAGGGCACGTGCTCTCTTGCTGGTGTAGAGTGGTTGAGCTTGGGGGTCGTGAGCGCGGTGACCTCACCGTGGATGGTTCCTTGAGGAAGAAGGGAATCGAAGCCCAAGCCCCGAAGCCCGGGCGATGACAAAGAATTCGGAAATATGATCCTTAACCATATTGCGTCTGCCCTAGACTAGATCGGAAATGATGCCTACAATTAACCGGAAATTGATCTCGCTACAGCTACTTCGCTTCGGCACAAGTTGAGAGCACTCCATCCATATATTGCACCGTTCCTGCAGTAGGACCCGGTGACTGGTGAGTGTGGTGAGGAGGCGAGGGTGGGAATAGGCATCGATGCAAGGGCTTCAATTGATAATCCCTTGTAGAGTTTAGCATTATCGGAAGTCGATGACACCGGTTTGTGAAGGGGTTAGCGCTCACCGGCTCACCTCCGCCGCCGTCTATATGTACTGAGTTGCTGACGTCACCGTGAGGCACGTGTTCCGTTCCGCGGTTCCGCCGCCGCGCGACGAGAGAATATTTTCATTCTGAATAAGTGCGTCCTATACATGCAGAAAAAAGGGATTGCAAAAAGTTGTTTCAGAACCGTCGACGCACCTGGACAAATAATCTTTGGAACTTCTCAACCTTATTTCTCACATTCCGTAAAATAAAAATGAATACAAATCAATGGGTCTGTTGCAAACTTTCGCTACAGCGTTATAGAGTGTTCAATCTCATGTAAAATCGCGTGAAAAGTCCATTGGTGGCATCAGAAAGTCATGAAATGCAGTATGAAACTCACGAGAGACGTTTGATGAAATCCAAGATGGCGGTAAAATATCGAGCAACCCCAACCTGTATGCATGCACCACGAACATCCAAGGATAGCCAACCTCACAATATCGATTACACCCAATCACAACGTAAATAAACGCATAACCTCTGAAGCTGTGAGGTCGTCAACGTTGGCAATCCTTGGTTGTTAAAGGTGCATGCATACAGATTGCTCGATATTTTACCGCCATCTTGGATTTCATTAAACGTCTCTTGTGAGTTTATTATCGCATTTCATGACTTTCTGATGTCACCAATGGACTTCTCGGGCGATTTTACATACGATGATAAACTCTTTATCGTTGTAGCAAAAGTTTGCAACAGACCCATTAGAGCGTTGGCTTTTCACTGAGAAGCGATTTAATGCCAAATGGTTTAAGTCGCAGGCAAGTTTTAGTGGTGTCACTAAAGGGGGAGATGCTGCCCCTCCCCCCCCCCCCAACAGTAAAGAAAGATAACGATTGAAAAGGTAAAGGAAAGTAATAAAAGGAAATAAATAAAGAGAAATAAAAACAAATTAAGATAGGGAGAGATATAGAATGAGAAGTGGGCAAAGGAGGAAAAAACTACGGTGGGAAGGAAAAGGAAACATATTGACTGTGATTAACTAAATTAAGCATGCGCATATGATAGTATTTTTTTTACTCACAAGTCACAATCAGATCTGCTCTGCTCTAGGGTCCCTAAATATAAGAGGGTACTATGGATAGGTTTTCTGGAGGTCCGCGCTGTAGCGGGACGATTGAATTTACACATACTTGTATTAAAATGGGCGGAATCGACTTTTTTACCCGAGTTTTTAACTACATCTGGGGTGAAAGTTTTCAACTATTTTTTTTTTACAGCTACTAGACTTATTGAACAAGATTTTCACCCTACGGATTTGATTTTACAGGTTTTTGAAAAAATCGTCTCTAAAGATGATCCTTTCCCCTCGCTCAAGACCGCGTAATTCAAATTTCATATACGATGCGAGAAGACTTGCTACCTCCGGGTGGTCCTTGACGTGGCTGCATACAGACTTATCGCAGCACGCTTTACCAATACATAAATTGTATTTGAGTTCCCCTGCTTGTTGTTTTTTGTTTTTTGTTTGTTTTCTTTGTTTTGTTTTGTTTTTTTTTTTTTTTGCTTTTTTTTACAATTTAAGGAGTATAGGATTTTAGATTTCAAAACGATGTACTTATAATCGAGAATTTAATAGTATAGATAATGGCCTACATGCTGATGAATAAATTTCGCACACTGCCTCAGTGTCCCAAGTAGAAACAAGGAGAAGATAATTTTTGTCCATGCGTTTGAGTAAAATTTCATTCAAAATATCATGACATTTTGCTTAGGCCTCAATTTTTCAATATTTTCATCGGACCCCCCCCCCCCCCCCCCCGCTAACTGGGGAATGTTTCCCCAGACCCCATCAGGGAACCATCTTGCCCCCCAATGATTCAAAAGTCTATTGACGGCCCTGGCAAGTTCTGTTTAAAAGTTTGGTCATGCCTTGAAGTTAATCTTATTTGGTTAGATAGTTTCTTTTTCTTTTATTCTTCTTTTTCTTCTTCATGCAACAGCTCAAAACTTAGATAGACGGTGAGGGGTAATTTTTTGATCACACTATACTTACACATATTTGCATCGACGCTATTCTTATGCCTCTATTTCTCCCTTCAAAACACAATTGAATTGGCTCACCGCTTCATGCCGAACCGGGTGTCCGCTGGGGGCTGGGCGCTGATTCGAATCCGCAGCTGCTCAGAAACGCACACACCTTGTTCAGCCACAGGTTAGCCCTTTGCTGCTTTGCTCATTGTTTGGTAACCAAAGTAACAACTATGCAAGGGAGCTAATCAACAATGCACTGCAGTTACCGCGGCAACTGTTTGTTTCTAAGTATCAAACAAAAACAAAAATAAACCAGAATTTTGCGATTACTTTTGATTATTCTTTATTTATTTATTTTTATTTAAGTATTTTATTTTTATTTATTTCATACGACTTAGCCTTGTAAATGGATTGGTACGAGTCAGATTAGAAATGGGTACATAATGTATAGTACAAAAAATACAAAAAAGTGAACAGAACCAAAAATGCGATTGACATATGTATATGGCAAGCATATATTGTATTGGCATAACATATATTAGCATAAAATATGGTAATTAACAAAAACATGTATGGCAAGTTTAAGAGTCCCTGTTCAGCTTGATGGTTCCAATTATTCAGTTACGTATACATGGTACAAGGCACTATCAATGAAAAACTGTTTGAAATTTTCATGAAGACTCGGTTTCCTGAATCTAAGAATACTCTCGTCAGGCCTTCAGGCCGGTACAAGGCAGGCATTACATTTTTTGACAAACTCCGGTTTGTCGAAGAATTTAATGCATGTTTCTCTGAGGTCGTTTTTTATAACATCCCTTATGGGGACATTAATTTTAAAAAGATGTCGTTTCTGGTTTTTATTTTTTCGGTGATTCGGTATTGATAAGTTTGCCCTACAGTGGTGGGTTCTGCAATGTGTCAAAAAAGGATTCTCTCAACTTAAATCTATGAATGTTTTTGGTACCTTCAATGGAGGGTCTCTATTTAGACCCCAGATTATATTACATATACTTTCACCAATTGCAACAAAACAGGTATCGAATTGTTTGACGAAGACGGAATGCTTCACTGATACATCCGTGGGAACCACTAGACCAACATTTTTTAAAATTTTCAATTCTTTGTCAAACTTTAAAGCAAAAAATGAAAATTGTAATAAATTTTAAAATGCCGCACAGGAGGATAAACCCGTTTTTTTTGCTTGATTTTGGTCTAAAATCTCAGTTTTATTGAAATAATCTTTTTTTCCCAAGCTATGCGATTTGCAGAAAATTCATGCCATGAGTCATATATGCTTTAGGCTATGACGGACAATAAATTGTTGGGAACTTTTTGAAAATTTTCTTTAAACAGCCCTCGGACGTCGGCTCGACGTCCCGGCTCCATATTTCTTTGCTGGGTAGTATGATTACTTGGTACGTAGTAGGTATGCATTTTTTACTGGACACTTCAACAGAATAATTTGCTTGTTGCCAAATGTATTATTAATGAAGTTTTAATAAAACATAGAGGAGTATAAAGGAGGTTTTTTTCATCTATTTATTTATTATTTATTTATTATTTATTTATTTATTTACACGGAAAAAAAAGATTAGTGAAATTAACCATACGATAGCTGATTTTGGCACCTGCTAAATGTTATGGTAAACTTGATCAGAAGTATGGTAAATTTACCGATACTTTAGTAAATTCGACATGCAATCAGGTAACATCACCTAGTACTAGTCAAAAATAGTATATTTTGGTTAATTGCCATAACATTAGCAGGTGAAAATCAGCTATGTATTTAATTTCACCGTAGTTTTTTTCCGTGTATTTATTTATTTATTTATTTATTTATTTATTTATTTATTTATTTATTATTATACTGATAAATTCTTGTTTCCATTGCGGGAGCGCAACTTTTTAAGTTAACAAAATTCTAAAGCGAGTCTTTGATTTATTTCAAAACTGCACATACTTGCAGTCTGGTGTAAAGTTGAAGTTTCATTTTACTGAGGTCTTAATACTATTTCATCCGCAACCAAACTCAATTTTCGAATTCCAAGTAACCAAAAGAGGATGTATAAGATAGAATAATAATTAACAGAGTGGCTTCATTGATTGTTTAACCAAATATTTATTCGACAAAATTTGCATTCATTAATTCATGAATTTACACCATTGCCTGATCAGCGTCTTACAGCCGTGGCGTTGGCTATAGTTGTCGAAGGGGAAAAACTCACCGTGTTGCCGTCTCTTGTATATCTGATGACATTTGTTTTAATTCACCGATGATTCCACCGGTTGAGAAAAGATTACACAGTTCAGTTTAGTTTATTACTGTAATGCTCGAAAATACTCAGATTTGTAATATTTTCTCAAATGATGATATCGCCGTTAAATTATTAAAATAACCGCAAGTTTTTAAGTCAGTGATGACTCCGCAGGTTGAGAAAATATTACAAATCAGAGTTTTTTCGTGTTTTTGATAGTCAGCATACGCGTCCAGCAAAGAAGTCTTTATAGCCCAAAAGAAATTCGTAAGAATCATTTTTAACAAAGAACGTAATTTTTCGTGTAAAGACCTTTCCAAAAAGCAAAACTTGCAAACACTCACTGGTCTTTACATCTATGAGATAGTAAAATAATAATACATTTTTAACCATAAATCATCCGTCCTTATGACCTTGAATCTGCCCATGGCTACAATACCAGACACTATTATATTAATCTGGTAAAATTAGGCAGCAATATAAAAAAAAAACAACCCCGAAACAGTCAATGTCGCTGCAATTCAATAAACTTACCTTGGCAATTGATAATATCTGCAAGGGTGGAGAAATACGTATATGTATTTTTCTCCAAACTTCAATCGTTCTTACTTCCCCGGGCATATTACGATCCATTTAGAGTCATTCCTCAATCAAGATGCCAAAAAACCACATAAATATTAGTAGTAGCTGTTACTTTATTTTCATTTTTTTCTCATAAATTGTAAATCTATTATAGTCTGTGTCTCCTTTATTTTGCATATTTCTGTATTCTGTATCTTCTAACATGTATTATTGTCGTGAAGGCTCTATCGACATATGAAGAAAATGAATTAAACTTATATCTGAACTGTGTAATCTTTTCCCAACCGGTGGAATCATCGGTGAATTGAATAAACATGTTATCAAATACGCATCAAATACACGCAGCACTGAAAACCTCCGTTATTCGGCGCGAGCAGCAGCTTTATTTGACGCAACCGATGAGGCTGCTGCAACAGCACCAGCAACAGCGACAGCAAAACAGCAACAGCGGGCGCAACGAAACGCAACAAGAAACGCTGTTGCGCGGGAACCGTTGTCTGTTGCTCCCATCTCTCGCGGGGTTGGCGGCGCGGCGCGCGAAGGTAACGCCGCGCCGCTCAGAGCAGAGAGACAGAGAGAGAGAGAGAGAGAGAGAGAGAGAGAGAGAGAGAGAGAGAGAGAGAGAGAGAGAGAGAGAGAGCTGTTGCTAACCAACATGTGGCGCTGGTTGCCGATCCGATACGACGGCAGCAGGCGGCAACGAGAGGCGGCGCTAACAAGTTGACGCGCAACAAGAATTCCGGCCGCGGCCCCGCAAAAGGATCGCCAACATGTTGCAGAGACAGAGAGCTCCCAATGCCGCCGCACCGCTGCCACTCGCTCGCTCGACGCGCAGCGCACTCTTTCAGCGAAAAAAAGAAATAAAAAAAAATTTAAAAAAAAAAGAAAAAATAGGAAAAAATAGAAGAAGAAGAAATAAGGAAATCGCGATTGCGACGTCGAAACGCGGGTATATCTCTGCAGCGCGGTAGGCCGGTCCTCTGATAAATCTTTCGCGAATGCAGGCTAGGGGGAGAGGGGGGTATGGGGGGGAGGAGCGAAAAGCGAATGTGCGGTCATATCGCTCGAGGAATGAGTAAGGGAAGAGGTGGAGGGGGGTTGTATAAGGGGTAGGGAAGAGTGCGGTAGGGTGAGGGGGGGAGAGGTGTTATATTTTAAAGTGTCGTACAACTACCCCCGGCGACTCACGATAGGAGAGAGAGATAGCGCGCGCGATGGATGAGAGGAAAGCGCAGTGTGGCGTGGGGAGAGGGGGGGGTGGATGAAAGAGACTCAACGGGGGTAAGTTTGTGCGCATGCGTGGATGTTACGGGAGGGGAGGGGGGCGGAAACTCCGGCACAGCGCGCGCTATTCACATGCTTTCTTCATATATATAATACGGCCGCACACGACCCTCGGTTTCAATTCGAAACGAGCTTTCCTGCTAGGGAGGGTCTTCTCCGACTCCTTTATTTTTCTTGGTGTCTTTCTCTCTTTTTCTTTTTTTTTTCTTTGATCCTTTTTATTGTTTTTTGAGTTTTTATAACATATATATAAAAAAAAGTATTTTTGTTTTCGATCCTCTTGACGTTTTTTTCGTTTTCCGCGTACGTTTTTCTATGCTAAATTTTCTGCTTTTTTTTTTGCCTTCCTGTGAAATACTTCAATTTTCTCGAACTAACTTCAAAAAATTTCTTCGCATCACTTGAAAATTCATCAACTGAAGTCTAACTTGTACTGTCTATCACTCTCTATCTATCTCTCTCTCATTTCTACAAAGTTAGTTTCTTCGAAGTGTGCGTCTTTTTCTCCTCTTCTTAAAAATAAGTTCACTTTCAAAAAGTCAAGTCAAAAGATACCGTGCAAAAATATCAGTGATTTTAAAAATGCTGCAGTGATTTCGCATGTTTTCTCTTTCGTAATTAAAAATCTAAAATAAATTTTGCAACCTTTAAAAGTGAAACAGTGATCGGGAATCGGTAAGAAATTCGCGGTGGTTGTCGTGTCGAAAACAACAAACGAGCGGGTGACGGGAGAAGAAATAAAATCATTTTTTTTTCTTTGCAAAACCAAACTAAGTGGAAAATTGTGCGTGTTTACTAGTCATACATTTTAACTCCCAAGTTTAATCATTTTCGCCGGAGATGGGTTATTCCGCGACCGATTAACGCTTGTGTTCCGGTCTCGGACATCCCGCGGGGATAAAAAAAGTCGACATTTTTCGAATGTCTGTGTTTCGTTTCAACTTTAGAGAGATCTGCAACAACGACGAAGCTCTAAGGAAAGATGCCCCGGTGCCTGATGGCTAAGAAGTGGAAAGGCTATCCGTGGCCTACCACGGAAAACCCCGTGTCCACTCATGTGGGCCTTCAAGATGACGAGGAGGAGGAAGAGATTGACGTTGTCACGGTCAACAGTGGCACATCCCCCATGCCAACCACAGTGTGGGGGCCCTCAAGCCCCACCGAAGGGGCTACTGCCCCAAGTCCACCGCCTTGCCCGGACTCAGGCAGGATATCAGTGCATTGCAATGGTGAGTACTATAGTCATTGAATATTCTTATCAGCAAGGGCGCCCGCAGAAAAAATGCCTGGGGGGGAGATTTTGAACCTCAATGGAATATCTTGGGGACACCGTCTAGTGATAATGGGATCTATGGAGCCCCCCCCCACCCAATAAAAAACAAGAACAAAATTCAATTTATATTCTAAATGGTGCAATTTTAAGGGGTCGTAGATGTATCAATCAGTAATAATAATTTTTACGTGTTTGATTTAATGAATGAAGTGACAAGAGATGATGATGCGGTATGGTAAAAAAATGCTTACTACATTGCTGCAATTCCTAGCAAAAAATGAATTAAAACTGCACAGTAAACTAAAACGTTTATCAACTCTTTTTCCTTTGATTATTATTTTATCTTTTTTTGTTTCTTTTATTTTTTATCGTGAAATTTTGATTGTTATGAATTCCAAAAAGGGGGGATTCCCTTTGCCCCCCCCATCCCACTGCGGGCGCCCATGTCTATCAATTTATTCTATAAGTTATTGTTTTATTCTGATTCGCATCGTCTTAATAGTGGAGCAACTATTCACCCGAAAAAAAATATTTTCAGGATTAACTGTGACTCGTAAGACTGACAAGTTTTGACGGTTTTTGAAACAATTTTTGCCGAGACGCACCAGCATAATTTCATAATCCTGCATTTTAGAGCTCTTGTCAATATTTTACTTTAATTCTGACAATTCTTGGAATGATGATAAAACAAACTCTGACATACTTTTGAAACATTTTCGTAAAAAGTATCAAAGCCTCAAGAGTCTTGAAAAATGAATTAACATTTGATCAAACATGGAAAATCAACCATCGGCAATGCCACAAATCACGAACTCCATCCTTAAATAAGGGATAAGGGTTCGTTGCAATTAAACTCAAGACTTTAAGGTTAGACATCATTCATAATAATTGACAGAATCTTAAAAAAAATCTATTATTATTTATCTACGATATAAATGAGGTATTTCGCAAATAACGGTATTCGACAAACATTTACAACATTGCGTCCCCATAGACATTTATTTTATGGCTGGCTCAATCATGTTATGTAGGATATTTTTTTGCCATAGTATATACACTACCGTAGCAGAGAAGACTGACGAACTGAATTTATGACTTGTCAGACGTCATTCTTACAACATTATTCGTGTTTTAATTCATCTACACGGTTTGAAAGCATCGAAACATTTTTATAACGTGCTAGTCCTCTAATTTGGTTTCAAAATCAAATCAGGTGCAGAAGGATTTTTAAGGAAAAGTTATAAAAAAGAAAAACTTGCAAAGGAAATACGAGGAAAAACTTTAAAGCGCTTTGATATCTGTCGATTGATTCAATCTCCGCTCACCGATTTCTCATCAGAATTCAAAGCGGTAAATCGTCAGCTTAAATTGAACGCATTCCTAAGCTTCTTTAGCTACTTTTCCTTTATTGCTTTGCGCGTTTATTGAAGTTGAAGGCGTCAAGTAGGGTGAGCGGTTCTATTCCGGAATGAGATAAACCAACAAATAAAAAAAGGAAAATTCCTTTGCCGAAGGGTGACGCGAAAGCCCGATTCTTTTGCTTCACGCAGTTTTTCCTTTCTGGCCTTAACGCGAAGGATTTAGAAAATAAAACGAAACTATACATTATATGTATGAATGGAGGAGAGCATTTTGATTACCAATTTTTTTATTTTTTTGGTAGGGCAAGTCAAACAAAACAAAATTATGGACAAAAGATGGTAGAGAGAACAAAGTTTGCATTAATTGCAGAGCTACCGATCCATGTGCCTATATTTAATGACATTTTTTTCAATTCATCGATGATTTTGTCGGCTGAGAAAAGATTACACTGTCCAATTTAGTGCATGACCTGTAATGCACGAAAATACTCGCATCTGTAATCATTTCTCAATCTCTGGAGTCGTCGATACCTTTAAAAACCTTTGCGTGTATTTTAATAATTTAATAGCAATGGGGCTGATTCGAACTTTTGCTACACGGGATTGAAGAGTTGATTCTTGTATAAAAACCTGTAAAAATGACGATGAGTACACTAAACTTGTATAAAAACCTGTAAAAATGACGATGAGTACACTAAAAATTCACGAAATTCACTCTCAGAATCGAGCTTAATGGCGGTTCGACGCAGGTATCATGGGAGATTCCTATCTAAATTGAGACATGCCTCTGTGTTTCAAAAGAGAAAGTGGCATATTAGATAGAAATCTCCCATGATATCTGCGTCGAACCGCTATTACGATCTTGCCATTTATGTATATATGTGGGTTTAATACTGAATTTTAAACTTTCTCAGTGTGATTTTCGTAATTTTTGCTGGTTTTTACATCAGAATGGACTATGCATTTGGTCACAGCAAAAGTTTGCAAGAGCCCCATTGCAACCGATTGAGAAAATATTACACATGCGAGTATGTTCGTGGATTACAGTCATGGACTGAATCGAACTGTGTAATCTTTTCTCAACCAGTGGCATCGTCGGTGAATTAAAATAAATGTCATGAAATATATTTGAAAGGCAGCACTGATTAATGAAGCAGTTCCGAGAGAGATTGGCACAAAAAAAAAAAAAAAAAAAAAAAAAAAAAAAAAAAAAAAAAAATTGCCAGAAGCAGAAAGTTATGTGAGTCGAGGTAAGGGGGTCCTGTTACCAGAATTCTAGTGTTTGTATCATATTTCTTAAAGGTTTTGAGGGAATCCTGATACTGTGACCGTATTCTGATTGTAATGGGGCAGTTGCAAAAGTCTGAACTGATACTGTGACCGTATTCTGATTGTAATGGGGCAGTTGCAAAAGTCTGAACTGATACTGTGACCGTATTCTGATTGTAATGGGGCAGTTGCAAAAGTCTGAACTGATACTGTGACCGTATTCTGATTGTAATGGGGCAGTTGCAAAAGTCTGAACTGATACTGTGACCGTATTCTGATTGTAATGGGGCAGTTGCAAAAGTCTGAACTGATACTGTGACCGTATTCTGATTGTAATGGGGCAGTTGCAAAAGTCTGAACTGATACTGTGACCGTATTCTGATTGTAATGGGGCAGTTGCAAAAGTCTGAACTGATACTGTGACCGTATTCTGATTGTAATGGGGCAGTTGCAAAAGTCTGAACTGATACTGTGACCGTATTCTGATTGTAATGGGGCAGTTGCAAAAGTCTGAACTGATACTGTGACCGTATTCTGATTGTAATGGGGCAGTTGCAAAAGTCTGAACTGATACTGTGACCGTATTCTGATTGTAATGGGGCAGTTGCAAAAGTCTGAACTGATACTGTGACCGTATTCTGATTGTAATGGGCAGTTGCAAAAGTCTGAACTGATACTGTGACCGTATTCTGATTGTAATGGGGCAGTTGCAAAAGTCTGAACTGATACTGTGACCGTATTCTGATTGTAATGGGGCAGTTGCAAAAGTCTGAACTGATACTGTGACCGTATTCTGATTGTAATGGGGCAGTTGCAAAAGTCTGAACTGATACTGTGACCGTATTTTGATTGTAATGGGGCAGTTGCAAAAGTCTGAACTGATACTGTGACCGTATTCTGATTGTAATGGGGCAGTTGCAAAAGTCTGAAATTGTGTGTTTTTCATGACGAAAATAAGAGTATTTGATGAGCTGAGAACAATGGTGCATTTCGTTTTTTCCTAAGTGTCCTGGTTTTGGGGATACACACGTGTAAAGTTTGAAAAAATGGTGGGCGTAGTGACGTCACTACGCGGAATTCCCGTATAAAACAATGTATTTTGGGCCAAAATTGCATCTTCGGAACAATGGGACGTAATTAGAAACCGAAGGCATCTTTGTACTCAGCTCACCAAGTACTTTCATTTTCTTTATAAAAAACTGAACATTCCAGACCCTTGAAACTGAACCATTACCAGCATTTCCTGCAGTAAAATTACTAGAAGCCTCCGCAGGTGCACATAATCATCGTTGTAGGTACTTCTCTAGCAATATTACACTAGAATTTACACTGAAAAAAAAAAAAAAAAAAAAAAAAAAAAAAAAAAAAAATTGTTGATTTTACTGTCCGTCTGTTAAAAAAATGTGTAGCAGACAAAAAATGTTGGATCAACAGGCTTGAGCGGCAAATTCAACCCCCCTGACGGTTAATTTTACCGCTCAAGAATGTTGACCCAACACTTTTTGTCTGCTACACATTTTTTAACAGCTGGACGGTAAAATCAAAAAAGAATTGTTTCAGTGTAGATTTGTTTTTTTTTTTTTTAATTTCAGTTCTTGACGCTTGAGTCCAACTTGTGAAAAGTAGGTTATTCAATATTCGTTTCTTTATCTGGTAGAATATGAAAAAATGATATTCTGCACTTCTTTATAGAAGACTTTACTTAATTACATTGGTCCTTAAGGAAAGTGAGCAACTTCACTCGCAAGTTACTAAGTCAAAATCATATCGTTTTGAACTGACCCAATTCTACCAAGAAACGGCTCAATCTTTTAACTTTTGATAAATGCTTCTGAATCCCACCAGCAGATCCGAGAAAGTGTCCTTCTCTTTATTCTCCCATTTGAATGCATGTGTTATAGAAGGATAGAAGAAGGAACGAAAATCAAGTGCCTGTATCTAATCTTTCCTCTTCTAACACACGCATTCTAATGAGAGAAGAGAGAGAGAAGGATAGATACCTGGATCCGCCATGGTGCTAAACCCCAAAGAACTTGAAAAACCGTATACACAGTTCAATTCCCTACTATTTCTTCAAACCTTTAAACTGACTGAATTTTTGGTACGTAAATCGTGCCAGAAATGCGCATCATTTGTCTTATTCAAACTTTTGTATCATGCAAAAATAAAAACGTGAACGCGAACTAAAATACTAAAACCAAAAAATAACCAATCTGTAAATTTACTTAATACAATAACGTGCGGATTTAGAATTGCCCAGTCATATAAACGTTTATAAATGATAAGGTAATGATACATTTTTTATTTTTTTTAAAAATTTGACCACTTTTTGACGATCCCAGATCATTGTGCGCCTTGAGTTACGTGTAGTCCATTACAGCCTCGCGATCAGCCCGAGAGGCATCTCAAAAAATATGTAGTTCTCTACTAGCATATTTGACCGAATTGTTTTTGAAAGGACGATACATAGGGACGATAGTCATCACTTTATAGCAACTTCTTTAAGGTGAATCTTCAGCGTTTAGTGCCGATTTCTGCCACCAGAGCCGTTGGATTACCGTACGAGCTACCGTTCGATTAAAGTCAAATTACAGGCCGAAAGTAATTTATTTTTAAGAAAACAAGAGTGTCAGTTACTCGATAATCATCTGAAGAGTGCCTCTGCAAAAAATCTTGTCAATAACTTCAAAAATAAGGCTCAAAGTACCAACAAATGAAATATCGCATATCGATACAAGAATCGATTTGCGATGTTTCATTTTTTGGTACTTTCAGCCTTATTTTTGAAGTTATTGGCAAGATTTTTTGCAGAGGCACTCTTCAGATGATTATCGAGTAACTGACACTCTTGTTTTCTTAAAAATAAATTACTTTCGGCCTGTAATTTGACTTTAATCGAACGGTAGCGCTCTAGTGGCAGAAATCGGCACTAAATGCTGAAGATTCACCTTATGATTTGTCCAACACATGTTCATTGTTCATCGAGTAAAGGGAGAGAGTGACAAATTCTTGGATCAGTGGCACTGCGTGCAATCCGGCAACACGGCATTTTGCCCTTAAAATACACAAAAAAAGTCGAATTATTGGAGGTGCACTCCCTCGAATCGATATTTCACACGAGTTTGAATTAATGATGAAAGCGTCACTAAGACTCCACACGACACCACTGTCTTTGATACCAACATATCCGTCTAGCCCCAAGCTTTATTTTGAACTTGCTAGACAATGAAGAGAGGGTTTTTTTTAGTTTAAATAATATATAGAATAACGCAAACTTTGGTACACATTTCTGACTTCCGTCAGTTTTGGAATCTTCAAATATTAATCTTTTGGAACACAGTGGGCGCTGAAGATTCAAAAATTGTTTGTTTTGTTATTCTTTTGGCTGAATCATACCTACGTAACGTTGGAAGAGGGTATGGCTCCATGTATACGCTGGAGCCGAATCCAGCTTAGTTTGGGTTATATGAATTTAAGGGATTTTATCAACAGTTACTGGTTTGCTTTACAGGAATTTAAGGGTTGTGTTAACGACATTTGCTGTTTATTTTCGGGAAAGACTTTAGAAATCCATCCATGCCACCGCCAAGTAAAATTATAAATAGAAAAGAACAAAAAAACAATAAATTAAACTTGTAAATCCATCAATAATTCAATTTAGTTTTATTGACGGACACGATTACTTATTTTCATAAAGAGTCAAAAAGGGATTCAATGCAGTTATTGGCGGTTATAGTGATGACGTTATCCGAGAACGAGCGTCCGAAACTCTCTTTCTCCTTCTTTTGCACGTAACCCACATGTGCTATCTCACTCTCATGACAAAAATCGTCTAAAGAGACATATTTTGTGAACTTTTTTGGCAGACATGAATTTTTCGAGGCATTTCAATGCAAGGTTAGTTTGTCAATTTAGTTTGTCAGTGTATTCTTACATTTCATAGCGCTGATTTGCACATTGGTGATTTATTTAGCACTTTTCCTGTCCAAATTTAAACTCTGTAAAATGTGATCTAAGCAAACATATCCTAACTTTGAGGGGTTTGTGTGTACATTTTTTCTGAGTTGGGACGTAAGTGCGGTGTGAAGGCCTCAACTTTTATGCTTGCATAACGGTTTTCATCAGAACTCTTGTCTATTTTTACTTGAGATTTTTTTTCTGTGTGACGCTAAAAACTTTCAAAATCCATTCTTCGACTCAATGAAGGTTTTGAAAAAAAGAAGCGATACTTGTGATAGAATGTCAATATACCGTCTCGCTCCTCCGTGCACCTTTCGACCGCTCATTCTTTTTTCCTCTCTTTCTCTTAGTATACAACTTGGCACCGCCGGAAAGGTCGAGAGGGTAAAAATAAGCAGCGAGGGCCGAGGGGTCGAAAAAACAAGACCGCTTACAGGCAAAACTCCGGCTCTCTGATCACTGCCTGGCTCGGCCGCCTCTCGACTCTCAACTCGTGCACTGAGAATGAATAGGAGAAGAGGAATAGAGAGAGGGTAGTCTAATTATTTTCCAATTTGAATACATATACATACATATATATGTATATACGTATAATGTTTAATCTGTACATAATTTAAGCGGCCCATAAAATGTTTATCTGATGGCCGGCTGTGCTTAGGGGTGGGATATTGGTGAGGAGTGGGAGGTCCGGTGGTTGGTGAATTAGCAAATTTGCATCGGAGTCGCATGACGCGGCCGGGTTTCGTGACCGCCGCGCCGCGCCGCCACCCGTGAGGCCACGGCTGGTCTTGCCGACTCTCCGGAGAAATTGTTGTCAAATTTAAATGTGTAACTTAAATTCATCCTTCCATGGCATCACCAAGGAAAATTAAAATTACAATTGAATAAAACAAATGAAATAAAAAAAAAAAAAAAATGTAATTAAATTTCAGAATGAAGCCGTGGTGTGCGATGCAAAATACAGCCAGTTTTGTAGAATATTTTTGTTAGCGCGAAGTCAACGATTATCCAACAATCACCACAGTGCAATCATCGGTCGCAATCGGTTTTCACAAAACTCGCGTAGCGTTCCAAACTATAAATCATCACTCACTGATCACTCATCATGATCATCATATAGCCATCTCTTTCCAGTTCCAAAATTCGGGTTCCAAATGGGCCATGCTTCACTTCATATTGTAAATAAAATTGCATTGAAATGACTCGAAAAATTCATTTCTGCCAACAGATTTCACAAAATATGTCTTTTTATACGATTTTTGGCATGAGAGTGAGATAAAGCAATACATGGGGGTTACGGGAAATCAAGAGAGATAGTTTGGAGCGCTCCTCCTATTTATAGTTTACTTACTGAATTGGTGATGACATGGACGGATTTCTTGAATTTTTTTTCGAAAATATACAGCAAATGTCATGATGAATCAAAATTTAGTTTTTGCCCAACCCTGCCTAGGATTAAGGTTAGATGCGAGAGCTGTTTCTCCTTATGCAATCAATTTTTTGGAACTTTCCGTATACGTAAATCGTTCCTCGCAGGTTTCCAATTTGTCCGGGTTGACGTTAAATCGAACCATTTTACATCCTCTTCTGATGCATTCTTGCATTATAGGGGTGCTTTTATATAGTTCTCGGCATTGGCGGAAACACAGGAATATGTTTGTCTCTCACTCCTCCCATTTTAACACGTGTGTTAGAAAACCATAACAGAGAGGGCCATCACGTGACTTTAACCCCCGCATCTCCACCTCTTTCTAACTTGCATGTACAAATGGTATTAGAGAGAGAAAGAGAGAGAGAAACAAATTCCTACATCTGCCCATGGTTCTCAGCGCGGCCACCGCAACAGCGATGCAGTGGCGTTGCGTGCAATTTGGCAACGTTGTATTGTGTTCAATTAAACCCATGTAAAAGGTCGAAAGCGAAGGTGTTCAACGAACACCTTATATTTCGATCTTTTGAACGGATTTTAATGGACACATTATATCGTAGCCAAATTGCACGCTTGCGATGCAGCGCACATTAAGAGTGCTTTGATATTACCAAGATAATTTAACTTTCCCCTCTTCTCACCCCCCCCTCTTTTTCCGATTTATTTGTGTGAGTTTTCTAATGAGTCTCTTTTGTGATACTGAGACGCTTTAAAAGAAGTGACAGCTAGTGCGAGGATTTCGCGGAAACCCTATGAACTTTCGCCGAGCTTTGGTCGCGACGAGGCGAGAGGATTTCTTACACGGAAAAAAATTATTTGGTTGATCCAACAAAAATGAAGTTGTAAAATAAACTAAGTGTTTTTTTGTCGGATCACCCTCCAATGAGGTTGATGCAACGAAAGAGATATGTTAATTTGACTAAGTAATTTTTAGTTGAATCAACCATTTAGTAACTTTTGCAAACCAACCTAAATTTTTTGTTAAATTAACCAAACAAAATTTTGGTTAATTTACCCATCAATTTTTTTGTGAACTGATCTGGACTTTTGGGTGAATTAACCAAATAATTTTTCTATCGTATACGGAATCATTTTAGCAATGTCTCCCTGGAAACGCATGTAGTCATATACATACCTTAAACCAATACCAACAAGACAACAATCGCAGAAAAAAGAAATTCACAAATTATAACAGATGAAAAATATAAGGTTAAGATTGAATTCAGTGAACGAAAATTATGCGGGAAACATGTTTCATTCCAAGAAATTTGATTTATTACAATTAAGCGTCACCGATAATATTACCTGTCAGAAATTTGAAGAAATAAGTACGTTAGGCAAAAAATAAGGCCAGATATAAACTCAGCGTACCAAAATTACTAAGAAAACATGTATTGTTCAAAGAAATCCAATCTAAAGAGATGCGTCTCAGACCATAGTGCGAGCCGCGATCCGAGAGCTGAGCGTGGCAACGGGGAGAATCCCGTATTGATCGAGCGAGAATCTCTCATTTTCGGACACCTCTCTAAGGCTCAAAACTGGTTTTTTGTCAAGTTTAATGAAATTTAGTGATTTGCCTAAGTGCCTCCCACATGGTACTGCAAAAAAAATAAAAAAATAATGATAACTCAAGAAGCTACTGTACTTTGAAGATCACCTAACAGTAGAGATCAGAATTTCAAATCTGATTGGTATATATACAAACTATTCTTCGTTCCTTTACGACGACAGCATAGAAGCTTCTGAGGCGACAGTAATACCATGGACGCGAGATAGTGTGCGTCGTGTAGAACAGCGCTCTCGCTCCCTGGACACACATCCCCTCTCGGGCGTTCCCGTAGTACAAAGAGGGCTGGGGAGGGAATCTACCAATGCCAGTCGAAAATAGGTTACTTATTGGTTAATTTATCTAGAAAATTTTAGACTGTACCAACTAGATGTTTCAACTAAAATAGTTAGGAAGTAGCAACTAAATTGCTGATTAAAAGGAATAAAAACCTTTGTTCTTTTCACCTAAACGCTTCGTTCTTTCAACCTAAAAGTTTTTGGTTAATTTATCCACCAACTTAGTGGTCCATTTTTCCAACAAAGTGGTTTGGTTAAATCAACTTCATATGAGGTTACTTCAACCAACATTTTTTTTCAGTGTAACTTTTGAACTCAGCTGTCTGAGTGAGACAGTGAGTGAGACTTTCGTGATTTCTAGTCTCCTCGGTCTTCGAAGCGATTTTGCCGCCTAAAGGGTTATCATTTGTGCTCGATTGAGACTGGTGATTGTGGATTCTGAAAGTTCTGCGCTCTTGAATACCATTAAGTTTATTTATGATAATTTAGCCATGAGCTGGCGGAAATGTGAACTAAAACAAGCTATTGATAATCATTTTTTTTTACCACGCAATAATTTACACATACTCTGACACTTGATCAATGATGAGAATTTGTTGCGATGTATTATGCGTGACTTATCGGCATTGTTAAGTTTCTGTAGCTGCCGGTAAAATAAATCAGAGATTGAAATTTAGTAGTCACAAACTTAGATTATGTTGACTGGGTTTCGTTAGAAGTAAGCGGACTTTGTTTGTCAGTTTCTTTGCAGCAATTATCATATACGATGATACGTAATTTATTTATCATGTAAAATTTCCAATCTTTTGAACTAACTTTGACTATCAACCGAAAAATTGATTTTAAATAGATTAGTTTTTGATGCATTAAGTCATTAAAATGAGACGGTTTCAAACGAATATAAGTAAAATTTATCGTCTCCTTGAGTTTCATAAATATTTAGTTAATCTTTTATTTGATGATTAAAGACATCTTTCAAAAGGTCCCCCTTCGTTGCATCACAATGCACGATCAAGATTCCTGGAGAAAGAAGCTTTTTCGTGCTATTTTGTGAATAAAATAATCATTAATATAATACAGTAATTAAAAATAAAATAAATAAATGAAAAAAAAATAATGAATAATGAATATCAAATAAATAAAAAATAAAGAACAAAACAAAAGTTTGAAAAGACGTAAATAAAATCATCGGAATTATAATAATAATCATTATTACTCCTATTATTTGGTTAGGCTCAAGAAAATTGTTTCCAAAGCTTTGAAAGGAATTTCGGGAAGATAAATGACATTATTTTCGGACGATTTTTCGAGGTAGGGAATGAGAAAAGTTAAAGCTTTTGCAAGAGTGCGTGTGGATTGAAAGTAAGGGGGGTGGGGGAAAAATGATGAATGCAGGGGACGGGGTGGGAGGTTACTTAGCTCACCGCTATTTCTCGTATTCCTCGGAATGCCGGGCATGCATGAAAGTTTAGTCCCAAAGACAAACTTGGAAGTTTTGCGAAACGAGAATAAGCATGAGGAGTTGGTTTGGAGACTAGACAAGTAGACAAGGCTGGAGGATCCTAATCTGATTTGTTAAAGTTTACCATATCCTCAAGGCGCACATTGGATGCGAGCTTGCAAAATGTCTAGGGTCTCCTCTCTCCCTTAATAAGTGGGATATTAAATGGGTAGTACCTACTTTTTTAAACTCAAAAAAATTAAAAAAAAAAAGACAAAAGTAATAAAAACAAATAACCCTTTGAGGGGTAAATTAAGGAAAATAATTTTTTTCCAAATTTTTTTGCATTTATAGGTTCCTTAGGGTAAAAATAGACCCCAAAAAAATTTTCATGCAATTCCATATACTAGTATAGGAGAAAACAGGTGGCTAGTGTAACTATCCACTGCCCCACAAAGGGCTAGAAGATTTGGTTACCATATTTTTTCGAAAATCATGTTTAAATTAATTTTAAAGGGCCAAACAATGACAACTCTAAGTCAGAATCAATCAAACAAACAATTATTTATGAGAAAAAATAGTAAAAACAGCCAGGAAACTTATTTGAGCATGGTTTAGTCTTGAAAATAACGCTTAAATGGCACTTTTTGACCTATGATCGACTAAAATTAACTTTTTAGACACGTTGAGGAGCACCAAAAAATCTGGAAAAATCATAAAATTGCTATTTACACTATGGAGAATAAAATTGCTCTGTAGAGTTTACCCCAAAAATGTGTAACTTTTGAAGTTAATCCGAATTTAGTGTGTGGCAGAGCAACATTTTTGCTTCGAGCTGCGCTAAAAAGTGATTATTGGCTATGTTGCAACAGAAGATGTGACTTTTTTATTTTTTCAAGTCGTTTTCTAGACTATAAAGATATTATAAATAGAATAAAAAAATTACATTCTTTATGGAAGTACCAAAAAAAAAACCCAAAATATGCTGTAAAACGGCACAACGCTGTATGCAATGCTGTAAACGACGATGTTGCTTCAATTAATCTTAGAAGCCTATTATTGGCTGAAAGCAAGAATTTAGAATGTGAATAAGTAGTTCAAGTTATAATAAGCCTCTGAACGTCTTATCTGAGCCCTAAAATTCCTTCTAAAAGGCGACAAATTTTAAAAATAGACAATGCATCACTGTTGGACCCCTTCAGGGGCAGTGGCTAGTGGAACTAGCCACCTTATTCAAACGCTTGCAATTATATTACAAAATCAGCGAATTTTACTCACTATTACTTCAAAATGTTTAAAATACTTTCAAGATTCATAATCAGCCTCAAAAATTTGCTTAAACCTTCTAGAAAAAAAAATATTACTACATTATAGCGGGAGCCGGTCTGCCTTGGAGGGAAAATCTCAAAATGTCAACATTTACCTGTTTTAAAAATAATGTTTACCGCTGTGCTACCATGTGGAAAATATTTTGTCCCCATTTTAGAACATCTTACCAACCAAAAAAAGTGGCTTGTTACAATAGCCACTGTCTCATTAGCTCAGGAAAAAATAAATAAAAGGTGGCTAGTGGCACTAGCCACTGCCCCTCAAAGGGATAAAGAGCAATGGCCACAATATATGTATAAATCTAAAAAAAAAAAAAAAAAATCAGGAACAATTTTTATCAAAAAATGTGTACAAGGTGTGTGTGGGGTGTGTGAAGTTCTTTGTATCTATAAATAAATTTTGAACTATTCATTGGTGACCAATAAAACGGTTCCAATTCTCCAGTGACCAATGAATTTGTCATTGGAGACCAATGTAATTTCATTGGTGACCAATAAAAAATTCTTTGGTCACTGGAGGATTGGAACCGTTTTATTGGTCACCAATGAAAAAATTTTACTATATTCAGGTGTTTCATTTTTAAGGTCGAAAAATTCTGGAACCGATTTTACAAGTCAAAATAAGACTTCTTTTTCGTGTAAACATGGGTCATAAAATACCTCCCGCGTCTGAGCCAGGATTTCTTAGAGTTTGGACAGACTTTTACTTTTTTTAAAACTTTCGCTAAAGTTATCAATAAACTTTCACACAAATTTGGCAGTAGTTGTATTTCTAGATGTAAAACTCATTCTTAAAATAATCATAAAATATATTAGTCTGTAAGAAGTGTACTTTTCTGGAACTTTTCAGCATTTGATGGCAAAAATTTCAAATCGCCGATGAGAATTTTCAACATTTTATGACCGAATCAGATTGCAAAAACCCTAATAAGGATTTGTCAATCCTTTTGATTTTTCATTGCGACGAGTTTTATGTGAGACAATCGACATTATGAGTGCGTGAATTGTTTTCGAGTTAGGAAAGTCAGTAATTTAATATGCATAATTTTCCTTGAAACTTTTTCCACTCGTACCAAAGTGCGGTGCTGTGGGCTCCCACCCCAAAGTCTTCGTTTGAGCACATTCCAGAAGGGCCTAGCCACGAGGAAAACTATGGATGTGTTGTTTTGAATTTGAAAGCCGCGTGCCTTTAAGTCGCTTTCGGCTCAAAAAGGTGGCAGTCAACAAGATCGAGAGTTATTTGATTTGCATATTTTCAAGCGAGGGCCCTGAGACAAAGAGCATTCCTCAAGGGTTGCCCAAACCGAGATATCATCTGTAAAGAAGAATCTTTGTTGTTTTTGTTAGAAAAACAAAACTGAACCATAATCTTTACCCATTCATATTACAGCCACCATTTCGATCCGCAATTGAAAGGATTAGATGATGTAGTTGGCCCTTCAAGTAATTATACAGGGTTATTCAAAAGTAACACCCACCCCACCCCCCTTAACTTTTTTTCCAATTGAGATAAAATGATGCGGTTTGAACCATTCTTATTTATATCGGATGCGCTATTCAATGGAGCATGGAGCTATTTTCGATGACCCCCATCCCGCGGAGGGGGGTCAACTTCATTTTCTCTTAAGGCATTTCCTATCTTGTGATACATCTTTTGAAAGGGCATTAAATTCTAACACCTCGAGCGCAAACTACAGCTCGATATCGATTTTTGTTGTCGATATATCGAAGTTCAAAGTTCAATATGAATCTATTTTCAAAAAAACATTACTCCACATTAGAAATCGGAATTTAAAAAACTAGGAGTCCAAAAAACTCCAAAAAGCACGCCCTTCTCAGAAAAAAAAAAAAAAAAATATTTGGCTTTGACTCAAATATACCCCCAAGAAAGTCCCCAAGAAACCAATCAGAAGTTGATTACTGTTGCCTGAACTCTCTACATATACCTATGTATAGGTACAGGTATACTCTGGAAGCGAGGGCTGAATATACTCGGACTGAAAGGAAAGTCGTTCCGAGCTGTGAAGTAGTATTTTCTCGTCCCATCGGTTAAGCAAAGCTCAATAGCCAACAGGTTCTCAACAGCAGCAATGATCGATTAAGTTGTGCAGTAGCGGGGAGGAGGGAGGGAAGTTATAAGCAAACAAACCACTAACTCAAACACAAACACAAACAATTCAACCTTGATTCCTGGCGAGCCTCTGTAAACGTTGTTAAAATATTGGAATGTAGTTATATATATACTGAGTGATTTTCAGGTGAAAATCCCCTCTCGACTTACAGCTCCTTGACGGACTTACCTGTGGAACATTATTGCCAGATTATGCGCAATAATATAATTTAATTATTTTAATTACTTTACTTTAATTAAAAAAAGAAGAAGTTTGCGATTAAACAATAAGAAGCTTGCAAATAAGTAAGTAATAAACTTACGAAAAGTTGTAAACCGGTGACAGCATTCAGCAAGGTTTACTTTAAAGTAAAAAAAAAAAACAAATAATAAACTAATTGGTATCTAGGTTGCAGCACTGTTATAAATTGCTTGATTTTATGTAAGTCCTTTTAATTTTTAATACAAGATTGGCCTTTATCATGAATTTAATTTCATTTTATCTTTTAATCCAATACATCTTGTTCTTTGCAATTTTTCAATCAGATTGAGAGTAAATGTGTGCTGTTTCCGTGAATTTTTGCTGCCTGCAGGGGGGTGGGGGTGGAGGGAGGGACACAACACCCGTGGAGCATAAGTTCATCGTGGTACGTGGTATTTCGAATTTGGTTAGTTTGCAACTTTACTTCTCGTACAACCGAGCAAGCGGATGAAAGGGTTTTGCGTTTGTATTCATTTATATATTTATCTATCTAGGATTCAATTTTTTTTCCTCGTTGCTCACGCGTTCGCAACTTCACAAGCTGCGCATGAATTCAGAGGGAGAAAAAAAAAACTTTCTCGGTAATTTTTTTTTTTTTTTTTTTTTTTTCAGTTTTTTTTTTTTTTTAATTTTTGCATACTCTCCTGATTCGCACTGGCGAACTCTCTCGCCCCCTCCCACCACTCTCTTCTGCTCACCCCCCCCCCAATCCCCTAAAGAGAGTGAGCTCATAAAACTCGTAAAACTAGTTTCAAAAAGCGAATATACTATAGTGGAGAGTAGAGATCTAGATACGGCCTCTGAATACCGAACGAAACAACCCGGGGAACGAATAACGAGTAGTCAGTGGGAGGGGGGGAGGGGTAGCTGTTGAATTGCGAGATAAAAGAGAGGGGCTTTCGAAAACAAAAACACCGCGCGGAAACCTCTTGGGGCAGTCATTCGATGCTCTCAGTTTCCGAGGTGAGCCTTTGCCTCTCGCATAGCCAACGTTGTGCTTGTTTTCCTCTCGAAAACAAGCCCCTGCGAACTTGCACCTCCGCAACCTTGCACATCACTTTCGTTTCGGCCTCTTCCTCGCGATTACAAAGGATTATTGGAAAGAAGGGCAGACTAGAACAGAGACGATAGACAGTTCAGATTATTATCCTGCCTAAAATGATACTTAAATTGGGGAAAAAACTGTAGGGAATACCCTTTACTAATACTTTCTCGCACCATTTTCATTTGGGGATACCCCCAGACGCCTCTTTATAATACCGGGGGAGACCCCCGCACCCCCTCTTAAAACTTGGAAAATCCCTTGAAACATCTCTGTCTCCACCATTAGCTTATTTGTGTCTCGTAATTTTCGTCAATACGTCCTTAAGATGTTCATTGATATCAAATGAACCCATCTCGGCCAATCATTTACTTCATCGATAAAAACTGATTTGTTAAGGCTGTCTTTGAGGCCATAGGTCCAAAATTTTAAAATTGGGCTGTAACCATCGATTATGAGCTCATTTTTAAAGCCACTCCATCGATAACCTTAAAAATGGGCTCTTTAACGATGGTTATCATTTAGCAACGCTAAGATTCACAATTTTGAACCAACAGCATCAGTCTTATGGACTTTATTATCGATGAAGTAAATGATCGGCCCCTTGGCCCTATTGAAAGAATTGGTCTCTGAGCCATAGCGTGTTCTAATTTCTCAACTTGTCAACTTTTTCTTTGAATTTACATCTCACTCGCTGAATTCATCTGAAGAGAGAATCGGTAATGTTAGTAGTGCAACGAAAAATTATTGATCCCTCTTTTTATTTCACCATTGAAACTCGTATGAAAGACAATGATAAAACTTTAAATCTCCCTCTCTTTCCATTATTTGTTTACCCCATACCTAATAATGGGAAAGCGACAGGGATATGGAAAAGATCTTCGTTGCGTCACTGATAATGAGTAAGAATAAGGACACTTTTAGTACCTACATTCAGTAAAAAAAAAAAAAGGAAATATTCTCCTTATTCAGACAGGCATCGCTGCTGGAATAAGCCATGAGACGGAGGGAGAGAGAAGAGAGGGAAGGGATGAATGTGATCACCACAGGGTCCATGGCATGGGTATGATAAGGCAAAGGGGTAGGAGCCAGGGGTGAAGAGGGCCAGAGGGGGTCTATTCATTCATTGATTATTTCTTTCGAAGCGCGTTCCAATATCATTCCACCCTCGCCCCTCCCCCACAACTTGAGAAACCGCGTTACGAGATGTTGTTATATGATCCCAAAATTCCGTTTCGAAGGGTCGCAAAGACCGATCTCACGGATTAGACTCACAACACAGTGGTAGAGCGGGATCGAGTGGAGTCGCGTGCAATCTGGCAACGCTAAATTGTGTCCATTTAAACGCATGAAAAATGTCAAAATATTAAGGGTGCATGCACAGTGCACTCCCTCAAATCGATATTTTGCATGGATTTAATGGATTAAATACATAGTTGCCAAATCACACGCGACGCGCCTGAGTGCAGCTCTTAAAGGACTTCTGTGTGGACAAATGGAAGGAAATATCGTATATAAAATTTTGCAAGAAATGAAATAATGATCATATGTATACTGTTTTAGTGTAGCGATAAATCATATCAATTTCCATCTGCATCAATTCGGTTTTCACTTACTTACTTGTGTACGAAGAATTCATTCGCTCCTCATTAGCGCAGTCAATGGGAAATATTGGTACTTAACCGATCCAGTGTTGCCAGATCGAGGGTAAAAAGCCGTATCGTCCCAATTTAAATCAATGTAAAACGTACGGTTTTTCACCCCAATCTGGCAACATTGACCGATTCGAAGGATGATGATCTATACGCTGTTCCAGCGGCGCGGGTCGGCCAAACCTTTTGAATGATAATTTAATCATGTCTGTACTGTGTACAGCACATTACACGTCGTTGCTGACCATTTCTCTCTGGAAATAATAACTGCTGAATTTTACTTTTTGAATCCTTAAAATTATTGACAAAACTTAAAAACTGTTAGTTTCACCATTTGAAATAGTCAAATAAACCCCATGTTGTGTTAATTGAACTATTTAAAATGGTAAAAACAAATAGTATAAACTTGTCGATATTTTTGATGTCCAAGCTGAGTCGAATCTTCGCCCCATCAACTTATTTCTTACCAAAATTCGATGACAATATTCGATTTTTTGTGGAAAGTTTCTGAACACCCTCATCGAGAATACAAGCTTGGAGCTTAGAGTTCTTTGCTGACAGTTCAGAGATTTATCTTTAAAACAACTATATTGGGTGAAAATTCAACAACCCCCCCCCACCCTCTTTGGACACCCAAAGGTCTAACCGCTGAGTCACCATTGGTTCAATTTGGGATTATGCAGAACTACGGGAGTGTCTCAGGTTATGTTGTTTCTAATATTAAAATGGGAAGAATCCAAAGTAGCCAAATTGCTGGCTTCGCCAATGTCTTTCGATGCTTTCAATGTGATTTTCGGTCGATTTTACAGATGGACCGACTCTTTATAACGTTAAAGAGGGAACTTTTCAACAGACCCA
>VMOF01000388.1:672420-709054 GCA_011764245.1 Trialeurodes vaporariorum
CAATATAGCAATTACTGAACGTAAAATTCTTTTTTCAAACCCAGTTTTCACGTGAAAAGCTTTGCAAAGACATACTTATTACTATTCTGCATGGTTGAAATCAAAATTTTGAATGCCAATGGTAAAATGGGACGAAAGAACTTTGGGGTCGAAAACGACCCCGCGCGACTACTCGCGGAAGTTTTTAGGGCGCGAGTGACGGCGGGTTAAAAGTTTTTGTTGTTGTTATTATTGTTATTACTGTTATTATAATAATTTATCTTTGCTTGGTAAACATTGGACAAATTATGATACTCGGAATAGTAGCATACCCCCACTCTCTTTTCTTTTTCCGCCTCACTGACTTCCACTGTTGTCATTGGTGACTCCCTTTCTACTTCCTTGAAATTAAACTAATCTTTCTTTTTCAATAATCTCTAGTCATAAATATTCATTTCGATCTGTTGCTTATTCCGCATTTACTAGGAGAATCGCACCTACTTTCTGAATTTATCTGGATTAGTTATCAAATATTAATTATAATTTTATTTCATAGTGAGCACTGCCAAGGGTTGTTTTCTTCATCATTTTGCGATGGAAATCAAGAATTTTTTGACTTCGATTCTTAAGTCGACGAAAAAAAAAAACGGCCATCGCTTTGTTGGTCTCTTAAAACAGAGCAAATGAAGGGGTGTGGGGTGAGGGGGGAGGGTTGGTTCAATCAATGACTTCACCACCTGTTTGTTTTCAGAAAGCATGAAATAAGTGCTTCCATAACTAAGTTGTAACCTTTATCCGTGCAACACGTATGGGATTGAGAATTTACCCATTTCTAAGTTCAGTGTCAAGTAACGTGAATATGCGATTGATTTTGTGAGTGTGGAGAGATGATAAAGACACCTTACGCTCCCCCAACGGAATGACAGAAGTGATAGGTCGGAGTAAAATGACGAGAGAATTAGAAGGAGTATGATAAAAGAGAAAAGAGACGGGAGGAGAGAATAACTAAATAACGGAAATGTTTTGCAGAGGTTGAAGTGCAACAAGATGAGAGAGAAAGAGCAGGGCAAAATGAAGAGCGAAAAGAGCCAAAGCAAAGAGGAAGAAAAGGATGTGAAGCATGCACATTGCACGAAGAAGATAAGCACCGAATTCGGTGCTACTGCAGTACTTCGAAAATAGTTGAGCTTGAGTGCATGTCTCCTCTCTCGAACCTCCACACAGCATCCTGCCCCTTACCCCGCACACCCTACCCAACCTTCACTTCACCGCAATATATGTATAGCTGTGCACAGCCTGAACGCAATCACCTCGCTGAAATTTCAGCGGCTTTTGCACAATTTATAGAATCTTAAAAATGCTTTACACTTAAGATCTACTTGAGCTACTTTCCCTGTTTTCCCTCTCTTGCTTTGTTTCTCCATTCTTCCCTTCATAACCTCCTGAATGGCTACATTTTTCGTCTATTGGGATATATTCCTCTCCTACCTCTCTCCTTCTACTCTAGATTATGTTGTATCCTCTATTGAATTCTGCGTCATAAAATCTTAGAATATTCCTCGAGATTGCTGATTTACTTTTCCGAAGTTGAATAATATCATTTCGCCTTTCACAAAACTTGATTCAACAGTTTTTAAACAGATTCTGTTAAACTTTGGTGTTAGGGATGGGTTAGGTATTCTTCATTGAAGGCCATTGAACAGTTTCACTATTTACCACCGATGAAGAGCGTGTTATCTCCATATGACCGTAAATATATGTCCAGACAATATTCTCAATTTCCTAATACTTTAATGCTTGTGACCAGACTCCTATTCTTCCTTTCCGATAGCTTTATAAACGATTTGAGAGGAAGTTGTAGCATTTCACTGAGGGGGTCTTGAATTTCTTAACGAAAACAAACACTTGACTAAAAAAATTTCTGCAACGGTCGCTCAGATCAAGCTTAACGATCGGAATATCAAAATCAAAAAAACAAAATATCAAAAATAAAATAAACATTTTCTTGGTCTGTTTCTTCTAACCAAAGTTTGCTGTTTGGAGCCAACAAGACCCATGCTGATCCCAGCAGAATAAGCATGATACTCAGTGGCGTAGCGTCAAATTTAGCAACGTTGCAGTTCGTCCATTTAAACTCATTAAAAATATCGAAGTATTGGGTGTTCGGTGAACACCTTCGAATTCCACATTTCAAATGGGTTTACTTGGACTGCTACAATGTTGCCAAATTGCACGCTGCGCCACTGATGATACTATTATCACGCTATCTCGTGTATTCAAATCATCGACTCAGGAAAACTACTTGATACCATCGCGATATTTTTTTCTTCATTTCATCGAGAAAGGAGTAAACATTTAAAGATCTGATCGACTCAAAATATGCAAGAGTTTGCTTCATAATATTACAAGTTTCATGATCAAGCCTGGTTGAAAAACACAAACTTAAACATGTCCTTGTTCTTTTTGTTGCAGGGTATGTCCAAGATCTATCACATTACAGTGCATTCCTACCGAGGGAGCCATGCTCACCACCACCAAGTTACGTCACTCTGCAAACAGCAAACGCTACATCCACAGCTGCAGTCACAATTGCCACCCCTACCTCTCCACCCTCAGCTCAAAGCCCTTCACCTGTCCCAGCTCCACCTCCCGTATCAGCAAGGACAAAATCTTTGGCAATGTGCTTCACAAGCACAGGGGCTGCTCTCTCTCTACCTCCGAAGAAAAAAGATATATATAGACCTTACTCCTTAGACGATCGACCATCGTGGCGACCAGCTGAAGAAGACCTATCCGCTGCTCACGCTATTTTGGATTTAAGCGCATCACCACCTGCGCCATCGGTAAAGAATCAACCTGCAGGTAAAACTGTAGCTTATACTTATGAAGCCTTTTTCGTTAGCGATGGCCGTTCAAAGAACAAAACTGTAGTACCCGATCCTCCAGATCTAAAACCTAGGTACACATGTTCGGAGTGTGGGAAGCAGTACGCCACATCATCTAATCTCTCTAGGCATAAACAAACACATCGGAGTCTGGATTCGCAGTCTGCTAAAAAGTGCATGACTTGCGGGAAGGCGTATGTCAGCATGCCTGCGTTAGCCATGCACTTGCTCACCCATAAACTGACGCATGCATGCGGGGTATGTGGCAAAATGTTTTCAAGACCATGGCTTCTTCAGGGTCATCTCAGATCCCATACAGGTGAGAAACCGTACGGTTGCGCTCACTGTGGTAAAGCGTTTGCCGACCGTTCAAATCTACGCGCTCACATGCAGACTCACTCTACGGACAAGAATTTTGCTTGTTCTAGGTGTCATAAAACGTTCGCACTTAAATCTTACCTGAATAAACACTTGGAGTCCGCATGCTTAGTTGATTCATCTCCATCTGACGACATCGTAAAGCCAGCCATCATGCCACTAACCGACCACAATTCTCAATACTACCCTCCTATAACTTCCTAATCCTCAGTTTTGATGGTTGGTTTTTCCTATCTTCTTCAAGCTTCTCTTTCCATCTCATTTCTTGGAAACTCCATCTTCTTCAAAATGAAAACGAAAATAAAGCAATGCAACTTTTATTCGAACGTGTTAAAATAAGTGAATATGTAACATTTTCCAAAGAGAATATCTGATAGTTGAATTTCAGATCATCTCCTGATGAGCATTCTTTTTAATAGTGAAACCTACAAACTTACAAAACTGAACGAATTAGTCATCGTTAGCCAAATGTCAACAAAATAACTTTTATCAGAGTAGGACCTTTTTCTAGAAATTTCTATCGACTAATGTAATAATTCTTGTCAATATTTTTGGAAGCATGAAACCTCAGTCATCAATTTTTTCATGCTGCTGATTTTCCTGATCAATAATTACAATTGAGGGAATTGCTTCTTTTAGTTTGCACACTAGTCAATTAGTTGATTATTTTTTCTTTGGTTCTTATTAAGTCTGACATATTTAATAACTGATCTAGTCAAAAATTTCAAAGCAAAAAAAGTTAACAATTCTCACAAAACGTCAGAAACTAGAATCAAAACTGAGATTTATTTTACTCATTCCGCATTTTTGTAATCTTTGCCAAAGCATACTATTTTCATTCCGGAATTAATAACGTTATATCACGCTTAAAAAAGTCACTTTGCGTTTCGATTCCTCTCAAAATGAAACTCTCGATTCATCCATATTATCCAATAAAGTCATTTGATGACCACTCTTGCTGTTATCAATAATTTTTTTCGATCCAAATTCACCATACATATATTTTAATTTACAAAAATTTAGTCGTTTTGGGATGGTTATCGAGGAGTTATACTTGTTCTTATGCGATGATATACTAGAATGAACTAAAGCAATATTACCGTCCAAATCTAGTCAAAATTAGAAAACTAATAATGCTAAGTTCACTGCTAGTCCTATCAATTAATCAAAGAGAATTATTTCACAGAAGATAGGATAATCAGCGTTTTGAAAGGAGGAGTTAAAAACAAAGATAATATATTTTCTTCAACTTGGACTGAGTTGAATTTTCGTAGTTGACCTGATGAAACATTTTAGAGTGCTTTAATTAGAGTTTTAGTGAAGGCCAGTCGGCATTTTTGTGTACAGTAGTTTTTTAAGCTTTTTATACCAAATTGTTCGCCCAATTTTTTTAAAAATTCGGAAATATATTTACTGCCTTCTTGAATTTCACAGCTAATTGATAAAAACTATTAAATCTATATTAAAAAGTTATCGGTTCGTTACATTCCAAAACTTATCTAGGATTTAAATTTTGTTCTCCTTATTTTTTCCTATACCAATTTGACCTAACAAACAAAATACTTGATTTGATTTTTCAATCAGAGCCGAAATAAATCTACCATTTTCCATTGGATAGTAAGTAACGACTTTATAAAACTTTAGCACTAAAGATCTTAACTGTGTTTATCAAACTATTTCACAGAATCACCACGTGCATCGGTATTTTGACAACTTCCAGTCTCCTAATTACC
Organism: Trialeurodes vaporariorum; assembly: GCA_011764245.1. Lineage (NCBI taxonomy): Eukaryota > Metazoa > Arthropoda > Insecta > Hemiptera > Aleyrodidae > Trialeurodes > Trialeurodes vaporariorum. Next base: position 677,396 of record VMOF01000388.1, read on the forward strand.
TTTCTTTCAATGAAGTTTTTTTCATAATTAGGTAGTTGTTTCAATGCTGACAATTTATACTCAAAGTACAATGCAGCTTCTTTGAGCTCTGGAAACTGTTGAGTTCAAATATTGAAGTGAGTTTTCGCAAAAAAATTAAACTAAAGGATCATGGAGATACTTTGAGAAAATAACACTGTATCATTCACTCCGTCCAAAAACATAATATTTTTTTAAATGAGAGCTGGTCCAATCAAATTTTTTACTGAACAAAAACCAACTTGCGTAATTTGAATATTCCTCTTTTGAAAAATACAAAAAAGTAGGTTTGGTCTCTAAGTTTAGTCGTTAATTTTTTTTTTTTTACTAATTCTAAAAAAGGGCTGATTTTTTTTTTTTTTTTTTTTTTTTGAACGCAAGAAGGTAGTAACGAATAATTCCGAAACACTATTTAAATGTTGCACTCTTTCTTTATTTTTTTTTTTTTATTTTTTCACTTGGTACTGCTGCCTCGTATCGAGGCTATCATACGTACAATTCAACTAAAACATATTCAAAGGTAGTAAAAATATTTTGAATTGGAATACTAACGTGAGTCAATTAGGATTTTGGGAGACATTTTATTAAAAGTAGAATGTTTTACCGAAAAAAAGTGTCAATCTTTCTCTTTCGCATTGATTAAATGTTTGGAGCAAGATTTCAAGTAACTTCTTCTTCTTGAGTTTTTTTGTTATTTCCGTTCAACACTGGTTTTCTTCATGGGATTACTGAATCCATCGTACTTGATTAACGTTATTAGAACTCTTTCAATAGAAATATTTTTGGTTGAACCCATAAATTATAGATCCATCACCCAAGCAAACACGGATTGAGCTTCTTGTGACTTTTTGATTCACGTTCCTATAGTTGATTGCTTTAAAGGAAAATAAAAACTGTGGATTCTTCAGTTTGTATTCCAATCCATAGAAAGGTATGGAAAGTCATTCTCAATATCATTACTTCAAAATCTTTAAGAAAAGAAAAAGAATAGAAAAGAAAGTGTGCAATTTTTGTGTGTATAAGTTTCTAATGTATATGGACCGTGTTTATTTATTGTTTGTTTATTTACTTGTTTATTTATCTTAGTAGGTACTTATTCAATTATGTAATAAAACTAGTTAAATGGCCACATTGACAGACGTTGTAGGATCTTTGATCCTATTTTGATAAGATGTGTTGAAAATTGAGGATTTGATCTAGTATATATTTAGGCCTCATTTTTTTAAAGTTAAGTCATTTTAAGCTTGTAAATATTGTTTTAAGTTTGTAAGTAAACCTTTTTAAAATTTTGATGCTATTCCTTTAGTCATGACGACAATTCTAGTCCGTATCTCTCGTCAATTTTCTCAGATCTATTTTAAGGTCGTGTAGCAATACTTTTTTTTATTTAAGCTGTAAAATTGACCCTCTCTGTTCTTTTATTTACATTTGTTTCTCAAGAAGCGAGTATAGACTTATCTTACACGGACTAAACAGTTTATCCAAACTTCATACACATTCCATTGAATCGATTCATGTTTTGTTTTTTCAGGTAAGGATCGATTTTTTTTTTTTTTTTTTAATATTTAAGACTATAATATATTTTCAATAATTCCAGGTATCTCGCAAGACGTTAATTACATGCAAAGAAAATAAATTTAAACGAAAAATAAATTATAATAATAATTTGAGTTGGAACAAGGCTGGTGTGTATTATTCATTGAAGTCAGTGGATGTAACGTTGATCTCAGCGCCCTTTAACGTTTTTATGTTCTCTCTAAAACTCGGCAGTATATTAATCTTTAATATTTAAGTTTTTTATGTTCCTTCGGTTTTTCTTTTTTTTTTAACGTTTTTAAATGAAGCTAGGGAGAATCGTGCAATAATAATTTTTTGTTGTGTCTATTCCATTACGATAAAGGTTTCTGACTGGTTTTACTTCCTACTGTATCCTTTGTTCTTTTTCTAAAACTATTTTAGAACTCTAACATTATTAGAGCTAATAGTTTGTCTCTCAATAATATCACTGTGTCAGCTGTTTTCTGTTGGAATATTCTAACAAATTTCGAGATTGAAATATATTTTCCTTGAGTTAGTAAAGTTGGGAGATTCAGTAGCCTCAGGATTTTTAATGAATACTGTTTATATTAACTTTTGTTTCCTTTCTTCGAATGTTTTAGTTTTAGTGCTCCCATTATTTCTTCTTCCTCACCAAATTCTGTTGACATTAGAATGAACAGTGCGATGTTGTAACCGATAAGAAAAATCAAAGGAGAAAGCCGAATACCTTACACAGAGGCCACAGAGGGTATACTATGCCTTATTCGATTTCTTCTTTTTTCCGTCTTTTTAAGAACTATAATTTCTCACTAGCCCTCAGCATAGATATCCCACCGACTCTGCTGTGCGTAAATTACCTAGGCTAAAAATTTGTTAGAAAAAGAATGGTAAAAACTTTCATTCAAGTACTTTCTGCTTCCATCCATTTAACTAATCTGCGTTTGTTAAAAGCTTCATTGCAGGGTGAGTCATTCTGAATGGCTGCGTCATTGAGTAGATAATATTATCCCCTCAAGTCCCTCGCTCATGCTGAGAACCCCGCGAAACTTGGGCACGAATCTACTTTAGAAGAATGGCAACAATTTTTTTCGGTGTTGCCAGACTGTTTTGATATTAAAATATTCAGCACAATATTTGAGGGATCAATGTAAAATTGTCTATAAGTCTGATTTTTAGTGCAGCTTAGTCTGTCATAAACGGTTGATACGTTACTTTCTCAACAATGGTAGGAGAGACAGATAAAAATCACCCTTTCCAATAGTTTTAAGGTCTAAGCTACAGTACGCTCATCTTTATTTGAGAATTATTTTATTGCCAATATCATATAATAATAACCGACTTCAAATCAGATCATTTGGTTTAGGAAAGAGCTTGAGCTCCTGGTCAACTGCTCTCTTAGAAATCACGATTTTTTTCGCGTTTTATAACGTCACGTAAAGTTTTGAATTGCAAAAGTTTAGATGACTAAGCGTGTAATATTCTATGTTTCATGCCGACTTTTTAAAATTAGTTCAGGAATATTGGCAACAAGAGATACAACTGTCATAATATGATGTTCAGTGATAGAAAATCTAGGGGTTTTTTCTTCTTATATTTTGCACCTTCATCGTCACTGCGTCATTATTCGCATTCTTCTTTGCGACCTAAATCACCACGCTTCAGAAGGAGGGTAAAAAATGCTCTTTATTTTCTCTAAGCATATTTTTAACACGGTAGCCTCGGCGCGTTGTTCCACCACCCGCGACTTTTATTATTCCTTACATGCATTTAACCGCAGCTCTCTCTTTCTCTCTCTTCTCTCTTCACATTGTCAGCGTTTGTTGGTGTGTCTCTATCGTCCTCATATTTGTCTTCTCTGCAACCCCTCTTCTGCACATCTATCCCTTTTACTATTGACGAGATAACCTCCTCAAACCCTTTTTTCCCCTCCTGTCCTGCTTCAAGTCTTACAAGTGCATTGGCTAATTTTTTATGCATGCGTCTCTTTATACTTTTATCCTCTTGTTTACTCTCCTTGTCTGCTTACTCAGCACATATACGAGGCTTTCCCCATCCTCTATTTTCTTCCTGACTCGGGGGTTTTCTCTTCTCGACGTATCTTACTCCACGCTTTCTATCTCGCTTTTTCTTTACTCTTTCTTCACAGCTTCTGAAAAACTCTACAAAAATTTTGAGATATACACGGTGTTGCACCAGTAGTTCGCTAACTCAGTAGAAAGTTGAGATAGCCCTCTGCCTTAGCAATAATTGTATTCATTACAGAAGAGGGAATGAGGAAAAATAACTAAATATGTGCAGCTATTTTTTTAAATTCCATTACTTACATTTTTTTTCAAGAATATGTGCAGTGTCGGTTCCTCTAAAAGGATGTAAGCCAGGCTCATAACTTTGACAAAGATGCATCTCGTATTTCTCACAGACATCAACCAATTCGGCTCTTTTTTTTCTTCACTCTTCAGCTCCTCTTTTCCAAGCTTTAAACATTTAGGACTCCCAAATTTCGGTTTTTCATATAATTGACTGAGGCACCTGCTTACTTGCCAGGATTCTCAGCATCACACCTACACCATAACAATGTTAGCGGGTGTTTGTGTTATTCATTTTGCTTGATTCAGTCTTTGCTGACTTTTCTAAACTTTTGCCACGTCTGATTCTCTTGATGTCATCTCAATGGTGAATAATACGTACAGTTATCCATCTCAAATTCGACAACAACAGTTGCCTATTTTCTTACTTTGGTTTTACCGCATCCGCTTCGTTTTTCTAATTTTCTTTGTCAAATCATCTAGCATTGTTTTGCGTATTTACTGCTGCAAAGCTTTTCCGGAGTCTCTTCGCTTCAATAGGGAACTTTGCTGCTTTGTTCCCTCTATTTGTACTCTGTTTAGTGGATCTGTATCTATCATTCCGTTACGCTTCAATTTCAAGCTGCTACTATCTTTGTGTTACTTTGAACTTTTTGCTTCCCAAATCCATACAATATTCTCTATCTGTATGGGTTTGAGGCACTCCGGAGACCCCTTGCCATAAAATATTTTATTGTTTGTATATCCTCTTTTATTGTTTGCGTAATGCATTCTTTTCTTCAATGTAATTGTCCTTGATTCTCGTGCTTCCTTTTTTCCACCTTTTCAAATGCTATTTGAAGCCCCTCTTTTAGTCTTGCTTGATCTGTGATTCCTCTTGAGATTCTATACTGCTCGTGTAGCAAACAATGTTGCTTCTACATTCACGCTTTCATTTTTAAAATCACTTCCTTTCTCTCATTTCTCATGTAGTCTCTCACTTTTCTGCTTCATGCGTATCACTCTCCACATGATGCTTTTTGTGTTTTCTTACTTTCGATGGCAAAAGGATATGCTACAAATGAGTCGGGTGACTTTTTACTATTCATTGCGATTTTTCTCTTTTTATCTTTACACACATTTTCTTTTACGTTTTACCCACATTCCTTTTTGAAACTTTCCGTTAATGGCTCATGACTTTGGGATGGATCTAAATAATTACACTTTCGCACAATTTGATATCTATGTAGATGCCACAATGTTTTGCTTCAAGTTGTTCGTTGGTTCAAAAATGTGCGTGCACAATACGTGAGTGTGTTCAGTATTTAGGTAGCTCAATGACGTACCTTATGAGATTTGTGAGTACCTTGTTGTATTCAAGTGGCATGCATATAATATCCATCATTGTGTTGAATTTTCTCTCTCTTTTAAACGACATTGAAGCAAAATTCTATCCCTCTTTGAGGAACTACAACTCATCGAAGTTTTTCGATGACAAAAATAAGAAATATCTGATGTTTAGTAGTACTGTATCGTTTCCACCTTTCTTCAAGATAAAGTTCAAATTATTATTTAAAGATAACGATAATTTCGGTGTGCCTTAACTTTTTTTTTAGTTTTGTTTGGGGGTTTCAATTTTGAATTTATGCTCAGTGTTCTGAGAAAATTTTCCTCAGAAACAAGTTATCTCTAAAAATAACTCATCAATCCATGAAAAAAAAAATAACATAGAATGATTCACGCATATTTTAAAGCCAATGATGTCCATATCTTGGATTGAAGATGCATTGAATAAAAAATATTTATCTGATCTGCAGTATACAATTTTTCTGAAAGAAAACGTAAAATGCATTCTTACTACGATTATTTCGAAAGGAACTTTGGTCGAAGTGGTTTTTAGAATAATAAATGTCAGGTTTAAATTTATCATTGATTAAATTCGTTTGTTTCACTATGTTAATACTTTTGCCATCAAGTTGGATGGGGAGTTTCCTACGGTCTAATTGAAATATTTTCTAGGAGTGCCAGTCTCTTTTAAATCAGTATGTCGCCTTGTTTAGGAAAAATCTGATCATGGTCGCAGACGTTTCTAGTGGTACATTACTATTAACTGGAAAAAAATAGATTGTTACTGAAATCATCATTCCTTTTTTTCTTGAACCTCTCAAAACATATGAGTCACATTAAATACGAATGCAGGGGCAGTGAATCCAAACGACAGGTGAAAATAAATTTTTCTCCGCCGGTAAATCGGGATTGCGGATGAACAAAGAGCGAAGTAAACACAATTGACAATCTATCTAATGGTTGATGGGAGTCACCACCACCTCAAAGGGCGTATTGGCGTAGGGGTTGGGAAAGTTGATCGGCACGAACATTTGTGGGGGGGAAGGAAAAAAGTAGCAATTTATACTACGACTGTTATAAGTTCTTTCGAGTTATAGGTTACGTGCAGTTTTTATGAGAGAGTCTGTGCAAGTTATCGAAATAGCTTCTAGTTACGTTCGGCTCTTCAAGGTATAGCAGAGCAAGAGGAGAAGGTGAATGCCGGGAGTGTTGCCGTATTTATTGTTCTCTACTGCAAACACAAGCTTATGAGATTCGTTGTACCTGCTTTAAATCCAACCCGTGCATTACTTTTATTGCAACTTTTATTAAATGTACAAAAACCAAATCATTAAATCATGGTTTAGTTCAACTTCAAACAGCAATCCTTTTTGGTAAAAATAATTCAACTGTTTTGCAACGAACTTTGTTGATTCCATCAGCCAAATGCAGCATGCAAATCTGAGATATAGAGAAACGAGAATAGTTGTCTATCTTAGTATTACATAATTTTAGCCCATCTATGCCAGCATCATAAGCTTTTATGTATATTTTAGTTCACTCGCCTTGTAAAGAGAATTCAATATTTTGATGTATAATATCTGGTTGGAGTGGCTCAACTCATCTTTGCATAAGAAATTACAAAAAAATTGTAAGTGCCGTTTTAATGACGATTGCCGTTTGCGTGTTGCTTCCGAGTCAGTATAGTGGAATACTGATGGAAAGCAACAGATGCACTTAATAAAAAAGATTTGAAAAGCGATTGCCGGCAATGCTGGTTGCCACCACGACAGTGGTAGGAGCCACGCTGCCACCCGTTCGGTCTCTCCCCATGGAGCCATTACACACTGCCACAGACCATGATAACATCGCAAGACGCTCTGGTTCCGCAATCCCTTCCCGCCTCCTCTGTTATTCGCTCTCCTTTTTCTTTTCTCACCGACACTTTTCTTCCTCTTGCGTCTTTAAACTCCTTATTTTTCTTATCGCTTTTTACGCGTTGATTTCGTCTTATTAAGAGTACTCTTCTCTGGCCAACAACCGCCAACTTGAAAAACCGCGAAGCAATGTATTGTTGACGTTTTCAAAATATACTTTTCTTCCGTGTTCAATGAGTCAGACAATTGAGGTGATTAGAGCAGCAAAAACATGCGATTTGTTTTCCTTGGATTCACATCTCTATAGTATTCATGAGATTGTTTTATGATTTTGGCCGGGGATATTCAACTTTTACCACACCCAACACACACACACACATTAACATACTTACACATATTCGATGTCAATGGAATTTGTCCTGTGATATTTTCTTTCCCTTCATTTTAGCTATTTTTGCTTTCTATAATATCATAGTTTGTACTATATTTACTTTCCATTCTTAGCTCGATTATTCATTAATTTTGTAATTTTACTATTGATTCCATAATTTTCTTTTGTAGTGCTTTCATGAGAAAGAGTGTTAATCTAGTCAATAGCACCCATTTCATGATTATTTTTATAATGAAATTTAATGAGGTATAATTACTTATCTGTATTAGACGGTCAAGTACAACTGAATAGATAATTAGTCTTGTCTTGTAAAGTAATCATAGAAATTATATAATAAGCATTTGTACATTTCTGAGCATACGATTTGTAAAAATCCACAGCTTTAAGTATATTTTCGTCTTTTTTATAAATCCGCTATCGTCGTAATTTGTAAATCATCCACTTTAATTTTGAAAACATGAAAAAAGGTCATTGGAATAAAGAAAAGACACTTTGAAATGTTCCCTTGAGATTAAACACTGCCTTTGAAGAGATCTGAAGTAATTTCTCCAAATCGTTCATATTATAATCTGTTATAACAATGGTATGGTGTCAACGTTCATTCCAAGTAAAGGTCTATTCTTCTGATGTTTTCTTTTCTATTTTTGAGGTATAGAGCAGTATAGAATTTTCCAAAACTACAAATCTCAGTTATCGTACCTTGGTTCTTGCTTTGTTTGGACCAACATCTGTGGTTGAGCTGCATGACCGAATATCAGCTATGAAATTTTACCACCAACGGATATTCATGGCCATTCAGTTTCTTCATTTTTAAATGCACAACTCAACTGTATACTAGAACTCAAGGGTGAATTGATACCAAGCTATTTCTAACAAGCGTTTATTCTCAACTATTTACATATGCTTGATTTTCATCGTTCACAAGCTGATTGGCAATGAAACCAAATTCCATTACTCTATTATAGAAAAAAAATTGAATGAAACGCAATGTCCTAATTTTTGGAAAAAGGTGGTTCGCGTGAAGTCACATGACATCAAAACACGTTTGTTTCAAACTTTTTGGCTAGTGGTAGATACATCCCGCTTTATGCATTATTTAGCGGAATAATACATGTTTGGTCTAGAGAGAGTAAATGTTTCATTCCAAAATCCTAGTTGTAATTGAAACAAGATTTTTTTGTAAAGGCATAACATATTTTCTTAATTTGTTTTGTGAATAATTCATAAGTGATGAATATATTTCATGAATCATTTTATTTGCATGATTTTTTTTCAGTTTTTGATAATGTTAAATTTTATAGCATTTCAGTAGCTCTTATTCCAATACTACATGCATTATCACCAACCTATTATTTTTTAGATCTATTTTACTATGTTTAGTAATTTATTTGGCAAAAGAGCAAGCGAGCCTGTGCAACCTTTGCTCGGGAAAAAGTATTTTAGTTACACATTTGCTTACATATATTTTTCGGTAGAAATTGTTCATTTTCTTTCTTTTGACTCTTGTGCCCTTATACATAAATAAAAGCAATTTATAACAAAGCAATTACAGATTTGACCCATTCTAAAGACACTTTCAAGCAGCAAGACCTCTTTGGAAGTATTCTAAAGACATCTTCATTACCTGTTTTGTATGAAGTACCCCTCAACATAAAAGCAATATTTTGAGCATGTTCCTGTTGAAACCTGAATAAAAAATGGGCTATCCAGAGTAAAGAGAGTAGTCGAGATCAATGATCCCCTTTTCCAAGAAGTACTGTCATACAAGCATGCTTTCATGTTAATGTTCCGATGGGTCAAAAATTGTAAATTTTCCCGTCCCCTATTTACTCTGGATGGCTCGTTTTATTTCAATACTATGTATTGTCCTTGTGAATCGGTTTAATTGCCATTGTCAATTACTATACATCTCATGTTGTACGTAAAACTCTTTGAATAATTTGCAACAAATGAAATACTCTTTCGGTGCTTTCTTGAGTTGAAAATAAGGAAACAAATCGAAAATAAACTTTTTCGAGTTAATGTTTTAAAAATAAACTGGTAAAAAATTGTATCTCTGAAGCAAGCAATATTTTACTCCTTGATTATGTGTTAACGACATTCCGTTAAGTATAAAAAGTAATATTAAATAAACAGCTCGACTGAAAAGTTTCACTTTTAAAACCGAGCCTGTGGATATTCCCTGACAAATTTTATTTCGAAGTACTCAAACCAATTTACGTCATGGGTTTCTATTTTTAATTCAAGTTGCCACACATGAATTCAGGTTTTATTTTCTCATTCAGTTCGACCTATTTACTTGTGATACGTATTTAAACTACTTTTGTTTCTCGTGGTTTTTTAATGATCATCCTTTGACATTGAGAATGCGAACAATATTAAAGGCAACAAGTAACAGCTGATTTTATCCTACGTTTCTAATTACCGAAACGTAATCTTCACTATTCTTCCAAAATATTTGAAGCCTTTTTTCTTACAAGCAATCTTTTCTTGTGTTATTTCAGAATGTTTATCAAAGATTTTTGTTCATTTAATTTTGTTGGTTTTTTTTCCATTTAAAAAAAAAAAAAAAAAACCATTGCAATTTTACAGGAAATTTGAATGACTTGATATCTTGTAAATTTTTTAAAAAGTTCATCATTGACTCTCAAACGTTCAATTAAGTATAAATAGTGAAATCATTTTCACTGTGTTATTTAGAGTATTACTGATTATTGGTTCATTTCTGCATAACTTAGGGTGATTTACTTTTTTATGTATATAGTTAAGTAATTTTAAAATTTTCCTGAGCAAAGTTGAGTGCGGGCCCTTGTAAAGGCCATCGTATTCGAAAAGCAATAATTAGTAGAGATGAGGGTCTTTCGGAAGCAATACATGTGTTATTACGAAAAAGAAAGGACCTCTCATATTTATACTAGTAATTTCGTAGCAATACACAATATAAATATATTTTAGGAAGTACATCTTTATATTAAACCATTTTATGTAACTTCTCATAACATCTAGTTAATTCAACAATTCCTTAAGTTTAGTTATAATTAGCGAATATTGACTTTGTATAGCTCAAGTGACTTGTTTTTTTGAATTTTGAAGACTATTATTTTTATTAATTATTTTGTTGTTTTCTTTAACCTGAAAATTTTGAACCTCACCTGAAAATCCTACTTTTTATTTCAACTGTCAAAAATTCGATTCCTCAAATCTTATAGAAAATGGGTAGTTTTTGCTACTTTCAAGGTATAAAAGCCAACAAATAATACAATTTCTATTGGGAGTTTAATTTATCATACTTATCTAATGTGAAGATATAATTGGAAGCTGCTACACTCTCTGTCTAGTCTTCGTAGCTAATCATAGAACGCAATAAATCCAAGGAATACTCTTTTAGAAGAAAAACATTCTACCATGTGTAGGACAAACATTAGAGAATACATATATATCATTCAATACTTCTAGTGGTCTTGAATTGGTTTTAATTTAAAATTTACTGTGAAATTTTGAGAGGAGATGGAGAAATTTTTTTTCTCTCAAATTTTGGGGCTGTTGAATTAAATATGGTCTGAAGATCTTTTCATATCAAATCACTCTTTTCCAGGGGTGGCTCGAGCAATTTGGAAACAATGTCATCTCGCCGTTTGATCATATGTAAAACAATCGATTCGAAAGTGAAGCAGCGCTTCACCATCAATCGATTGTTTAACATGGTTTCAAATGGAGCGAAGGCATTGTTGCCAAATAGCACGAGCCGCCACTGCTCTTTTCTAAAAATTGAAAAATACTTTACGCAAACTGAAGCATTTTTACGAATATATTAGAGGATAGCGTGAAATGATTACAGATAAACGTAATCACGTTGAAGCCTAAAAAATGTCCGTAAATGATAAGTATACTCAAAATGGCAAACCGATTCAAGGTGGAATAAACACGACCCTTTGTTGTTCGAAAATCCATGGTTTCCTTGAGGGTCAAAATAATGGTGTTACACCTCAAACAGTTTTCTCGTGCATGGAAGGAACTCAAGATATATATAAATATATAAGGCCATGACCAGAGATTTCGGAGAGAGGGAAGGCTGTATGTTAAGATACAAAATGGTTAAAAATGCAGTTATCGGCGTGGTGCTTAAAGGATTAAGGGAACCGAAAAGAACTGATTTTGGCTCCCTTATGTTTTGGCAATCTCTTTATACTTTCACGGTTAATATAATGTAGTCTGCAATATCATTCATGGTGTTGTTGTTTCCACTCCTAACAAGTGTGGCGCGGTTGCCGAAACACAGGTTTGAAGGCTCAAATTAGTGGAAATGCTTATTAAAGAAAATTTACAGCATGCGTATGACAGAAAGCTGTAAAATATCATTGACACAACTAACCTACATAAAAAAAGGTGAATGTTAAAGTTGCAGAAAATTGTTACAAACTGGGGTTTCACTTTATATTACAAAACTTGTACGAGTATTTTATAAAATGCTAATTCACCAAAAATGTTGCTGGTTTTGCAATAATTATCAATTGATTGGCAGTTGTATTTTTATTAAATAGCAATTTTTCATGCTAAAACAGCATTTATAAAATGCAATTCCACAACGTAAAGTGTATTCCCGGTTCTTAGAATTTGTTTGCAATTTTAACAAGATATTCGTTTTTGTGCATATTTTACTGCCACATGGGAAAAAATTTATGAGGTTTTAACAGATTGAAATCGGAGATTCATCATTAAAATACATCTTAATTTGCATCTTGATGTATCCAGATAAAGCTCCTTAGATACTCGCATATATTTTTTTTGGCCATCAAAAGGCCACCCTATTCAACCACGTGGGGTCGACAATTTGAACGATGGACCAGATGTAATTCCACCAGCAAAATATACCGGTAAGAGAGGTAAGAATCCTACTTCACTTTCCAATTGAAAACTCAACATGGACTTATATATATACTTCGTTGTCTTGAATCTTCAATTTAAGAAAACAGACCTATTTTTCTGAAATGACTGGATTTTCAGCAACCTAATGAGGTTATTCAACATTTCTAGACCAAGTGCCAACTGCTTTAAAAAAATAAAATTGAATAGCTACACAAAGAATAAAAAACCAAAGATGAGGCAACAAAAATGATCAAATCAAAGAAATCTCGGTAAAAACAATTACTAAAGAAAGCTAAGTTTGTCTTGAGATCATAGATGTAGATCATCAGGGGCTAGGGGGGGGGCCACTTTTTTTCGGGTGGAGGGGCTAAAAATCGGGGCTAAAATATTACGGAGGGGCTAAAAAGCAAAAATAAAAAAAATAAAATAAAAAAAAAAAAGGGTCATCACTTTTTCACTTTGTAGCCCCCCCCCACTTTTTTGGTCACGGTACGCCTAGAGTAGATGGAAATGAAGTAATTTTAGACAAAGAGGAGAGCGTAACAATCCCACACGAGAACTGGTAGCGCAAATGTAAGTAACGAATAATATTAGTTTAGATTTTCAAATTCCTATCACTAAGAGTTAAGTGTTATAGTTTAAGGCTCGCTCTGAATCTCATTAAAACGTCCGTGGTTAAAGCTTAGGGGGGAGGAGTTTCATATTTCCGACGCATTGTTTGTAAGGTACTATTGTATTTCATATCAGCAAAACCCTTTGCATGTGCGAAACATGCAATTTCACATCAGTAATACAATAAGTATGCAATTTGACATAATGACTTTTCAAGAAGGCATCATTACCGACAGCTTCCTCTAATTTAATAGCAAAAAAAGCTCAAGTTAAAGGTTTATGTTCTTTTTTTTATTGAATGACAAAAACTTTTACTTTGTAAATCATGCGTGCCGTTTATCACATGGCGCAGTACTATCGACGAATAAAAGATTGTTACGATATTTATACAAACTAAATTTCGCCATAAAACTTGAACAATTTGCCTGAACCTCCAAATACCTACCCCCACCCCCCGGACTGTCGGGGGCTTCTAGAAATATCAAAAAAATGAAAAATTTGAGATCAGCTGCCAAACTGAGTTTCTTGTTCGTTCTTTTTACTATTTGATTTGCTGGTTGGGCAAAGTTAGTTGTGAAACTAACAAAATGAATTGCTGATTTAGCATTTTAGTTGTTAATTTAACAAATTATAGGTTAATTTAGCAAATCATTTTGTTCTGTACTTTTAACTAAGTATTATTTTTTTCAGTTTGGAGTGAAAAGATACTTTAAGGTACATGGAATCTAATTGTGCAATACAATTTTAAGAGCCCTGGTTGTTTACCAGCACGAGAGTGAGCGAGGGAGAGTATTTGTTTGGATCCAATTTTGATCTTGACGTCATCAGTAGCAGGTCTACATGAAATCAGTGACGGAATCCTCCTGACGCAGACTTTATAAGCATGGATACTCATACTCAACTATGTCATTTTATTTTAAAATGAACAGGTGCTCAGTCGAGAAGTAAATAAAATATATATGAATAAAAACTAGCGGCTCATGGAGGTAGATACAAAATTAATTTTTTCCCAGTTTGCAGCCAACGATGAAGATTAAAAATGAACGAATGGGACCCGCGACCAACGACAAACCAACTGGAGAGATAATCTCATTATTATTCAAAGCTCTGCGAGAAAAAAAAAAAAAAAAAAAAAAAAAAAGAGTAAAAAACATTGGAGGGTCGCCATCAGGTGGAATGAGACGGAAGCAATGCAAAAAGAAAGGGGAGAAAAATGAAAAACAGATAAAAATATAAATATTATATATTATATTTATACATGAAAAAAGGATACCGTGGATTAATTTTTCGTTGGTGGAATCGGTCAAGCTTATCGAATCTCAACTGACCAGAAAAGAAAAGTCATTCAAAAAAAGTTGGCAGATTAATTAGTTCAAACAGAGAAAAAATAAGAATGGCTAAATCGTCAGCTTTAAAAGATTTGCACTTGACGGTTGTTCTAACCACACATAAACAGCAAGGCTAGCTCGCGAAAAAGACTGCCACATATCTGGGTGATGAAATATACTCTGAAAACGTAGCTTGTGGGACTGATAATGAAGGGCGGGTTTGATGACTTTAGTGCTTCAATTAGTCAAAACGTTCAATTAAAAATGAGATAAACGATTAAGTTTATTAACCAATACGTGCCAATAAAAAGAAAAAAATTTAAACGTTTGAGTACATAAAAGTATGAAAAACACTTATATACTGTCACTTTCACTATTTAAAAAAGTTAAATTAACAAAGCACGGAGGTAATTCAACTTTTTTAAAAAAAAATTAAAACTTACAGTTTTTAGGAGTTGTCCATGTCCATACCTACTATAAAAAAAGTGAATAGTCAAATATGCAGCCCTCTTTTTTTCATTGTGATACCTTACATTTGAGACAGCTGAGATTTGAATTAAATCCACTCTTTGAGGCCAAAGGAAAAAAAAAAAAAAAAACAAGCTGGAGCACCCGCAACACGGATGTGTTGGAAGAGCGTGCCCAACATCTGAGTAATGTATAACTGAAAACGAACATTTTTGGGTGGCATTGATAGAAGTGCACGATGTGCTCTGTAATTCCGGAGTATGTTGCAACGAGTAAAACTTTCTGTCATTGAGTAAAAATTGTTGGGAGAAGGATATAAAGAAAATTTTTGTTAAAAGTTTGTTGTTTTGTAAACCTTTTGTTTTTATGGTAGGTTCAAAGTTAAAAGTATGGACACTTTCTCGTGAAAGTTCATGAACCACGATTGTCCACTATGTATAGATTCTTCAAAATGAATGATAAACTTCCGAATAGCTTATAAAGTAAAAGGAGTGTCCAACAGTCCTTGGTTTCTGCGACCATATACTGTACTGTATGTTAATGTTAATGGTAATTAATATGAATATCTGGCAACATTATGTCCACAATGCAACGTAAAAATGCGTATTTCAACCAGAGCTTCCGTTTTGCGCATAATTAATGGAGTTTTTCAATTCACCGATGATTCTACCGGTTGAAAAAAGATTACACAGTTCAGTTTAGCGTTTGACTATATAATGCACGAAAATACTGAAATCTGTAATCTTTTCTCAATCGGTGGAATCGTCGATGACTTTAAAAAAACAAGTGGATATTTTAATTAATATACAGCGTTTCCACCGATTGAGAAAAGATTACAGATTTGAGTATTTTCGTGCAGTACAGTACATCATGCACTGAACTGAATTGTGTAATCTTTTCTCAGACGGTGGATTCTTCGGTGCATTGAAAAATGTCATTTTCAGCCCTCAAATCTGGCAGCACCGATGAAAAATTTTCACCGCATCGCTTATTAAAAGGGTGAGCGTTTTCCAAACCGTACGTTAATTTCAGCTATGATCTTCATCACCAACGTCAGCGCCTGCATGTCGGAGGTAGCCACACGAAAGAATCACCACCATGGAAGAAAAGAGCATTCACTGGCTCCCAGTCCCGCTCTTTTGCGGTCGTGATAATCACGAGTCAAGCTAGTTGTGAAAGGAGTAAGAAACCACACAGAGAAAAAAATATGGAAAAATGAAAAGAAAAAAAAAATCATGCCCCTCCCTAAAATTTTAAAGAAAAGAGGCATGAATGATACGATTTTTCTTTTTACTGCAGTGTGGCGTTTTGGCACACGTGTTCTTTGTGAGAAAGAGGAAAGGGTCGTGCTCAATCTTTAATAGGCTTGAGCGCAGACTTTTTGTTATGCTCCGTTTGGATCTTTGGCGCGAGTTTGCGGTCGCGGGTAAAAGAAGAGTGGGGGATGCTAATGAGTGAAGTATGTCCCGAGTTCTGATTTCAACAGAGGTGCCATTTCGCCTACAATTAGTGACATTTTTCAATTTACCAATGATTCCACCGGTTGAGTAAAGATTCAGTTCAGTATAAGACTGTACTCCAAGAAAATTCTCAATCAGTATGGAGATATGTAGTTAAATTATTAAAACACTCGAAAGTTTTTTTTTTTTTTTTTTTTTTTTGTTAAAGTCGCATCAACGACTCTTCCGGTTGTGAAAAGAAAACGGATGTGAGTTCTTTTGTGAATGGGGCTCTTGCAAACTTTTGCTGTGAGCAAATGAATAGTCAAATATTATGTTAAATCCAGCGAAAATCACTGAGAACGTCTAAAATTTAGTAGTAAACTCACATAACTGCTTCAACGGCAAGATTGTAATGGTGGGGAGACGCGGGTATATTGGGAGATTCCTGTCTAATTCGTCACTTTCTCGACGGGAACGAACACAAAGAGATCTCTCAATTTAAATACGAATCTCCCATGATGCCTGCGTCTCTTCGCCATTAAGCCCGATTCTGAGTGTGAATTCTGTGATTTTTTAGTGTAAACTCATGGTCATTTTTACAGGTTTTTTAGTAAGAATCAACTTTTCAATCCCATGTAGCAAAAGTTTGCAAGAGCCCCATTACAGTCAAACATTGAACTGAATGGGGCAGTTGTAAAGGTCTGAAATGTTGTGTTTTTTTATACAGAAAATGATAGTTGATGAGTTGAGAACAATGGTGCCTTTGGTTTTTCCTGAATGCTCCGGTTTTGGAGATACGCACGAGTGAAGTTGTACAAAATCGTGTGCGTAGTCACGTCACTACGCGGCATTTCCATTAAAACAATGTATTTTGGGCCAAAATCTCAACTCCGGAACAGTGGGACTTATTTAGAAACCAAAAGGCATCTTCGTTCTCAGCTCATCAAGTGCTTTTATTTTCTTTATAAAAAACACAACATTTCGGACCCTTGCCAACTGCCCCATTGTGTAATCTTCACTCAACCGGTGGAATCATCGGTGAATTGAAAAGTCATTATTTATATATGTAAAAAGGCACCTCTGGATTTCAACGTGCCAGAAAGAGCAAGCTGTTGAAGAAAGGGTGGAGGAGGGAGGAGAGGATTAAGGGTAATGGGTGTAGGGTGAAAGCCGAAAGGGCTTTCTTTCAATGCTGATTAAGAACAAAGAAAATGAAGGATATAGAGTTGAAGGCGGTAGGAGAATCACAAAGGGCGATTTGAATGAGGAAAGGGCACGCGCGTTAGGGTAAGGGGTTCTGCCATTGATTTGGGTTGATTTGTGAAGGCGGTGCGGAATTAAGGAGATGGTGGATGCAGTTGATAATATAAAATCGCTAATGGTGGTGTTGCACACTTTCGGAATAAGCAATTTAAGGTAGATGTCCCAATTACCGCCACAGTCCCAATCATCGACGAACTATTCATTTATTCTTTAAAATAAGATGTAAGAGATGCAGAGAAATGTAAGAGTAAGTATATGGGATAAGTATATTTTTCATAAGTTGGTTGAGCTGGCAAAAAAGTTTCAAGTTGAGATTTAGTATAGCACTGTGCCTTTAAAAAATCACAGAAGTGGACACTTGCCCAGCACCACCTGTTTCTGCCGATTTTTTAGTAGTTACTTATGAAATATCTGTTCTCTTTACTTTCTACGTTTTGATTTATTATAATTTCTAATTTTCTTTTCCACATTCGGCATTTCAAAAATCCACAATTATAGACTATTTTAGTAGAACGATGTATCGTATCGATTGCCGTCCGAGGGCTTCTCCCTCTGGTTCCAAACAAACTCTGGTTCAATGTAATTTCCCCATAAGCGAACTGTTGAACGGAAATTTAGTTTATTAAATCAAACAATTAATGCGACCTTCTTGCGATTATGAACTCTACGTCCTCGAAAATGCTTAATTATGCCTGGTTCCTTGACTAAAACTGCCGAAATCAATAAGATATTACAGAGTAAATGTCGCATTTGTAGGTTAGAATCGCTCGAAATCCCGCCAATTCCACAACAATAACATTTAGGTGATTCCAACCTCCAAACGCAACGTTTAATCTGTAACATCTTGTTGATTTTGGCAGTTTTACGGGTGGAACCATGCAAAATTAAGCATTTTCTAGGACGTAGAATTCATAATCGCAAAAAGGTCGCAATAACTGTTCGATTTATTAGTCTAAATTTCTGTTCAAAAATCCGCTTATGGGGAATGCATTGAATCAGAGTTTGTTTGGAACCAGAGGCCCACGGACGGCAATCGATACGATATATCGCTCTTCTGAAACAGTCTATTAAGAGAGTATGACCGCATTGGCGGTAAATTCAAAAATGTAACATTCATTGTGAGTTAAATGGAAAATGCGTATAATTATACTCCTAACGGCAGCCCTGAGCGATGTAGGCGTGGCGAACGAAGGCATCTCTCATTAGCGACTATTAGCCTAATGAAATGTGTTTGACACTAGTCGATCTCGGTATAGAGTTTCCGATTTGTTGCGTAGTTATATCGATTAACGAATCTAGTCACGCTCTATACCCCTTTACATCCCTCCCAACCCTTTCACGCTTGCCTCTCCAATTCTTCATTATCCAAAATTCCCTCTCGAAGCTTTTTTTCGATTCATGATTTCATACTAGTGAGCCAACGTTGCCGTATTACCCGCGTTGTTGAATTTTCATCACTGGTAGATCCAGAACAATCTTCCCTGCTCTCTCTTTTCCCATTAGACGCGTGTGTTAGAAAAGGGCAGATTAAGGGCATTCACTTGACTTATGCCCTATCGTTTATCCTTCTCTAACACATGCATTTAAACGGCCTAGGAGAGAGAAGGACAATATCCAGGATTCAACAGTAATTTTTATTCTGTCGAATCAGTTCGTGTGACTGATCTCAAATTTATAGCCTTTTCTATCAGACGTCACTCGAAAATTCTCACTGAACTAACTTTACTTCACAGCTGATATACTTGATTGTTTAGTTCCCAAAGTCAAAGGTTAAATTTTTATTTTTTCAATGGAGAACTTCGCCTCAAACTAAAATGACGTGCCATACTGCCATGTACATATGGAAATAATAACTAAAGCAGTGCTGCAATTTATATTGAATGAATTCCGCGGCTCCAATAACTCACGTTTGGCTGGTGCCGCAATAATTAGATCCATGTATAGTACAATATATTGAACCACGACTCCAATGAATTACTGTTGAGTTATTAAGGAGCTATCAATTAATGTATCGCAGCTCTACATGCTGCAAACAATCAGCTAAGGGTGGAATCATAATTTTAAAAGAGAAATCATGTATTTATTTATGTGATGGAGCATTTAAAAGTCTCATCAAAAATATGAAATTTGTGCCATCAAATGCACAAGAGTAAGTATTAAAAATAAAAATCACGCATACTTATTTAATAATTATTTTAATGACTTTAATGAATTTTACACCACAAAATTCAAATAGTGTCAAATTTTAGTGCAATTTTATTGATAACTTTAGCTTTAACTTTAAAAAACCTAACTCTTTTTTTTTCAAATCAAACTAAAAAATCGTAGCTCATAGAGGGTAAGCATTTTAAAACCCATTTTTATAGGATAAATCTCATTTTAACTTGAAGAATCAGCTCCAAAATGTCCCAATGTTATGAATCACTCTGTATAGCATTCTTACTCAGCTTTCGAATCACCGTCAGATTTGGCAATTTCATTGAATTCAAGACAAACAGCAACACCGAAGGAATTCAACGCCAGCTCTTCGAGGAAACGGCCAAACTCAGTCATCATGGAAAAATACAGAAGTCCGTCTTTTTCTTTCTCCGGCCGTTTGAACGCATGTGTTAGAAAAGGTGAGCAGAGGGGGCCATCACGTGATCTTAGCCCCTATCTCCGTCTTTTTCTAACACACGTATTCAAATGGGAAGAGAGAGAGACAGAGGCAGATGCCTATGTATCCACCCTTGGACTCAGTATTCCAAAGTCTCCAAGATTGCATGCTCATGGATGGGATCAACAATAAAGCTCTTTTCCGCACGATCTGCCATGACAGATTGTCCAACGTCATCTTATCACACTCTCTAAGGGATGACGAATCATTCTTGGCTGAAACTATATGGAAATCTAAAAGTCATCTTGAGTTGCCGAGTTTTTAGGCATTAATTTTAAATGTTGCTTTTTTTCCTTTCATTTTTCTTTTTTTATGCGCTCCTCTATCCAGGCTTCGGAAATATAATTGTTGACGTGTTGAATACTTTGAGATGTCAGGTTGACGTCACTTGACGCTTTGGAAGAAAAAGAAAAACCTCTTGTGGTAAGGTGTGTGTATTATATTATGGTTTGCGAGAGGAGAAATCTTTTGTCATCTTTTGAAAGTATGCTCGGTAAATACTAAAGAGGCTAAGTCCCTAGAAGTGATACGCAAGTCGAGGTGAGAAGGGCTCGGATCTGGTTTTTGATTACGATAAATCTGGTGCAACCACAATACAGATACATTTTTATATATATCTATATATTCGTGGAAAGAAAATCCTTGCCCAACGCGCGCGCCGCCCAGCGTGAGGGTGAAGAATTAATTCTTTTATTCGAAACTTATCTCGGGTATTAAACGTCAATCTTGATGTATGATGCCTCCCCAAAAAATGATGGAAAGATGGAAAATACTGAAAGCGCAGGGATGTTCTTTCTTATCATTTTTTTCCCCATCTTCTCTCCAGCGCTCTTTTTTCCTGGAACCTCAAGACTTGCCTCCTTTCAGGAAAGTGAATGTAAAAAGCGTTACGAAACAACACACAAAATCCTTTCTCTTGCCAGTTTCTTCCTTTTTTCCCCCTTTTCCCCCTTTTTCCCCTTTCCATCCCCCCACGTTTTCTTTTTTTCGCCTCTTTTGTTGTTTTTTCGCGCACAGCACGATGATAATGAAATCACATAAGCCGTGGGAGGGATACATGTTAACCCACCTCACTCCAGTGTTCAGTGGCGTTATTGGGGAGGGGGGCAGACATGGGCAACCCCCCCCCCCCTCCTCAGGATTTGAAGTCAGGCTCAAAAACGGGAGCGAAAACGGACAGCGGCGCGGCGCGGCGTGAGGAAAGAAAAGGCGGGAAGATCGCCAAAGATCGTGCTAAGAAATTTGGCTCACGCGCGCACTACAGTCTGAGATCGGAAAATTTAAAACTTTCCTACGACATTTTCTACGATTTGAGACCCCTGTTAAAAGTGTTTTCTGCGATTGAAATGGGGCTGTTGCACACTTTTGCAATACGCGATTTAATAGTCGATTCTGGTGTAAAAACCTCCAAAAATAAGAATGGCAGCACTATAAACTTCCGAAATCCACTCTTAAACGCAATAAACGCTTTTTATTTGTGCGGGCGTAATGGTGGCTGAGGGTAGAAACAATGGGAGATTCCCATCTAAGAATATACTGGAACTCCATCAAGAAGTGACCAATAAGAGACTACTTTCATTTGACACCGGTGTCACTAGACGTGTTGCGGTACCATTCATCGGATGTGGATCATCACTCTGATGACTAATTACTCTGTGAATCATCCTTGTCAGCATAGAGAGAGTGACGAAATTAATATAGGAATCTCCCATTATTACTGCCCTCAGCCTTGAACTACTTCTAAAATGCCTACATGACACTAAATTCATATTTACATACTAAGTTGACGTCAGCAAACCACCATTTTAAAAATCATATGATGAAATATTGATTTTAAAACTTGAGCGTTTTTTTTCCTTAGTAAGGAATGAAACATTAAAGATGCCTCGGAAGAGAACGCACACTTCCAACAAAATCTACCGTATTTGAGAGAGAGGGAGAGAGAGAGAGAGAGAGAGAGAGAGAGAGAGAGAGAGAGAGAGAGAGAGAGAGAGAGAGAGAGAGAGAGAGGGGAAGGGGAGAGGGGCTGTGAGATAAGAGAGAGGATGTTGTGAAGCTTATTTTATCATTTCATTCATTCTTAATGGATTCCTTACATATCCATCGTTCCCGTATTTTATGTAATCTCAAATTTCGTTTCTTCGGTCATTTTTAAAAAAGAAAGAAAATTCGTTTGATGAGCAATGGTTTACATTTGGAAGTTAAATGAAGCAAAAAAATCATACCATTCCACCCTGAAATCAAGCAGATCACTGGTTTCGGCTCTCCAGGTTAATTTGGCTCGTGCGTCGGTTTTAAGGGTGGGCTGATGGGAAATACCGAAGTGAAGTTAAATCCTCGAGCGGAATGGTGATTCAGGTCTTGTGTGAGCGATCGAGCTGCGCCGCGTCGCACTTTGGTCCAAATGGCTATTCTAGCCGGTAGAAACTGAAAACTCATAATTGGAAGTGCCGCAGGAATAAAACCATGGGAATTCATGTTCCTTATTTAGATTTCACTTTCCCAAAGGATAAAACCAATGTTTGAACCCTCTGGGACCCTGGCAGGGGCCTTCTACGTACTCCCTCAACCCAAATTTTGCTATCGACGACCCCCATCTTGAGATACATAAATCGAAATCTTGTGAAAAATGAGATATTTTTGCTTAAACTGGATCTCTTTATGTACATATGTACTGAAGTTATGACAGGTCAAACCTCGACTTTATCGGAATTTGGAAAGGTCACAACTTTAGTTCGAAAACACATAAAAAGCTATAGTTTGCGCCAAAACTCCTTATTTTTTTACAAGTTTTCGATTGATGTACTGCAAGATAGGGGTTGTTGATACTAAATTTTAGATAACGAGGGCTGAAGGCCCCCACCGGGAACCCAAGGGCGTCTAAAATTGGTTTTATCGCGTGGAAAAGTAAAATCGAATGGGTCTGTTTCAAACTTTTGCTACAGCGCTATAGAGTGTTCAATCTCATGTAAAATGACGTGAAAAGTCCAATGGTGACATCAAAAAGTCATAAAATGCAGTCTAAAACTCACGAGAGACGTTTAATGAAATCCAAGATGGCGGTAAAATATTGAGCAACCTGATGTATGCATGCACCACAAACATCCAAGGATAGCCAACCTCATAATATCGATCACACCCAATCACAACGTAAATAAACATATAACCTCTGAAGCTGTGACGTTGTCAACGTTGGGAATCCTTGGATGTTAAAGGTGCATGCATACAGATTGCTCGATATTTTATCGCCATCTTAGATTTCATTAAATGTCTCTTGTGAGTTTATTATTGCATTTCATGACTTGCTGATGCCACCAATGGACTTTTTGGGCGATTTTACATTAGATTAAACACTCTTTATCGTTGTAGCAAAAGTTTGCAAAAGACCCATTACTGAGGAGGTACGAGTATTTTTTTTTTTTTTATTCCAAAGTTTCATTCCTGTGACATTTTTCAATCATAAGTTTTGAGTTTATACCTGCTAGAATAGTCATCCGTACCATAGTGCGACGCGGCGCGGTGCGTGGTTTTCGAAAAACCTCGAGTCGTATCTTATCACGCGGCGGTACGGTACAACGCATGGAACGTGTTCAAATTAGGTCTGATTTGATTAAAGATAAAAACATGCCTGGCGCCCACACCATGCCCTCTCTGTTCTACAACCCCCTTCCTTTCCTCATCCACACCTCCCAAGTTACGCATTCCAGAACTCCGAATCCTGAACCGAGACCTACCTACCCGTTCCATCGTTCCGCGCACAACACATTCAAGAACGTCATAAAAGCCTTGAGCCACTTCCCTTCCGACCGTGCGTCCCCGATTTATGAGCCTTGCGCAGCTGTGTAATGCAGGGTTGCGTCTTCCGACGGGTAAGGGGCCCTGCTCCGTTGCCTAACATAAGGGAATAGACTAGAGTACCTATATAAGAGAGAGTATAGCGGTTCTGTGAATCCTACGCTGATTGGCTGCGACATTTTAGGCGTTCAAGGAACTCTGAGGGCCCAATTTCAAGATGGCCGACCATGTACTTATAGATCGTGTAACCGGTGCAACCGTTGAGGTTATCTCGTTGATATACTAGCGGGAAACGGTCATCAAACACACCGTTCACCGACACCGTTCTCATCACCAATGTGACATAACCTCAAACAACACGACCACCGCCATCTTGAAATTGGGCCTTAGGAGCACCATGATCGCAGACCGCCACACTCTCCTTATATATGTGCTCTAGTATAGACCACTCTAAAATTAAAAACACGTTCTTGATGACTAGGAGGCTAATTTTCTTTTCTATTGGAAAAAGATATTGATGTAAATTTCAAATTTCCAATTTTCTGTGGTGGTGGTCGCCCGCCTGCCCTTTAGATTGGAGATTTTCCGAAAAAAGGTATCAAACTTTCGAAGAGCTTTTCATGAGCATGAGTTGCTCGATCAATTTGTATTTTGGCTGAAA
Source organism: Trialeurodes vaporariorum (assembly GCA_011764245.1). Lineage (NCBI taxonomy): Eukaryota > Metazoa > Arthropoda > Insecta > Hemiptera > Aleyrodidae > Trialeurodes > Trialeurodes vaporariorum. The sequence continues at coordinate 701,923 of VMOF01000388.1, forward strand.
AGAAAGATTGAAAGGTCTTCTAGGGTCAAGAGCATCCATGATAGAGTGATCCTGATTATCAGAGGAAATTGGACTAACGATTGAAGCTGTATGCCAAATGAGTTTCATCTAGTATACTTTTACAGGAAAATGCTGCTGTTACTATCAGAGTATGGTCACACAGCTAGAATTTTTTCAAAATTGTCTTGAACTATGTCAAAAACACTGGCATTTTGGTAACAGTATCATCTCTAACCTCGACATTCAGCCTTCTATCCAGTACTTATCCCTAACCTCGGTTCATCGTAGTGCTTCTAGTATGTAATCTTTTGTTTTTTTAGTGATTCAAGTTCACGGAAAAAAAAGATTAGTGAAATTAACCATACGATAGCTGATTTTGGCACCTGCTAGATGTTATGGTAAACTTGACCAGAAGTATGGTACATTTACCGATACTTTGAGTAAATTCGACATGCAATCAGGTAACTTCACCTAGTACTTAGTCAAAACATAGTATACTTCTGGTTAACATTACCATAACATCTAGCAGGTGCCAAAATCAGCTATCGTATGGTTAATTTCACCGTAGTTTTTTTTCCGTGTTATTCTTGTTTCAATGTATTTTAATTTTTCACTATTCCCCATTTTACCTCATTTGCCCCAAATTATTTCCAGTTGGTCCTAATCCTCATTTCATCCTTCATGTATTTCAAAATGTGCTTTTCAAGTCGAGGAAGTTCCAAGGAAAAGTTGAAGAACTTGTTAAAATTTAGCCCTTATCGTCCTCAATAGACCTGTTTAGTGCAAATTTCTTTTCTCTATACAACACAATTATAGTTTTTGACAGGAGCAAATTTAAAACTTGCAATACTCAAAAAATGTTTTATTGAAACTAAAATAGTTTTGTAAAAACAACAAATCGATTTGTACTTTTCACAATCCAAGTAGTCAGTAAAAACTGCAAAATCTGTTTTTCAATTTCAATAAAATCTAATTTTCTCTCATGCATCCGTAGGCATATTTAAACAAAAAAGTGTACAGTTATCTCAACAACTATTAATTTTGCAGTGATAACAATTCATTTTTTTTGGTGTAGGATGATTGAGTGCCATGGCGGTGATATGCCCATGAGACCCTGAGTAAGACAAAGGACGAAGAATGGGATATCTATCGATATAATTATGATTGTACAATATATAAATTCACTTGTAATCTTTCATGAGAATCTTTCATGTAATCTTTCATCTTAATCAATCTTTTCACTCTTTCGGAGTGAAAATATACTTTTAAGGAACGTGAAATCTGATGGTGGAATAAAATGTGAGAAAACTGGTTCTTGACTATCATGAATTTGCATTCGAAAATCCGGATCTGATTTCTCATGGGTTGAGTGAGATGGAGAATTTGTTCGGATCCAATTTCGATCGTGACGTCATCACTAAACACTAAACAGGCATATAAATCACTATGGCTGAAAAGCGACCAAAATAATCGGTGATATAGATCTGGCATTGTTGGTTGCGGCATGCGGTGGTGGCGTGGCAATGCGCGTCGGATATGCGCAGTGGCGCGGCAGTGCGGCAGGAGCAGGCGAATTTCGAGTTTCAATTATTATTACCTGCCTTTCCTGCAAGTTCTGCTTCTGACTACAAGCCCTGAATAGTGAATATGTGGCTGTGTTTATTGCAGTTGTCATGGTAATGAGGCGCACTTTTCAACGGGTAGTCATTCTAACACCCCTCCCTCTCCCCGGCGTTCCCGCTCGACAACACCGCGCTTTATGCATTGGGATATGTCTATGCTGCGTTGTCGAATTTATAGAGTGCTAATCCCAACGAGCTGTACATATACCAATAGAGGGGTTTTGTGTAGAGTCCGTGTCAGTAGTGACTAGTGGTCATCACAGACCATGCGTTGCGGGGGGGGGGCAGGCTCAGGGGGCCCCCAAAGCCATAGCGAGAAAGGGGGAAAAGGAAGAAGAAAAAAGAAACAATAAAGAAAAGAGGAAAAGTAAGAGAAATGATGGAAAAATCAAAAATGAAAGAAGCAAAAAAGATGGGTAGGAGATTTTTTGAGAAGTGCGAAGGTTCTTACAATGATGCAATCAAATGTCTAAATTTCTTTAGCATTTAAAACCAAACAATAATATGTAAAAAAATTCTTTGATTTTGATTTTTTTTAATTCTGCAATTCCAGGAACTCTCATTTTGATGAATTTTCCTGTAATACTACTTAGGTTAAACTGAAATGATTGAACAAGGATAAAGTCTGTAGAAGGGGAAAGGGGGGAGGAAGGAGAGGGTTGAAAAAGGGAGGGGAGTAAAATAGGATTTTTAAATATTCGCATGATAACAATTTTTAAGGGCTTGGATTATTTTTCCGGGGGGGGGTGGCGAAACGCCACCAGCCACAATTTGTCCTTGTATGTATATTACAGAGTCTTGTCATAAGCAGGGTATCGATTTTGATTGGCTGCAAGATTTTATAGGGTGTCTCGGACCTCAAGGAGGCGTTCTCTGTATGCTATCTCTCTATAGTATGACCGATGGAATGCCTGCTTCAAGAAGGCATAGTTCTTAATTACAATTTTTTAAGACTCCAATTGGATTTAAAAACATTCATTTGTACTGTATTATTTTCCTTAATTAAATTTAGTGCAGCAAAATTTTACTTTTCCCGAAAAATAAAGAAATGCTCTCCTTTGCCGTAAGCGCTGAGAATAAAGACGCCTCTTTGGCAAACCCAACCTTTGAGAGTGGACGCTTCTTCCGTCTCCTTAGCCTCCTTGTACCTCTTCACTGAAAAAACAAAGTTTCAGTACCGCCGGAGCAGCTTTTTAAAATAGCTTCTCAGAGCAAAAGTTCTAGCTCTACCGGAGCAAGTTGCGGTTGTATCGAAGCACTGTTTCAGTTGAGCAAAAGCAAGAAGATAGGATGTTAATGTACCTAAGTAGTGTTTCCAGAACAACTGCAACTTTCTATGGTAGAGCTAGAGCTTTTGTTCTGCGAAGCTATTGTCAAAAAGCTGCTTCGGCTGTAATTAAACATTGTTTTTTCAGTGATTCTTCTTCGTCATTCCTCACATTGAGAGACTCTTTTGGAAACTGGGATTTTAGGGGACGTGAATTTGAAACAGGGCTGCCGTTTTGCGTATAATCAATGCTATTTTTCTATTCACCGATGATTTCACCGGTTGAAAAAAGATTACACAGTTCAGTTCAGTGTATTGCTGTAATGAAATAAAATACTCGCATCTGTAATCTTTTCTCAACCGGTGGATTTGTCGATGACTTTAAAAAACTTGTGGATATTTTGATTAATTAACGGAGTTTCCACCGCAATGGAGCTGTTGCAAACTTTTGCTACAAGCTTATTAATAGTTGAATATGGGGTAATACCGAGTAAAAATAACAATTAGCGCACTAAAAAATCACGAAATCCACTCCTAAACTCACAAAATGCTTTTAAACGCGAGACCGTAATGGCGGCCGAGGCCACGGTTTTCTTATGGCAATTGTATGCTTCTTCTTCTTCTTCTTGTGTGGTGTTGCGAGAACACCTCTTGTAGATGGCGCTGAATGAAGATAGGGAACCCTGATGAAAACCGCGGCCCGGCCGCCAATACGGTCTCGCCTTTAAAAGCATTTTGTGAGTTTAGGAGTGGATTTCGTGATTTTTAAGTGCACTAATCGTCATTTTTACTGGGTATTACCCCATTATCAACTATTAATAAGCCTGTAGCAAAAGTTTGCAACAGCTCCATTAAGGAAATATTACAGATGCGAGTATTTTCGTGCATTACAGTCATCCACTGAACTGAACTCTGTAATCTTTTCTCAACTGTTGGAATCATCTGTGAATAGAAAAATAGCATTGATTATGCGCAAAACGGCAGCGACGATGGAAATCTCCTATGGACATTTTCACTCATGGGTTCGGTTTGTATGCCTCATTTTCCGCACGCATTGCAGTCATACACATATCGTACTGATCAATCGTGTAATCTTTCCTCAACCGGTGAAAATCATCGGTGAATTGAAAACTTCCATTAAATGTACGCAAAACGGCAGCTCTGACTGACTCGCTTTCGCTGTCGTCTTTTCCCGCAACTCCTCGCTCCGTTTGGCGTGGGAATTTGCATCGGGAGCGATAGCGAACAAGTCTCAAGAATCAACAGATGAATTTTCAGGCGCTGGGAATAACCGTGTAGCGCGGATTGTACCAGGGCCGCGGCGCGGCGGGGGTGCTTGATCAGTTTATTTTGACGCATGGTGTAAGCGGGTGGAAGGCTAGGGGGTGGGTGGGGTGGGGGCGAGCGAGACGAACGGGACTGAATAATTGATCATTTAAACCAAAAGCTCGCAGGGGGAGAAGAGGGTGAGATAGAAAGTGTTAGTGAAACTAAGGATAGGGGGGAGGGGGGTGTTTGATAGAGGGCAAGGTAGACTCGACTCGCGGAGTCGGAGGTGAGTTGGGACCTCAGAGACAGCTGTAGGTTACGACTACGAACGGGACTCAATGGTGCAAAGAGCGGCTGGCGCGCGGCGCGGGGCGACCGCTCGCAGGTGTGATGAAGCGTAATTTTAAGGACTGACGCTCTTCTGACGATATATTGCAATATACTATTTCTATATATATCGCTATATATATTACTATAGCGCTGCACCGCGCCACGCCGCGGCCGGTCGGCATGGCATGGTATTGCCTTTGTACCGCGGCGATACGGTGGTCCACCGGGGATACAGGGGTGAACAACCCTCTCTCTGTTGCTTCATCCCCATTAGCAATCATATGTTGCATATCCCTGACAAACAACTTCGCTCTCCTATCGCTGTTTCCCTCCAACTGCAGTTCGTCAAAATAGTTCATGCTCAACATAATGTAATGAGGTATGCCCATTTGCTCATTGTCACTCATACGCACTCACTCGATAATTTTTATCGCGCTTTCCCCGAAGCTCTCCCCCTTTGGTAATCTAACTCGGGGATTACGTCACGTCTCACGAGAGTCAAACTGCAATGTCCAAAAAATAAAAATAAAACGCAGTGCCCATTTTTACGAAGTCACCATTAGGCAGATTAAGCTGCCCCACACGGAAAAAAAAGAATGGTGTAATTTACCATTCGCATAGCTGATTTTGGCCCCTACCAGAGTTAAGATAAACTTGACCTGAGTTATGGAACATTTGACCAGGAATCAGGTCAATTTCACTTGATACCTGGACAAATGTTCCATAACTCTGGTCAAGTTTATCTTAACTCTGGTAGGGGCCAAAATCAACTATGCGAATGATAAATTACACCATTCTTTTTTTCCGTGCAACGTAGGATTAATACATGCACATGTATTATAATATAGTGGATAATATAGAGAAACGATGAACCGACTTTTGTTACGATGTGACCTACCGTTGGACAATATCCGAAGTCAATAACTGTCGAGGACACCATTTTATAGATGACACGTGACACGTGTCAGTTCAATTTCATTTCGGTCATGGAACTTCTCGAAATTTACCAGGGAGGGGGCAGAGTTAGAGCTTTTACTCTGGCAGAGTCCCTACAGGAAACGCAGAAACTTGAGACTAGTGAAACCATTAGCGCTGCCATTGGGATGCGTTATTATACGCATTTGTTTTCATTCCGAGGACTGTGTTGCTGTGTTCCGGTCCAATGCAAAGAAAACAGTGTAGCAAAGTTCTTAACGTTGCAATCTTTCATTGGCATTCCTGATCGACATCTATTCAAGCTTCTAAAGATTATTTTCTTTGTGGCATATACACATTACACAGCCTAGCCATAAGTTCTGTTATGCGCTATTTTGCCAATGTCAGCCAAACGACTAAATATAAGTATACAACACTTATACATATATTCTGAAACTATAAACAAACAATGCTACAAAACACCATACTACTTTCATGTGACGTAAGCTCCCAGTGCCTCCCGCAATAACCACGGATATAAGTCATAAGGTTGGATTGCAGTTGGGCGCGAAAAATTTTCTTGCCTATGCCTGGTTGAAAAATGAAGTTTTGGATATCAAATTTTCGGAAAAAAATAAAGAAAACTTACGGAAGGTAAAAAAAGGATGTTTGAAGCTCATCAAAAAAGCTCATTTGAACGCATGTGTTAGAAAATGATGCAAAAAGGGACTATCTCGTGGCTACAGCCCCTGTTTTAGTCCTTTTCTAACACATCCAATTAGACGCGGGTAAAGAGAGATAGGAAGACAAATTCCTGGCTACGGTATATTATATATATAATTATATATATATATATATATATATATATATATATATATATATATATATATATATATATATATATATATATATATATATATATATATATATATATATATATATATATATATATATATATATATATATATATATATATAGCCTAAATCCCGTTGACCTATCTGAGGTCGACTCGCTTCTTGTCTGAACTCTCCTCTAAAAACTGGGATTCTAGTATCTGGCAACTCTCCTAATCCGTTCCGTTCCTCAAAGTCAGCGTCCCTGAAGGCTTTTTTCACTAGGTGGACGCAAACAGTCATTGTTGAAATCTTGGTAATTTTCTCTTGCGGAAGAAATCAGGGAATTCAGGAAATGAGAAGGGCACAAAAAAAAAAAATGTCCATCATACCTGATAATTAATAAGAAAGTCGCGTAATGAGTTTCTGCGATAATAATAGAGGAATTTCAATGGAGGCGCTCCGCTGGGAGTGAAAAGGGACATTACAGGGGAGCCAAAGAACAAGCTACAAACATTATACCCGAGACCTGATGCCTGTCCTCGCCGCACAGTCACGTCAAACCGACGAGTTCGTTGGCCACAGCCGTAGCCAGAAGAAAATGTTCCTTCTCTCTCTTAGTCCATTTGAACGTATGGTCGTCTGTGTTAGAAAAAGGGGCAGAAACAGGGGCTGAAATCACGTGACAGCCCTTATAACCATCCTTTTCTAACACATGCATTCAAATGAGATGAGAGTATAAGGCAGTATCCTGGCTACGACTTTGTCAATATAGAGGATGATACATGTTATAAGTAACATACTAAATTTTGACAGCATGGACACGAGGCAATCAGAATCTGGTTTGTTGGCCTAATGTTACTAGCCGTAAATAAAAAAATGCAATTAATATTAAG